>OZ014442.1:14833347-14876175 GCA_963966035.1 Acleris laterana | reverse complement strand
TGAACTGTCATGTGGATCTAATATGCTGAGTACCGCTGCCACGAGTATTATTCGTTTAATGTAAAAGCGCTCTTGGAATAAAACTTGAAGGTGTTTAATCATCGATGCCCACCCCATAACTTAATTTTACCTACATGGATCCGGTAGATTTTCATGGATCCCATGGAGCCGTGCGATATCAAATTAACCAGTGCTCCTACGTTTAATTAAAACTCTATACCGCACTGCTAGATCAATATGATATATCAAATTAAAATCCTTGCTAGTTGTTTTCAAGTCCATAGAAGTTGTATTAAAGATGATTGTAAAATACACTTGTATTTGAGTTACTACTGTTTTGATCTAGCAGTGCGATACGTTTATTCAACTACGACGATGTAGAAATTTGTCAAGATCGTAGCAAGTGGAAAGAAGTGGTCTCTGCCTACCCCTCTGGGAAACAGGCGTGATTTAATGTGTGTGTGTGTGTGACGATGTAATTTGCTGTAAGGCTGCGTTTCCACCGGAACTGGGCGAGCGGCTAAGAGGTTTGCGAGGGTTAATCCACCAATAGGGATTATTTTATTATCCTGATTATTGGTGGATTTTTCCTCGCACACGGCTTAGCTGCCTCGCACAGTTCCGGTGTGATGTTGATGAACTTGGATAAAACCTCCGTCACTTTCTGACCATGACATGATGTAAGTGCGAGGGTGAAAGTTGCTTTAAATATTCGCATTTATTCATCGCGATAAAGGCAACCATAATCAATTACCTTCTGCTGGCGCGGGCGCCGGTGCTGCTGCCGGGGCACCTATAAAGTAAATTATATAACTAGATAACATCAAGTAGGTAGGTAAAAAGTGTTTAATCCTCGTAACATAAACAATTAATAACCCCTATAATATGTGTATGTAAAATATTTATACCAGCCTAGCATTATTAGGTAGTGTCACGCTGATAGATTGGATAAAGCGAAGTAAAATAAAACCTTTTCTTTTATGTATTCTCTACCAAGGTTTAGTTGCTAATGACTTGCTTTAGCTGATCACTTAATAAGTAATTGATTTACTATCAAAAAAGATATGATGTCTGTTAGATTCTCTCGTGTTGAATGTACCTTCTGCAGGCGGCGCGGGCGCTGCACCATCTGCTGCCGGCGCAGCCGGGGCCGGCGCGGGCGCTCCTACAACAAGATAACCAAGAGTACGGAACTGAGCAAAAATGATGGTCAACTAGAGGTACCTACTTGTAATTGCCTTCTATAATCTTAATTTCATTAATAATTATTTACGCCAGAGACTCATGGAAATCAAGGGGAGAAAACCCAGCTGTGGGACAGTCTGTGGGGACACTCAGGTTAGTAAAAAATAAATAATATATCAAATAGTAAGATTATCATCTCATATAATAACGGCCTAATCACATAAGCAGGAAGACCAAAAAGATATGATGATTTTAGGGTTTTTCACAAACTTGTACAATAGTATATCTATAATAGTACCTACATACACATACGTAATCTCACTCCATCGTTCCCAGAGTCCACAATCAGGCTAAGATGTTCAGCGCATTAGTGAAAGGTTTGCAAGCCCATCGCCTAACAGCCAATAATAATTATTAGTTGTTAGTAATAATAACAGTAATAGCGTGTGTTATTCCAGGCAGGTTATTATTATATATCTGTGGGAAGAGAGAACAATAGGGAGATCTCTCTCCAGACGGGTGTTATGCTTGGGAATCGTGTGTTATGTTGGGATGAAGTTATAAAAAAGATAAAAGATAAAAGATATTTATTCAGTAAGTAGGCCGCACGGGGAATTTTTCACGTCATGAATCTACCAGCGCTTCCCAAGAGGAGACCACTGCCGAGAAGAAACGCCGCAAGAAACTCAGCAGTCAGTCATTTTTTAAACATGTTACAATGGTACTACTTAATCTAGCATTATATAAAGCAATAAATATTAAATTAAATATAATATCAAATAGCATGCGTAGTTCAGCAGGAAAACATGTCAAAAATATTACGAGAGAGACAAAGGAGGGGGGGGGAAGAGAGGAGCAAAAAAAAACCACAGGACAACCAAATAAATGTTTGATATGCTTTCCCACATCAACGGTGTCCCCTAGACAAACAACTTTGCAATTTTACAAATTATGAATGACTAAGTTTCGGGTTTAGGCCAAGCATTTTTATCTGTTAGATAAAAATGCGTATATTATATATGTCAACTGACTAGAGAAACTTCGTTAGCGCGATGTAGAAAACTTTAGTTCCATTGTCTGACGATGGTGGCGCTGGGAGTTGGTTGATACAAGTTGCCGTTAGATGTCGCTAGGTCACCCCGTATGTATTTATGCTAGGCCCATTGTTTTACGTAAATCAATTAATTACCTGCCGCAGGTGCTGCTGCTGGCGCTCCTTCTGCTGGGGGGGCGGGGGCCCCTTCGGCAGGGGGCGCGGCGGGAGCGCCCTCTGCTGGTGCCGCGGGGGCCCCCTCCGCTGGCGCCGCCGGAGCCGCTGGGGCCCCTTCCGCCGGGGGGGCCCCTTCTACAGGCACCTCACCTTCCTATTTGTTTAATAAATTTTAATAACAGTGCGAGGGCTATTTCAAGGCAATAAGCGTTTAGCTTGAAGCAATGAAATGATGATGTGCATTTGCTTTTTACAGCACGGGGAAGGTAAAAGAGCTCACAAGCCACCTGGTACCATTAAAAATACATAATATTGGTAGAAATAATATTCACAGAATATAATAAGAATATTAGATGTTTGCTTATTATTGAATAATTCACTTTCCCAACACTTTAGAAGAATGAACTCTTACTTTTTCTTAAAATCGTATTTAAAAGACATCTTAAACAATATTTCAAATAAAGTTTGAACAATTTGCTAGAAACAGTATACTTAAACCGTTAATCTTGGTACTTGTTGGGAAACCATCGCGGCACACAAGCGTTAGGTACGCTCTTGACATATGACGCGCATAAACAATTTCATTTAGATCGATAAAGTTCCCCAAAATGAACAGACGAAATTTAATAAAGCACAAGCGACGTGGTGACGCTGGTTTTATGAAAATGTATAAAGCAATTTCGGAAGCTTCGGCCTTATTATTGAAAGCACAATGACTAACGTTATTATTCTTTGAGTGATATTTTTGAAGCAATTCGTTGGCAAATTATGCACGGAGCCTAAAATTAAGTTGACGTAACAAACTTGCTTTTGTTACGCCTAAAGGTTCCATTCAAATCTATTTTTCAATCACAATAAATACAACCACATCTACATTATATCAAGATGATATTCAGGGTTGGTTGGCCAGAGTTCTATTATCTCGGTTCGCCGAAAATCTCGAAAAAAATCGTCAATGTAATGCCACTAGAAAAAGCTTCACATTTGATTTTTTAGAGTTGCATTCGTGTTTGTTTCATTGGGTTGGAAGCAGGGATATATCACAAAATAAAGCAGATACATAAACGTATGCGCATGTAATTAGTCATTTCAAATAACATTCCAACAGTTATTTTTAAAGTTATTATCATAGTGTAGGTTAAAACATAGAACAAGGCAACTTTAGAAAATTGGCAAAATTTTAGTAAACTGACTAGTAACGGAAAACAACACCGCTTATTATATATTTAACGCGGTTTGTATATCTACATATAATATTTAACTATCTTAAAGCTTTCGACGGTGTTGTGTTATCAATTCATTATAACCAACTATTTTTTTTTGTCGCTCGTCGTTGTATTGCTCATACTCACAATGTCAACTTTCTTAAGCAACTTGAGCTGCCATACTGAACAATTTTGCTAGTTTCGAAGGAGTTAAACTTTAAACTAACACAAACTTACCGTAACTACGTTTACAGCTGCGATAGCGGTGAGCTACATGAGCTTGCAACTGTAGGATTCTCAGCTGCTCTTAAGTATACGTCCCTTTCTTACTTGTCTAGTAAGAGAAGGACGCATTGAACGATACATCCCAAGCCATGTATTGATGGAGATGACGACGAAATAGTAATAAACGACTTCTACGTGGAGAGAGTCTCAGGCAAAAGCTAGTGCATCATACTTTTATTGAATTGGTGAAAAAACAAGTATCAAGACCCTTTAATTCGTATGAGCTGCTAAAATTTGTTTAAGTACCCTTTTTGTCATGAGACTCTGGTCGATTTATACTATAATTTTTCTAATAGCCATCGTGTGTCTATAGCTATAACTGTTGTACAATCGACTATAAAGAGATGCATCCACTTTTGGACTTTATGACAATGCGATAAGGTGAAGAAGTGGATACTCTTTGTAGCCGACTGTACACGCATTCTGACAATATATTTGCCATCCATGTTTCATTGAAAAACGAAAAATTCGATGGCTACTACGGAAGTGGTACTGTACAGTCAAGCTCAAAAGTAACTGCACATTTTTTTACCTCGTCGTAGCAAGGTATTTAAATATACAGCTACTTCCGAGTTCGTCCATACCTACCTATAGTAATACCTACCTACTAACAATGTTTCGCTTCTCCTCGAAGGAAAACACGCCGTCTTAATTTCTTAAATTCCATTTTAATTAAAGGATGTTTCGAATCGGCCATTCGTTTCTAATTGATATTTTGCTCCTAATATTTCTCATCGGAGTCTTAAACACCGGATTTAAAAAAAAATACTAGTCTGCCTGGCTTTTCTAGAGAATATTATGCAAGTTTTGTTCTAAAGGATAAGACATAGTAAACATTTGGTGGTTAACTTGCCAACAATTACGCGTCATCAACAAAAGACACGTTTTTTTCCTTTGCTTTTTATATACAAAATGTGGACAGATTTTGATTAATTACAAGATTCCATATACAATATGGTCCTATTTAAGATTATAGAAAATAAATCATGTAAGTTCACTGTTCTGTACAGTCAAGTGTAAAATCATGAAGTTTCTTCAATGTAAATATAATTCGTCACACTCTCGATGTAATATCATCCAAATAACAAGAGCTCACAGTAAATAAAACGTAGTTTTCATATTTTTACCACTGACTGTACAATTAATAACTACTGAAGTCTAAAACACACAAAAACCAAATCTTTAACGTTTTACTCTTACTAGTACTACTTATCTTACATAGATAAAAGACGGTCAAATAACAAAGAAAAAAACCCTTTAACTACCTACTTACTTAATTCTAAATTCTACCTCACAAAGGATAGTGCAGGAATTCAGGGAACCAAACAGATGGGCGGGAAAATTCACATAGACAACAACACATAACATAGTACAGAATATTAATTTTATTAAACGTATCAATATCTTATAAAAACATTATTTTAATAAATAAATAATTATAAAAATTACTTTGACATGTTCGAAATGGTAGACATGATTGGTATATAGACAATACATACAATAATAAAGGAACTATTGCCATCGGCTAAACTGGGGAGGTGGTGGGTCCCCATGGGTTGGACGAGCCTTACTATAAATAGGGGGGGGTGAATCACATTGACTTTGAGACAGTTATGGCAATAAGGTCGGCTGGAATACGACAAAGGTCACATATAGTTTTTGGTAGGTGAATTAACACTTCATGCCTCAACCTCTTCCTCTTTTACCTTCTGATCTCCGGGTTTGCCCTTGGACCAGTCTGGTTTTTTCTGAAAAATAAAAGAATAACATTACAAAGTTATATATACCAAGATTTGCAGTAGCGCTACACTTTACTTAGCTCATAAAAAGTGCTCGCTACGGAATTGCACTCCCAAACGTACGAAGCCTGTACAATATACATAAACAAATACTGTTGATATTTACACAAATGCGTTAGAAATTGTACGATACGTCAAGGCAACAAATGGTCTGATCAGTCGAGTCCCATTACCGTCATCCATCTAAGGAACTATTACTCCGATGCACTGACAGAACACTCAGAGCTACCAAAAGTTCTCGATCAATTTCAACTTTGCGACCCAGTCAATCCTTTATCTGCTATAGAGGAAAAAGTATAAACCGTGTAAACAAAGTGAAATATAGTCTACTCCAGTTTGTCGGTAAGTACTATGGGTGCGTATCTACTCACATAACTTTTTAAGTCCTATTATCGGAAGTCCGAAAATGTTTCTCATACCATTTTACATCATAATGATCACTCTTCATACTCTTCATAAATAAATTTAGTGCTAACGATCGGAACTCATAATCATCAGAATTCATAACGCCAATATTAATGAAGCCGTACACTTTTCACAATTTCTTAAATATCTTACGTGTAATAAGGTTAGGTTAGGTTAGGTTAGATTTATAAAAAATCATAAAAAGTAACAGTTTCTTAAAAAAAATGCATTATGAATTGCGATAATTATGACTTAAAAATTATGAATAAAAAAGTATGGCGAAAAAAATTATGAAGAGTGATTATTATGAATACAAATCGGTAGGAAATCTAAAAATAGGAATAAGAATTTTATGTGAGTCAATATGGACCCAAGTACTATTTACCGTTTGTTCCCTTGAATGCTGCAATATCTATAATGCTTATGAAAACCGCTTCCCCAACCATAATTTAACAATAATATAACCTCAAAGCATGTTGCACACGTTGAAGCTTAAACAAATTCAGTGCCAGTGTTCAGAAACCTTTCTAAAATAAAGCATGACGTGAAGCGCTTGCTAAATATTCAGTGATCTTCAAAAAACATAGACGCCCTACTCGGCGTTTGGCAGCACTCAAAAAGCAGTAATTTCAAATCAGTCTAAAACTCTATTCTCGACACTATCGCGTTGCAGAGAAGTAAAGTAAGAGAGAGGTGCAAAACATATCCGCGTCAATCCAATAGTTCTAAAATCGGCAAAGTTCGTGTGCCTACGAGAGAACTACAAACTAATACTGCAGGCAGCTACCATTCTGAGAATGGTAAAGATCATACTGAAAGCCGCGATAAAAATATCTAAAGCATGCCACGTGTATCGTATGCTCAGTAAAACGTGTCTACACCGTGGTGCTGTTTCGCTTAAGTATTTACCTTGCCTCCGACGCCACCCTGCGAAACATGGTAACGTTATACACAGTCGAATCGTAACTTAGTTATGGGTATCGTGTGCATGTGTGCCAGTCGATTCACTGTACTATTGTGCCATGTATTTCGTGCCTAACCTAATAATTCTGCAGCTTACTGGAATCTGTCTGCATCCTTACTAATGGAGGTGGTAATCGAGTCTGCAATATTCTCCCTAGTCATTTTCCTAAATTAAATTCACTTCGAGAAATTGTACAGTGTTAGTCACAAAAGCTAAAGAAGAAAATTAGCTTCGTTAAATTTCGTAATATTCTGTGCGAATATAAAATGTTCATACTGTGGGGAGGTGCGAAGCGGGGACGCGCTTGATTTTCAATGAAAAAGTAAAAAAACTTAGGAACACAGAGGCTTGCTGCGTAAGCTCTTGATTAGAACGTGTGGTTCATCCAAACTTTTCTCACCTTATTTGTGTTTGGATGGCATGGGAACGTTAAATAAGTCCTGATTTTTTATTAGATAACAAAATTTATTCTTATTTAAATAGGTTATTAAATAGTATATCCATCTCAGTTTGATTGCAGGAGTTATGTAGATGGGTTTAGTGAAGGGTTGTTGTTACAGTTTTACTTCTTGCCGATAGCCCAGTTGGCTTTCTCCGCTTTCTTGGCCTGTAGAATATTAGTAGAGAAGAGTTATTCTAAGGAATGTCAAGTAGGTATGTTGGTTATATTACCCAATAACTGACCTAGATAAAGAACTTGTGAAGTTATCCTAAGGAATGTAAAGTAGGTATGTTGGTTATATTACCCAATAGCTGACCTCGATAAAGAAATTGTGAAATGATTGAAGATTCTTCTTTATGGTAGTTTTCTTAGAAATTATAATTAGTGATGTTTTCGTCATGAAATAGTGTTTGTAATAGAAAGTGTTTCAGAAAAGAGTTAACAGTAAGGGTTTGAGTAAGAATGTTCATATACCAGTGTTAGATTAAAATTAGAAACGTGAGTAATATACTTCTTTCGTATTATTTGAAATTAACGAAAAAAAACTAAAAAAAGGTAAGTATGGATCTTTCAAATCTGATAAAGTTACCACACAGAGAAAATATTTTTGAGGAATAAATATACAAATAACTCTATAAGTAATTAACAAAAAGTTTTTTTTTGTTTGAAGTGGTCAACTTGGTAATTTCATCACTATTATGATCTCAAAATAATTGTTGCTTAGCGTCATACTAACAACGACTAGTTCAAATTTCAGAATGGAGAATTTTCAGTTATAAGAGCTACTTCGAAGAGACCGGTTCTAGCCATTTACCTTCGGTGGACGCGGCCTTTTTATTCATTTATATGAAACCTACATTACTTTTGAACATTTTCCATTAAGTCACCTCGTTTATTTCAACGATTTTCTTTTAAAAGTAATTTACCTCTTTGTCTTCTTCTTCAAGGGTGAACTCCTTCTTTTTGACCACCTTCAGCTGGTTACGGAAGTTGAACTCGGCGGCCTTCTTCTGGAGCTTGGCGAATTTGTTCTCGTATTTGGACACCTTCTTGAGTGTAGGTTTGACGCTGAGGAAAAAAACGAGACATCGTGAGGTGAGTATCGAAAAGGAACAATTCAAAAATATTTATTCACTTAATTGATTACATTGGGGCTCTTTTACACGTCGGTAATATGGAATCTAGTAGCGCTTCGGACAAGACCATCATCGTTGCAGAGAAGGAGGTTGTATTGTGCCTTTTTTTAAAGTTGCGTTTTGATTTTGCTGTGATTTTTTTTGCCTACCGAAATGACCACTTGTTTATTAATTTGATAGTCAATTATTTTTCACATGATAGTAGTCAGCAAGATTTAAAAATAGGTGCTTAATAGCGTTAAAAAAATCCATTTAAGTCCATTTCTATACATAATATGTATGACGTTGATTTCCTTGCTTTTAGCTACCTATAGATAACAGCAACAAAATCCTAATAATGCCTATTTGTACATCGATCCAGCGAGTCTCAGCTGGCTACGGCCGCCTCATTATGAAACTATTATGAGATGGGAGCACGTCCCAACTAGAACTGTGCTTCCAAGAACAGAAAACCCTTAAGAATGTACTAAATAACAAATGAAGAAGGACGAAGGTCCAGCGTTGCTACGTGGAACCAATTTACTAAGGCGGGACTTCTAAATGCAAAGTATTGTTACAGTTCCTAATCAAGATGCGAAATCCTTCTTTGCATTTAGGTATATCGCAAAACTACAAATTTGTATTTTATGAACTTATTTCCAGTTTATAAAAAGGGTTTTTTAAATTAATATTAACATAGGGCTTTTCATGGCATTGCAGGGCAAACGAGTACGCAAGCGAGTAAGTAAATTAACATTTGCAATTTCAAGACTACAATCTCAGGATTGCAATTCTAAGACTGCATATGCTTTTCCAATCCTGAGATCATTTTCCCGGTCGTCTTTCTGTTTCGAATTCGAATTAATCCCACCCTTCTACTTCGCTACAGAACTTAAGTTATCAAAGTACACAACTCACAATCTGTCGTAATACCAAAGAAAACGGCTAACTGCATAGTAATAGTATAAGCATTTTAAATTTAATCTCGTTACAGGTAGGGTGTAGAATGCTTCGACTACTACTACATTGCAGTTACAGCTATCTTTGGTATTAAGGCATCTGACGTGCGTTGTTTACTCTCCAGCTTGCGTGTGAAGCGCACGCATGGCTACAAAGACTGCGGAGTGCAGACGAGAGCCCTCGAGCACAGGCACTCCGCCGCGAATATCATTACAACGGATCGTATTCACAGCCACATCTAGTGTTGGTAACATCACAAGAGTTTACAGGCTTTAAGGCTGTTTGAAAGTGTTGTCTGTAGCCTTTCCGCCGGTGGTGCGGATAAAAAAGTAAGATTATTAATTCTTTTTGGTCAAAAGTTGCTATCTGTGGCTGCCGTTAAGCAAATTTTGATGCTTAGTTTTGTTTCCATTTTCAAAAAAGGTCATTAATTAGAATTAGAATAAACGAACTTAGAGTAAAACCATAGCAGGTATTAATAAGACTAACATGTATATTGCTGTCACACTCTTTAGTAACTTTAATGGCAGTATATTTTGTTATTACGATAGACAATATACACGATAGACACCCGAGTTCTGATTAATGCAGTGGTTTTTGTTCTTGGAAAAGAGTAGAATATATATTTTTAAGAGTTGAAAAGAAGGATTAAATCTATGAAAATACTTAAGTTATGTTATAGATACGAGTAGATAATGGTACTTACAATTTGCCTCTGAGGTCATTGACTTGAGAGTTCAGGTCGGAGATCTGGCGGAATAAAAATGTTTAGAAATGCTTACAGGTGAAGGGACGTCCAAACAAAAATAAAAAAGAATGAAGAATGAGAATTTTGTAAAAAAAAATATAAATGTTTCTCGTTAAGGCAATGAGATTCTAATTGAAGAATTTAAAGATGCATAGTATAAATTACAAGATGAAAACGTAAAGACATATACATCACAGTGATTTAAAAAATACTAGATACCTACAAACAGTAAGACAGTTTACAGTTGTACGGAAAAAGTAAAACATGCTTAAAAAACATTCCACAAGTTTGCCATCTAAATGATAACTAACTTGGCACTACCATCCATAGAATAAACGGCGTTCGTTACGAATTTGACCTTTCCAAACTTGTAAAATGTAATCGTGTTGTTGAATAGTTTAGTTGTACACGAATACAGAACCATGCAGTCACATCAAAGAGGAAATCAGAAAGTCAAGCTCCACTCCACTCGTAAAGAGAGCACACGAAGCCGGTCGTCACGCTCGGACCGTTTTAATACAAGAAAGCACAGAACAAGATACAGCTGAGCGCAGATTAGGCAGTGTTATTTGCGAGCTGTATACAGTAGTCTGTATGTAAGTAAGAAATCGGTATAGGTCAGTCCCATATCCTATTACACTATTGCCTTTATTCATATCTTTAGCCTGTGCTCTTTGTTCCTACGACATAATACCAAGTACACTATTCCACATTTTTATCTACTTTCGTGCAACAAATCTACTTATCGTGCCTCGTCATCGGTAGCTGGTCTCCAACAGCTCCTGTCTCCATATCTCATGTACAATAAGTGCAATATTTTACATGTGCAACAGCGCCAACAATATCGTACGTCTTCGACGCTTCGGTCTGTCTACGTTAATCAGTGTACGTCTGTACTGTACAGGTGTCAAAGCGCGCGGAGATGGCGCGCCGCGTCCGGTGATCGAAGTGGTAGCATATTGAGCGCTGTATGTGCAGTGAGTATTTCTACCCAACTTGAAACGTACGTGTCTCTACATCAAACATTAACTGCGGCATTCAATGTATGAGTACAACGTCGCAGAGGTTTGTGTATTATGGAGTGACGGTGCAAAATCGATCCTGACTTGCGAATGTGAATAGGTATTTGAGATATGTAATGTGTCTCTGGACTCGCAAGTGAGCATAGTGTGCACCACTCCGTGTCCCGAGTGAGTGCGAGCGGCGCTCGGTGTAGGGGGGGACATAGACCAGAGCATGGCACTTTCCGTTTAAACACAACCCGTGTCTAATAGTACAAAGGGTATGGCAAAGGTTTATGGGGCATCTTAGCATCCGAACACGCAAAAACATTTCGCGCGGAAATGACGGCACATACATGAAAAGTTGGAGATTTGGAACAAGAAGTTTCACTTACACTATGCACTTGCGTGTGCCAATAAAGGAACCAGTCCAGCGTTCCATTCTATTTTCAACGCCAACTCTATTGGTTATCATCAAAAAGAGAAAATTCAGTAAGGCCACTAAGTTGGCAGCACACATGAAGCGTCACACGGCGGCTGCGGCGACGAAGCCTAGTTGTTACTGTAGCTGTCACACGGTTTAAGATATTATTGAAGTGCCATACTATATAGGGATTTATTAATAAGGACTCGGATGCGTCGTTTGTTATAACATATTAAATAGATTTATGGCATGCAACAGGCAAAGCGTAGCAGATAGCGGGAAACTTGTAAAGAAGAAGCTACCTTGCGATGAGAACCCAGCTGTCTCATTCAATCGTCTGATAGGTATGCGGAAGGAGACGGGATGAACATGACAGATGAGCGCATGAGTGAGATGAGCGTTACGCGGGCATGCGGCGCGGCCGCGGGGTCCGGGCCGCGCGAGTGAGTGTGTTACTGTGGCGTCTCGCCGGTTACTGTCGTTAGTGTAGTTAGCGGTGTAAGCCCCATGTCGGATGACGCCGGAGATCGATTTTGCACCGCACCGCTGGCCGGCTGCGTCCGCGCCGACGACCCTCTACCGTCACACCTGCTCTATACAGCACTACCGACCGGGTCTCGAGCTCGTCTATTATTTACAACTCAACAACAAACAACCGAAAACTTACAAAGCGTTAACAATGTACACGATTTGTCACACGCGCACGTTTGTTACATAATCGATGACTGTGATATTCACAATGGTTATAAAGTATTGGTCAATACCTCATAATCTCTTTTCCTGACTTCATGTTCCAAATCCCACTTCTGGCCCTCACACACATACATGCGGTCATAATACTCCTGTAGTATTCTCTTGAGCATTGCTAAAGAAAAAGGAAAGACAGATTATTGAGCCAGCAGAATGAGCTTGGGCATCGGTGTGAGTGACCAGCGTCTGTCGACGTGGAGCGACGTGTGCATGTGTGCGTCGAGCCGTACAACTATCATGTCATGTCGTAACAACTAAATCAGTATCAACTCATATCATAATGCATTCCCAATCCTAATTTGCAATTTTACCTCCATTTTCCTAATTGCAATCGCTCGTTCTAGTTCATATTTATCCCCCTCAAGGTTGTATATTCTGTGCCAGTACATTTGACAAATCGTCTGCAGTTCCGCTAAAGAAAAATACAATTACACTTTCAGGTAAACATATTAATAGGCGTTGTGTTGTAGTGTGGGGCACGACGGAGGGACTGCGGCCCGAGGTAAGGGCCGAGGTTCAAGCGAAAGCGAAGCCACAGCTCGGCGTGGGCCGCGCCGCGACCGGCCGCTAGCTCTCTCTGCCTCGCCGACAGGCGGCTCCGGGTTATTTAGCATTTACAACTTATACGTGTTATCCACACTGTTAGGAATGTAGGTTTTTATAACTTTCAGCGCCGCAAGTGATAATTATGACTATTATGAGTGGACTGCGAAAACAAACATATTTATTATACTAGTCACATTATCGGCATGAACTACTCAATTAATTGCGTATTATGTACTGCAGTGTGCCCAAACCAGGTCAGACCTCGAGCTGTTTGCGGGCTACTTCGATCTCTGCATCGTACTTCTCCTCTTCGATCTTGGTGATACGCTGATGGTAACCGGTAATGATGCTCGTGAGAGCCGCTATAAAACCAATAAGGATTACCAAATGTTCGCCCACGACCTCCTACGACTACGACCCTGCCCTACCGACAATGCTTACACCCGCGATCTGTTAATAAGTATGTGAGACATCGGAAAAAAGAAAGTGAGTATACGCACAACAATCAAATACTTCACAGGGAGCTTATAGAGGAAGTAGAATTACTCGTTAGAATAGATAGGTCAGCCGAAACTAGTGTACGGCGACCGGCAGCGAGAGTGTTTAATCTGTTAACCAGACGAAGAGACCACACGCCACTTCGACATCACAAGTAACGTTAACATGAAAGTGAAGAGATGTAAGTTTGTCAGTTTGTCAAAAGGGAACTGCTCCAGTTCGCTTGTCTCTCTACCTCATGATCTTTCCTTTTAACGATGTATTCCAAGTCGTACTTTTCGTCTTCAAGGCGATTGATGCGATCGTATTGTTCTCGGCAAATCCTCCTAATATCATCTATAAAGTGACATTTACATGTATGCTTATGGGTAACTGGCGGCATGTAGATACACAACACAGTGGTTTGGCGATGTGGTGTATGATAACAAATAGAGTATTCGGGTGTTTTTAACACATGGGGATTGAGTGTGGACTAATGTTTCCTTGCTACATTGAGATTGATAGATTTTGAAATAGATTGCTGAAGCGGTGTATTTACCTTCGTTTGCGTCTTCAATATTCTTGGGTTTACCACACCTCTCCTCGATGATGCGCCTCCTCTCGGCCGCTTTGCGCTCCTGTTCCTTCTTCAGCTCCTCAGCGGCCTTCTTACGCAGCAGCAACTATTATACGGAGCAAAACTGTAGGGTCGCGTAATTTTGGGTCCAAAATAATTCTAACTCTTGACACAAGAAAGAATAAAGTTATATACTTGACGTTTTTATCCGTCTGTCTGAACCTTAATGGGAAACTCAACAGTTTTTTACTCAAATAAGGTGGGTTTTAGCTAAGGTGAGGTGGTTTTTGCACATATTTTTGGACAATCAAAACTTGAGAGCTCTAAAAAGAGTTTAGTTTGGTGCATTTTGTAAATGATTACAAAGTTAGACTGATGGTCCGCTACTTACCCTGAGCTTCTTCTTCCTCTCCGGTGTCATGAAACCCTTCTTCGCCTTCTTGGCCTTGGAGGCTTCCTCCATGCGCTTGCGCACCTCGGCGCGCTTGCGGTCGATCTCGGCCTGTTTGGCCTTCTTCGCCTGGACAAGTCAATCGCATGATAATAAGGCTTTAACAGGTGTAAGTGTTGAGTCATATGTGTAGAGATAGCTCTAACAGCCAAATAATGTGTCAAAACTAATGTTAACTATTTTGTGTGACTTATTGTGTGAATGTGACGCCATCACCAGAGTAAGAATGAAAATCGTCGTATGTGGCTACCCAGAACCAAACGATTTTAAGGCACTGCCATTGCACTCCACTATCTGTTATTTGGAAGGGGTGGAGGCTGCATTGGATTAAGCGCTAAAAGAGGGGTAATTACACAAAAGCTCCCATAGGGTCGAAGTGTATCCGTAAGGACACCACTAATAAAATAAGATAAGAATGTTAACGATTTTGATTACTTATTTTACATTTATTTCAAAAACTATCTGATAATTCAGTCTTGTTTAAGAATAACAAGATATTCTTGCAAAATGTACTGTTTTACCTTTTATCACTTAAAAGAAAACAAAGTAATGGCTTGAGCAATTGTCAAAATGTTGTGTGTATAAGGGGCTGTGTAATGTGAGTGGTAAGAGGAAAAAAGTGAAAAGGAGTATAAGAAAACTGTATTTCTCGTCGCCCGTTGTTTCATGTACATTACCTCCTCGAGACGCTTTTTCTGAAAAAGAAATGAAAGAAAGTCTTAAAATGTGTTCTCGAAAACAATTGGGATACGTTAGTCTCGACATTTATGAACGCACAGAAAATTAACCAGGATGCGTATACAACATTACAACATAAATTTTAACAAAAATAAACATTATTCTTTTTCATTGTTTTTTTTAACATTAAGTCAATATTTTCATGGTGTAATTTCTGTGCATCTTTTGTTATGACTGATTTACAACGACATAGATATACAGTTGGTGGGGGTTCACAAAACATTTAACAGATTTACAAACAAATATTACAAATTGATAGGGATTTTTAACACTTGGAGTACATGAAAATACATTTAAACGTAAGGATACATTTAAACACACGACGCCAATTTGAGTAATGTCTTTTTTATTAGGCAAAAAGTTAAGTAAATGGCGACAGCCTAAATATTAGTAGTTTGTTTATTGAACACTATATACCAAAAATAGTTTAAAGTTATATGATTTGCGTAACCAAAAGTTATTTTAAAACAGTCCCAAATTGGCGTAAGTTTCTATAATTAATGTAAATCAGCCATGTTAAAAGTATTATTTACTATACATTTTGGTGCAATTCATAAATTATTGGTAACAACATATTTGGATGTGTAAGTAGTGTGCAAGTGTACATTCCGTGAAAACATGTGCATGTGCCATTGTGACACACATGATGTCATGACAGCCAATACTGTTATTTTAAGATTTACCAACTTTTGTAACTACAAATTGTATAAATAGTCACTCACTTTAGAAACTAACTTATTGATAACCTTCATCTTCTGTAAGTGTCACTAGGTACTCTTTAGCTGGACTTTTCAGACTATACGTGTCCTTGGTAAATAGGCCCCATCCCTTTCTCCATAATAAGGGCATGCTCCGGTTAATAGCACCGGATTTAAAAAAAAAATGGGATTCTTTCTGGATACTTGTGAGTAATCTTCATTTACTTAATTGCCAGTCAAGACTTTCAAAGAGGTAAGTGAGAAACAAAAGATGTCTCTACCTCATTCTTATAATATGTTTGCTGATATTCATGACATTATGTGTTAAAAGGTGTTCTTAATATTAGAAACTGTGCGTTAGCATTGTTTACAGGGTGTTTGTTAATACGACATGTTACAGTCCTCGGGAGAAAATAGACATAACTTACTACCGCATTTACATAGGTAAAAATAAAACTTAAAAATTGCTGTAACAGAAATTCATGTTTATAATAAAATTATCCCAAACCATCCGTTTCTTTATAAATCCTTGTTTAGGATTCTTCCAATAATTACCAAATAGGTAAAAAGGGTTAATTTCGTATATATTTCCAATTTATCTCACTGCAAAAGATTATTGATTTACTTATAAGAAACTTGTATAGGTAACTTCACTGTTGATTTTATTCATCTTTAATTTTGTGTAGGGTTCATCGCAGGATCATCCCAAAAGGGCTTGTCCCTTAATAGTAAAAACTTCAATTAGGTTTGTCGGTTGTGTAGGTAGGTATGTAAAGTGTTATAATATTATCACAACAATAGGTACCTGAGTCTCGAGGAGACATTGTATTCAATACTGTATCGACGAGTGGAGAATGACGAGACCACGACGTAATTGAAGACCAGCCGCAACCACGGACAATGGAAAAATAAAATAAAAAAACACGTGTTAGTTAAAGAGCTTAAGGTACCCAAGCCATTTTCATTTTATTTCAATTCTCTTCTTTGGATCCTACTTTAAATAATAAAAAAAAAAAAAAATTAAAAATAAAAATTAAAAAAGGCTGGGGTACTATTCGGTAGCTTAGTTTCCTACTAGCCATTATTAAAACACAGTTTTTTTTTTATTAAGCCTAGGTGGTAATCACAGCCTCCCTGTACTTACAGAAGAATTTCAGTCGTACAAAATAATAAAGAACCACTCATTCATTTTACTTGCGAGCCGTAATGCCCAGGTCCCAGGTAAAATAATCCAAGGTAAATTAGAGAAAAGAGGGTTTCCACAAATGAAATGTCTTCCCAGACGGAAATGTAATTACGGGTTGGTATGTATACTAACCTTCTAGAGAAAATGCTTTTACTATTAGTACTGCGAATATAACTGTTGTTTAAGCAAAATACATTTTAAATTTAGAGTCTCTAAGTAATAAGTTATTTAAATAAGTCGCAGACTCATCTGTCAAATTCAAGGTCACCGTCTGTGACGTCATCATAGTTTCAAGTAACTGCACTTTCGTACTTACGAAATCTGTAAAAAAGTCCTCGTGGCACTACCATAACTTTGACATACCTTACATCATCATCCGCCATTTTGTTTGTGTTGGGTTAGGTGTCCTGAAACAAAAAAAATATATTAAAATATAATAATTAATAAATTCTTGCAAATATTAGCAAAGATTATGAGAGTTTTTAACTCGCCTGCTACCGAAGCACTCGTTAAATTATTTTATATTATGAATGTATTTATTTTAAAATCTTTATAGCAGATGGAAATTACGACTAACAATATGTATTACATTATAATTGTAATCTGCGTATTTGGCAATATCTACGAGAAACAATCAAGTTGTTAATTGATACATAATTGGCAATGTGCCAGCCAACAGCTGTCATTTGATCCGCGAAATGCCAGGTTTACTATTTCAAGCATTTACACAAATAAGTAGAAAACAAGAAATTAAATATTAAGTACTTATTTCAACAATTAAGTTAGAAGACTAATAAAATGTTTCCCGTAAAACTCATTTTAAATTTTGTTAAAAATTAAGAGTTCTTACTTAAAAATATTGTTTACTACCTACTTGAAATGAAATACATTACAGTTAAATATATAAGTATCAGGATCCCTTTGAGCTAAATCGTTGATTGGTATTTAGGTCACGTGGTTCTATTCTGGTATAGGTACGTCATTAAGTTCCCTATTTTCCTTATCATAAAGTATGATGCTGAAAGAAAATTCCATTATTAGGTTCGAGCGAGCTCGGGGGCGTTCGGCTATCGTCGGCTAGCGTCGGATCTCGGCCGGTGCGCGCGCGACGTAAATAGGTTGGCTCGTATTCCCGCCAATCCTAATTTGGTGGCGCGCGACTTCGGTTACGCGGTTTCCAAAACGTAATCAGATATCTTAAGCTATAAACATTGGTGTGACTTGATTATGACATTTGTAAACATGAAAGTGCATCTACGTGCACAAGTAGGTACTTAATGTATGGTGCTGGTTGACGAGCAGCGCTTCATCAAGTACAAAATCAACGTAAAGACTTTTTATAACTTTTGACACAACGAGCCATTATGAATAGCATGACAGCATACTTATACGCATCACAAATACATGACAAATTAACAGAGATAAGAGTTAGTACAAGTTTCAACCGTCAATAAGAACTTCCTCCAGTTTGAACTACTTATAGCTAAACTTGGCCCGGTTCTCACGTTTGCGCTATTCCGTAAAACACAAGAGAAACCCGGAAAGAGACTGCGCCTGGACACACTGCAGAAGTGATGCTTCACAGCTCCGTTACATCACGTAGGTATGTCACTTCACTTTGATTATAGCACTTTCGTTAGTAGATATTAAACGTCACAAACTCACCTAAAGTACGAAAAAGAGGATGGCCCTACGATGGTTCAGCCAACACGAGCCACTGCTGCTGACTGGCGCAAGGCGGGCGGCAAGGCGCGGCGGGCGACGCGTGGGCGCTTCCCCCCCGCCCCCTGCTTTCAGTAGGCGCCCGCGCATCCTACCCCCCTCATCCCCGCTAGCTGCTTTCGTTACAGTCATTTTTAGATCAGTGTCATTTTGACACCATCACCGAAATAACACCAGATCTATGCTATGGAACTACTCGGATTCCCCGTGTTTCGCATCCAGAGATATTACTTACAGTGCTTACTATCTAGAATTAAGGTAAAGGTCGATCGCTGCTTTGGTAATTCGACTCAGTTTAATTAGAAGCTAATAAGTTAGGTCCCTATCACAATTTGGGACGAGTAAGAAAACGAATAAGTCGGCTAAGCCCGCGCTGACCTTTTTATTTTTAATTGCTCAGTAAAGCAAACTAGAAACGCTGGACGGGCGCCTGGAGCTCGTTATCAACGGTCCTCTAATAAAAGCGATTAAACCTTTAATTAAAGTTAGCGAACCTAGTTAAAGGGAACTGCCACCGCTTCCCTGAACGTTGCATGATGTATTTTGCAATATCCGCTCCGGTAATTTGCAACCACAACTTTGTGACAAATGCGATGTTGGAATCAGAATGCAGTTGTATCTTCTAATTAGGGATGAAACATTGTTTCACTGTGTACATTGTTTGCTAGTGAATTTGTAGTGTAGTAGCGGTTAAACAATCAAACAACATTTATTTAGCAGACACCACAGTAACAAAATAAACATGTGCAGAATTTCATGTGTATCCTACTAACATAATACATGTAAAAGTTGGTAAGGCTGCTTGTTTTTTAATTAGGTACTAGGGATTTGGATAAAATTCAATACACTGATAGTTCATGTCTTTGATAAAGACAGAGGACTACTTTCCTTCCCAAAACTATAATACCAGTTTGACTGACCCCTATCGGATTGTTTGTAGCTCTCCAAACAAGTGATTAATGCATTTTTATTTCGTATAGAAAGTAATTTTATAATTATTTAATCGTATGGCGATCTGTAGAATAGGCGAATACATAGATTAGTATTGTTATAGTAGCGCCTATTTCGCCGAAAATGTAATAATATAATAATAATTATAATTTTATTAAGGTTCTTAACTGGGGTTGTCCCATTCAAGAGTTATCAATTTAGAAAGGGTTCGTGGTGTCACTGTCAAACTAATATACCTAATCACCGACGGATTGTACCGTGGTTACTTGACCACGACAAACATACTCTATTGTTTGCATAATAACAGCCGAGACCCAGGAAGGAATATTCTTACTCACACAAATATAAGGGCAAGGTATAATTATAGTTATTATTATATTATTACATTTTCGGCGAAAAAGGCGCTACTATAACAATACTAATCTATGTATTCGCCTATTCTACAGATCGCCAAACGATTAAATAATTATAAAATTTTACTTGGCTTTTGTTTTACTTTAATACCAATAACAGACGAAACTTTTGAAGTACCATTTCGTCCTTTGTATTTAGAATACGATTACATAGTAGGTAATATAGACTGGTCAAACATTTGTTAGCTTTGAAACATAATTAATGTACCAATGGTTTACTTTGTATAAAAACCTTTGAATATCTTAAAGAATATGAATGTCTACTTGTAAAACATCAAAGAGACACTTTATCTTATTTTATTACTCTGCGATAT
This sequence comes from Acleris laterana, assembly GCA_963966035.1. Taxonomy (NCBI): domain Eukaryota; kingdom Metazoa; phylum Arthropoda; class Insecta; order Lepidoptera; family Tortricidae; genus Acleris; species Acleris laterana. The sequence continues at coordinate 14,855,609 of OZ014442.1, read as the reverse complement.
CTCCAAATATTTTCTGAGAGCCTCTTAATTTTGAATTGCACTAAAACTCTTTAGGTTGTGAAATTACCTACTTGCTGAGAAGCTCGTAATTCTGTCGATTTATTTAATTACACGTTCGTTAGACATGCTTAGCATCGAAATTGGAAACAGATATGATATTTGATAAATGTAGATTTGACCTCACTGCTTGCTTTACGTGAGGAATTACAGAATTATGGATTATTATTATAAAAATATACATTTTTAAAATAAGAATTTATTTGTTTAGACACACATTTACATAAAATAACATATGGCAGTTAGAATTAACAGTTTTTTTTTATATATGTAACAGCAGTAGGTAGACACATTCCATACTATCCATACTAATATTATAAATGCGAAAGTGTGTGTGTCTGTCTGTTACCTCATCACGCTTAAACCGCTGAATCGATTTAGCTGAAATTTGGTGCAAAGATAGTTTGAATCGCGGAGCAGAAGCTAGTCAGCTAGTTGCTAGTTCTTTACAATGGTGTGTGTGTGTGTGTGTATATTTGACGACGCGCTGGCCTAGTTGGTAGTGACCCTGCCTACGAAGCTAGCGGTCCTGGGTTCAAATCCCGGTAAGGGCAGATATTAGTATGATGAGCGCGAATATTTGTTCCTGAGTCATGGATGTTTTCTTTATACTTAAGTATATATTTCTCTATATAAGTATTTATATCGTTGTCTGGTACCCATAAGCCTTGAGCTTAGTTTGGGACTAGGTCAATTGGTGTGACATTGTCCCCTGATATTTATTTATTTATATTATTATATTAAGTATATATGTGTGAGATATCAAAACGTTGACAGTATGAAAATAGGTCAAAAGCGATATTATGATGGGATGCCTCTATGCTAGTAATTGCACCAGTTGTCTTATCGATGCAAACAATGCATGCTTGGCGGTAGGTCAAAAGATAAGTCTCCACTCGATAACTATTCCATCCAACGGTTATTGGTTTACGGTTATAAGTTCGGCGGGTTATATGGCCAAGTTAGGTAATTTTTGAAATGACACTAACAATTCAGTAGTTTTATTATTCTATTTTATCATTATCACACTGCAGCGTCATTCAAACGACGTAAGTATATACCTCTTAAGTGCTTAAATATAGCACACTTACGTGTAACAGATGCAACAGGTACAGTCAAACAAATAATTACCACTATGGAACCATATCAAAGTGAAGTGATCAATGTAATCCAAAAATCTTGAGGATATCTTGAGGATAGTGGCCTAGACATACATTTGTTTGTACGAATTCGAAAGCTAAACAAAATATGAGCACTTGCCTTTTTTACTCAGTGACATTTAAAGAAAAAATCGAAGCTTATCGATCGTTACCACCTAGGGCTTTCGTATCACTATCGGCGATCTATCGTACCAGCCTAACTTGACTTCAACTCGCAAGCGGTTTGTAGCGACCGGTATCAATTACCTCCGCTGGTTGACCCATGTTGTCGAGCGAACCAACATCAGAACCAAAGAAACATGAAGTTATAAAAAGAGGGGTCGTAGGTGTAGCCAAGATGCAAACGCTGCTAACGTTTGTGTTTTCTATCGACTTGAAATGGATTACGTTGATTTAAGTGGTCTTACATCCGTCCTATAACATTTTTCAATTTTTCGAAATCGCTAACTTAGCGTCGCGGCGCGCGTCGGGTGCCTATGTCAATTCCATACATTTGGACAGTTTTCGAAAGTCGTTTACGTTAGCGTTAAGCGTCTTCTTCATAACCAATAGACTATAATAAGTATAAATCATGCATGCCAGTGGCTGATATACATACATATGTACATAAGCTCGCGCCTTTATTCCCAGAGTGGGGTAGGCAGAGCTACAGAATTATTTACTAACAAGTCTAAAAATATTTTAATAACTCTGTAACCACATTTTGCACAATTGGGCTAAGATGTTTACCATTGTAATGTGTGTGGCAGATATAGAACTTTCCAAAGTGAATACGGTTATATAGGTCCATACTTATAGACTGCGAAGTAAAATAGTACATTGTGTATTAAGGGTGGTAAAGAAAGAATTACAAACGAGAGTCTGTTAGAAGCCCGAAGCCGTAGGCTGAGGGCTTTAATGACTCGAGCTTTGTATTTCCTTTACCACCCATGTAACATACAATGTTTTTCATCACAATTGCGAGGAAATTAAATAAAATGAGACAAAAGATCATATTTTTAACTTATTAGCGGCAGACTACATCATTGTCTGTGGCTTACCACAGATAATGTCAAACGTGTTCGGAGTCCGATTCTAGTGACATATGAGATCAATAGTTTATTATGCGAGATTGTTAGGAAATAGTATTCAACTGACATTTCATCTCGAATGAAACTTCATATCGAATGGCACAAGAATTGGGGTCCTGACGTATTGTGATAGTTTGAGTCCACGTATAATATTAAAAAAAAAAAGCTATTACGCACTTAAGTAACGTAATGGTAAAAAAAAGGCCCGCGGGTATTATTTTGGATTTACGGTCGATTTTTCTAGCATGTTAGGACACTATTTACGAGCAAGTGTGATGAAAAAATATTTTGCAACGTAAATTCCTCGATTTTATAAAAGAAAATTTGCAGTAAGCGTTAGTTGTGGTACCGTGTCTCATTGACTAAAGAAGTCTTGAAGTTTAAATTCAGCCTATAAACTTTTTTATTCTTGTAATATCGTGTCTCGATATTGTAATAGGCTGTCATCAAGTGTCCCTGAAAGAACAGTTATCCGCTCTATTTTAAATACCGTTGCGTAATGATAAAAGAATTTATGTAGCCGGCGGCAATGTGGATCAACAAAAGAAGCTCATAAAAATGTTACAGAAATGTACTTAATAATGACGAACGCTATGTTATTCCTATCCATAAAAACAAGGTTAAGGAATAAAATGATTATTGTCTAAATTGTTGAAGGATATATAAAATCTTTATTTCTATTTGTATATAGAAAAATAAGAAAAGGAGAAAAACGGTTATCTAAACAAAATACCAGAGTTAAGGTTAATTTTCATTTCCTTTTTCATTTCCTGTCATTTCCTTAACATTGACCCATTCAGCTCGAACACAAACATTTCAATAAATAAGTACGTCAAGTTTTCGAATCACCTTTACAATTCGAAAACGTGTTATAACGTGCTATAATGAAACGTGTTTATAACGTTGATGAACTCCAAAAACTAATCGATAGCAAACTCAATGTCAACGTGCCAGGAAAATTTTGTACTAAATACGGACATGGCGCACCACTGCGATGATTCCAACAGCCATACACATTTGCACATTTGCACACATACACATTTGCTTGGCGACGTTATGTTAACGTTACTTTCAAAAAAAACATGTTCAAGGTACGGGACGTAAAAACCTCGTTCATATTTATCACAAACATCGAATTGTTACGCAAAATGACTCCCCCTTTTACGGTCTTCCGATGCCTAAGTACGATACAAATATAATAATGTCTTTATCGAAAAGCTCGTAAAACTGCGACAACTTTGTAAGCGTCCCTAGAGCTTTTATATTTTTTTAAGTCCGTCGTTACTCGGATGTTATTGCGATAACTTGTGTTTTGTCGTCGGCTCCGCTTGTACTATTATTTAAGTGCTTTCTGCTGTTCAGAATTTAGATGGCACTGATGATAAAAATATCTTGAAAGCGCACATTCCTTCTACGACTCGGAAGACTCAAGTGCCATTATCAGGCTATTTACACACGAGGGAATAACTTTTGCTAGTTCTCCTCAAAGTTGTTATCCCCGCTGAACTTCGTTCGTTTATTTTGTTAACTTTGCAATAATACGACATTCTTTTGGATCATTCATGCTTTTGGGATGAATCGAAGTTCTATTTTTACGCAACCTTTGTCTTATTAATATTGAATGGAAACAGCAAAAGGTAAATAGTAAAACTGGTTAAGAAAATATTTACTAGGTACTTATTAATATTTCTTTGTGAACGCCGTACATGACCTGGCTCATCATCACATCACATTGGTACGCCACTCAGTTTCCAAGGAATCGTTTCAGTCAAGAAAACTGAAATCAATCGTAAATACCAACTTGGGCTCTAGACAGCGATTATCGAAAACTGTTAAATTGTATGCAAGTGATATAAAGCGCTCGACGCGACCGTCCAGCAGCTTACGTCAATCCTTTATCGATATAACGTTCGCCGAATGCATCTTGCCAAGGGCGACTGGACCTTGATTTGATTTTCTAGTTTGACTTAACATTCTAACTATTCAAAGTTTTGGATTCGCATAAAATTACAAATTAGTAGAATAAACAAAAGCTTTTCAATATATAGAATGTTGATGGTTTACAATCGCTTTTAGCATCCACATTGATTGCCATTAACGTTGCCAATAGAAAAATCGATACGTTTTCGGGATTTTTCGGGATTTGTGACACACGTCAAGACCGACACGTTATGGAGAGTCCTTCTCGTAATTATATTTAGGTTTATGACGTGCGAGTAAATAAAACCTAATAATAAGACCTAATTTTATCACAAACACTAGGCATTTCAGGCTAAGTAAGCACCAGTTTACGTATTAGAGGGAAGGTAGGTAGGGTATTAACGTGTTGTCTACGCCAATCGCGCTTAGCTAACAAAACAGTCTTAGGCCGCATTCAACCAATCTTTAAATAACACTAACTCCGAGATTAATCTATACAAATTCGGCGTTCAATGTAGGTTAGAGACTTTATTTCAGTTCATGGTTTATAAGGATTGTAAAGCGTCGCAAAAATTACATAGCAGCTCCGGGCGATAGCGTTTCTCACCTCCTAAATGAAGTCCGATTTCCACGATTTGATGTACTTTTTGTGTTTTTTGGTTTTTTAACCCTTAAATGCATAGCGTGTCGAAAATCGAACGCGTCTTTAAAGTTCATTTCCAAATTTGAATTTTGACAAAGCTACAAATCTTACTGCATAAATTCTAAGATTGAAATTTGCTTAAAATGTATGTTTGAAATTGAACTTTAAAATATACGATGTAAATCTACATCATAATACATTTAAGGGTTAAATTTGTTTCATTCTAAAAAATGATTTCTTGAAAAGATTCTGTTTTCTATTTTCTCTCTTTCTACAACAAATTCCAAAATCGGACTAGGTTTAAGCCGAGATAAAGGTTATCGCATTTTGTAGGGAAATTTTTAGCTTCACAATCTTCTAAAGACAAAGTGAAATATAAGCCCGATGTATAATATAAGCAAGTCTATTTAACCTGAACGATGAAAAACACGTAGATTTAATGGCGCCGCCGCCGTGCGTCGTCTATTTTGGGACGCACCAGAATATTTCACGTCTCGTTACTCTATTTCCGATAGATAACAGCTGACATTTTCGCAACTTACTATCCATAATGAATTTAGTATGTATAAGCACTGAATTATTCGTCGTAATTTATTAGAATCGGTTTAACAACATTTTATTACTTTTATGTGACTTTAATTCTACCTTTGTGAGAGTAATGCGCTCCGTCGAATAATATAAGTGTGAAATAAAATATACGTAGGTATTCTAATTAAACAAACTATAACTATGCCCGGTTCTCGACCTTTGTGAGGATTCAACACATTTACAATCAATCCAAATAAATTTTTGATCCAGAAAAAAAAAATTAAGGGAACAGATTGTCATGATATGGGGAGGAATGAAAATCATGTGGCGTGAAGACTTTTAAACATGAATGCGGAGGGCTGTATGTAGTGGAGGGGATACCTAAGAACAGGTGGATGGAATGTATGAAAAGCTAATACTGAGGTGACGGCTGATAGGGATGTTTGGAAGAAAAGGACGAGCTGCGCCGATCCCAAATCATTGGGATAAGGGAAAGGTGATGATGACGGAGTTCAGTCAATTCCAAAGACAGCGTATTTAAAAAAACTATGTATTGTGCAAGACACCGTGATAAAGAAGTAGCGAGCATGCAATACCGGTGGGATTCAGTCTGTTTCGGAACTAGTTCCGAAACTGCATACTAACCAATACCAATTTTATATGCTCTAGTAGCGAGTAAAACCGCTAAAACTTAATTTGTGTTGCAATTCAAACTTCATGTAACCAATTTTAAAATTTGCTCATGACCATTTGTGCTACCTCAAACAATATTCCACAGCGACATGTTGGTAGTTGAACGAGTAAAATCAAGACCAATACAATACAAGTTTTACACTTCGAAGGTAGCATTTGCATTCGGATTCGAAGGCTTAACAATAGACAGTTAAAGAAGCATGATGACGTAAGGAAGTAGTAGCAGTATATTTATACTTACCTACCAAGACATAAACGTCACGCTTTCAACATCAACCTACAAGCTCTACCGTCGCGCCTCAATGTGTCACGCGGGCAGCCCAGCGTGTTGGCAGTGAGCGATATCTGTAACGAACTGGAACCAATCTGATTATTGGTCCTTAGTAAAACGATGTATATTCCTTTATATATTACATACCAGATTTTTCCAACGATTTCGTTATCTACTTTCACTTGGGTTGGAACCGATTATTTTTTTCCGGTTAAAAACTATACTTTGGTTATCAATATCCAACCTTATTCCTTAGGGTGTTAACTTTAGTTGACGTTGACACTGGCTTAACTCTAAAAACTGCCTTAATAGGACGTCACTAGATCTAAATGCACTTAAAATAATTTAGCTCCGGATGTAAAGGGTAATAAATGATAGAATGGCAAATGATGTGGTGGCAAGTAAAAAACAGTACATTGACGGGGCAACTTTATGTTGCTGAAATAGCTCAACAAGCGCCCTTACTTTTTCAGAAAACTCCTTTTGCCAAGCAATATGTTAAAAACGACCGAATGAGTTTCTTGCCCATAAGTCACACTTGCCCCTAACAAGGGCATTAGTCTTACTCTTACTTAACACGCTTAGTGCCAAGAAATCCATATCAGGTCAATTTTGGACTAAAAATGGGCCGCTCGGCACTGAAAATTAAAAATGGTTCGTTTAAACCGAGCCAATTCCGGCACGGTAATTGTTTAAAGTAAGTAATAGCTTTTCAGAATTGACTTCAGTCGGTTACATCTCCCCAGGGCGGATTTCGCTGAAATACTGCGTTTGGGAACTAAGACAGATCGTATAATGGGAACAACACGAAAATCCCGGGGAAGTGGACCCAAGCCGGGACTGATTTTTTGCCGGGTAAATAATGAGGGAGCGAGTAATTGCGTTAAAGGTATCTTGCCCGGGAATCTCGAGGCGTAACGAAATTTTCTAGTCTTAGGTCAATTTGGTAGTTCCGCTTTGGTAAGTCTAACTTACTTGTCGTTTAAAGGATCCAACTTGTGTGGAACCTAGTTTTGTTGACGAGGGATGATGTAGACATTATGTACACATCAAAATTGACCAGGGATAAAAAATATCCTAACATTATTTTTCAATTTTACAACTCTCCATGACTCGGTAGACGCAGTACCCACAACATTTCGGATGTGTGTAGTTAAAGTGTAAAATCGACCGTTTCACATCAATTATTGAGTCATTTTACGTACGAGCCAAACAGCTGTGTCACATATAATAATGTAGATCTCGTGTTAAATAACACATTTTAGCCCCTACCTACCCCAACCACTTCTTTTTAAGCAAATAAGGGCTGATTTTTCAATCTCCAGATAAATTCACACAATCTGTCAGGTAAACTGTAGCTCTGTTCTTTTCTTTGTCATAAGAAAGATAAGGGCAGAGCTACACTTCATCTGCTACAGTTCACCTGACCGATAGTGTTATCTGGAAATTGAAAAATCAGCCCTAAATCTTATTTCCTTATCTTTATATCAACAATTGATCCGACTCGGCAGTTTGTAGGGAAATATCACCCTTACTGTGTATAAAAATACACTTAAAAATGTATTTTCACAAATGGCCTTTAACGACCATCTCTAACGACAGTATCGTTTACCGCCTGCTATCTACCCTAACCCTTCGATTTGTGTCCCACTTTCGTTTTTTTTAACATGATAAAGCCGATTTTACCATTTTTAACCTTAATATTTTACAGGTCAAGTACATCCGGTCAACTTGAAATGTCAGATTATGGAAATCATATTTTAACAATATATTATGCAAAACTGTCGATAAACTCAGTGATTAAACATGATATTGAGAGAAATGGCAAGTGGAAATATAACAGTGAGTGAAGTGAGTCTCTCACTTAACTTCACACCGCGCAAACTAATTGCTGATTTGCGATTCACAATCGGAAATCGTGAACGTAGTGAGTACACCCTGAAAACGAAAATTTAGAGTCAATTTTAGGGTGCCGTACTCAAACGGCGTCAACGGGTCCCTATTCATAATTCACATACTGTGAAAACGCACGAGTACACGGTCAGGGGGGTTATTATGACATAGCAATGCAGTTTAGTTTCCGCTGAGAGAAAAAGACAGAGATATATAACTGCTATAGCTCTGTTCTTTACCCTCGCCTTAAAATGAACTGCACAGCTATGTCATAATAACCTCCAGATAACTGGTAACGCTAAAAAGCATAATGTGTGCTGTATATACGTTGATGAACTGTTTTTCTTTAGTTGTTTATCAATTAACAGAGCGTTGCTTAAATACAAAAGAGTCACAAATCAAAATGTGTTTGTGTTGCATTTTAATTCGGAATGCTATAGACTTCAAGTTTTAAATCAAACTATATCTGTTTTTGTTTTGTGGCGCTTTTGCATTTAAGCAGCGAGAGGATGCCCGTGATTTCATACGCGTAGAATAAGTTTCCCACTACTATTTTAACCCTCTTCAAAAGTCCATTGGTCCAGATGTTTTGGCTGCGCGTTGATCGATCATTCAGTCAGTTTCTTCTTTAACCGACTTCATTTATTCATGAAATGAAATGATAAGAACCATAAAAACAAACAAACAAAAAAAAATGTCGTCGTACGATCGTATAAAAAAAAAGTATAAAAGATGTTTATTCAGTAAGTAGGCCGCACGGACACTTTTACACATCAACAATCTACCAGCGCTTCGCAAAAGAAGCTGAGAAGAAACCCCGCAAGAAACCAAAAAATCAAAAAATCGCAAATCGCCGCCAAATCGTGATATTCCTAGGCATATAACAAAATATACTAACCTAACCTACTCTTATGCCTAGGAATTTCATGAGCTGGCGAATTATACGATCGGGCACCGACATGTACATTATAGATAATGCGCATTAATACTTTTGAATTGATGTGAAATACCACCTTGACATACCATTGTTTAGAAACCCCCCGAGTACACTAGAGGCGATATTTCTCCCGAGCCGACATTTTTATAATTGGGTTATTGTATGAAACAGCAAGTCTATTATTTTTCCGCTGCAGCGTTTCCTGTTCAAAGGATTACCCACATCCGCTCCTGAACCTTTATTTTATTTTATCTAAAATATAAAACACGTCTTGTTTACGCAGACGCCTCTGTATAAACCGCCTGAGAGTGAATAAGTAAGAGAGTGTCTTATGCTCCATCGAGTTATAGCAAATATACGATTTCTATGATATTTTAATATCACGAGTTAGTAGTCAAACAGATCAGTCGAAATCTCTCTTTACAAGATTTCTAAAACACATTCGAAATATACGATACGAATAATATAATTCATACCTTGATTTAAATTTCTGAAATGGCTAATTGACAATTATTTTTATGATTTTATAATTTTCTTTTAGACAAATAATAAGGTGAAATGTTAATTTAGATTACATTATGTATAACTAATTACTTACCTATATGCTATATATATATTCTGTGTGGTAGCCGGATTAGAATAGTGCCACTCCGTATCTTTCCGTGGATGTCGTAAAAGCCGTATAAGGTAATACGAGTAAAGGCGTGTAGTGTAGTACTGTTAGGCGATGGGCATGCAACCTGTCACTAATACACTGGTAAATCTGGTTAATCTTCGCTTAAGTGTGCAAAATGTGGTTAACGAATTATCAAAAAGTTTTTATAGTTGTTGGAAATTCTGTAGCTCAGCCTACCCCACTCTGGGAATAAAGGCGTGAGTTTATGTATGTATGTATGTTACCTATAATGATACTTATACTTTGACCAATAATATAACTTGCTACTTACAATGACTAAATATTTGTACACTTTTAATGTACACACACTCATACATACCTTTACGCCTGTACTCGCAGAGTGGGGAAGGCAGAGCTACAGAATTACCTACCACTTTAAAAACTTGTTGATAATTCAGTAACCGCATCTAATCTAATCATTCAATATTTAATAATAGAATCAATAAATGAGTATGAGTATGTATTTAATAAGTATTTCGAGAATGAGTGAACTGAGCTAACATTCCGTGTTAATGCCTCAACCGATGTGGACGTACCGTAACAGATTAAATAAGAGTCTCATCAGCTCATCACATACAGTCCAAGAGGTTTTTAAAAGGTTTCCGATTCGAGTAAAGTCTGGCAGACTTAGAATAATAGCGTATGACATCGTGAAGTACGAACTCGAAAGCCGTTGTCTTAAAAAGTATGGTACCTAACTGCAGATCGAATTTCTTTGACCGATACAGTTACATACTTTGCTACATCCCATGCTCAAAGGCGCCTCAACTACTGGCACGGTGTGGTATTTGTCATTACAATAAAACACCGATATAAACAGTTTCACAAGGCCTTTCAATATGCCACGGTGGCATTGATTTAAACAACTAGATACGATATTGACTTATACATAAGTTTACGCTCGGAGGATACAACTCGCGACTCAGAAGTTCGAGCGAAGTTGGGTAAAGTAGGCAAGGTGAGTCTCGATCAAGTCTTAGCTAATCACAAATAATTACTAGATAAATCAACAGCATTGTTCGCATTGTTGTGTTCCGGTTTGGGGATAAGACAGCCGGTGAAATGACTAGCATAGAGGCATTCCATCTTAGCCTCAGGGTTGGCAACGCATTTGCAGTCTTAGGATTGCATTACAGTCTTGTGATTGCGAATGTCTATGGGTCACAGTTTCCACTTACCATCAGGTGGCCTGTGTGCTCGTTTGTCTACTCGATGCCATAAAAAAAAAAAAAAAAAAGAACGTAACGTCAGTCTTGTGCGAGATGCGAGCAGTCTTGTGTTTACTTTTGTGGTTCCTTAGTATAAAAAGCAACGGATTACAGCGTTTTGTTTAGAGACGGTTATTTGAGTTCGGAAAGATTAGCAGCACGAGTTCTACGCCACGGAATAAAAGTCTAAAACAAATAACACTCAAATCTAGTTGATTTTACCGAAAATAATGGAATTCCCGCAAATGGAGTCATCATCAATTTAGATTTAAGGTACGCTTTCGACGGTAATGGATTGTCATTTGCGGAATGACGCAGACCTTCGTCGTTATTACTGTCTAAATGATTCCTTCTTTGGGCCTAGATTTATGCCTAATGACGAATTCAATAATGTTTTAAAGGATAATTTTTAAATGTTTTGTTTACCTGCTTTACCTAATCCTTTTACTTCCTTTTTTTTATATGAGTAGATTAGAAGAGACAGCATGATATAAAGTCAAATAAAAATATCACACTGTACTATTTCTTAAGAAACACCAAAAAAACAGATAACTTTTAATAAGTTAAAAGTACAGCCGAGTACAGTTGTACTAGGTATCTCACGAAAACGGGTGGGCCAAACTTGTGTGTGTAGATGCACGTGCACATTATCTCTGAGTGCATAGCTGTCGCCTCGAAGCGACGCCGTAGTGTGCGTGTCTATACGTGTTACAACTACAAGTATGATAAACCTACTTTTATATAAAGATAAAACCACTGTACGTACAAAGGGTACCTATTATGTACAGTCCCACCAAAGAACCTTGTCATTGTGACTCCTATAGTTATTGTCATTTGATGTTCAGTCTGAAGTTCATTATGACAGAGCACTAAAGCGCTTAACATTTTCGTTGGGGTACTGTACCTACAAACCTTCTTCACTTAGGTATTCCAATGCAATAGCCGAGAAAAGTTCTTAACAAAACACCTTTGTACTCACCAGCGCTGTAATATCTGTTTTGTACCGTAATTACACATCTTATCAATGGAAAACCCTCATCTTTAAGTCATTATTAAGTACGAATTTCAATCCCACGGAACACAATGAGCGTCAGACAAATACAAAGATCTCAAATGAGATGCTTTGTAATTTAGTCCTCGTCAAGCGCAATACGGAACAAGATAATTTCAACAGCTCCGTCTCATCATCACGTCTGTTACACAAGTAGCTCTAAATTTGTAAAATAAAAAACCCAACTACGTAAAAAAACTGCATTAGTTATGTAGAGTAAACACCCCATCACAATATCAAGACCTTTGAATCGTTATATAAATCATAAATTATCATTCAAAGTAAAAAAAATGAATGAAACCTGTAGATGATTAAATACCTATTCAATGATAGCCCACTTGTCGTAGTTCGTTGACTTCTTTTTTCCTTTTCACAGTACGGCGTCTGTTTACCGCCATATTGAATTTTAATTACTGTCATATACTTATTTAGTGACGCTTACAAGATTAAGACAAATCGATTGACATAAGAATCATCAAAATTGTCCTACGCGTTTAGTTTCTAGAACCCCACAAACGAACAAACATACATACATGTAGAGGGTGATTAGCACATTACTTTCCTTTGCATCGCACAGTCGGGTAAAAAGGATATTTTTCTTAAAGGATATATAAAATATATATAAAATAAATTATATTAAATTCCAGAACTGTTCGGAGCAAAACTGTTTAAACTTACATTAAACTTTACCGAGCAAAGTTTAACGTAAGCGACGTACGAAGTCTAGCTAAGTCGCTTCAGCCTGGAGTTTACATACGTGTATTGTCTGGATAGCTGTGCAATATTGTTCGAAAAACCGGCGAAATACGAGCCGGACTCAAAAAAATATGTAGGGGCCCTAAAAATTAAGGTGCTATTTAGAACTATCAGTTTCTGAACGAGTTTGTGATGACGCGTGGACTTTTACCAAACTGGAATTAGACTTAATCCGAGATTAGTCTATACAAATTTGGCGTTTAATCTAGGTATACCTCGGGTTAAATCGGCCCTTAAAAGTATAATACTTAACATGGTTATTAAAATTACGTAGACGACAGTATCAAATCATGTACTCGGTTTTTTTTAAAGTTTGGTTTTTCTTAGGCTTGGTGTCATTTTATTAGCAGAACAATCACAACTGAAAGAAACGTGTTCTCAATTCTGTTGTAAATTACTGTTGTGTTATGTTGATCATAACCGACTAGCCTAACGTGTCGTCTATACTACAATAAAAACCAAAAGTACTAACGTACTATCGTTCTCAATAATTTATGTTTAAGTATGGTGATACTTACAGTTTGGCCGTTCTAAGAGGGCCGATTTGACAGCTGTCATCATAGTACAAAATATGTTTGAGGTTATTTTTTGTAATAAGATGACAGCTGTCAAATCGGCCCTCTTAGAACGGCCAAACTGCAAACGTCGCATCTCTTAAGTGAATCACCATATACCTTGCCTACTAGATAAAATACAGGCTGTTTCAATCGTCAAAATGAATAACCTCGAGCGGAGATACGGGAAAAAGATTTCGTACAGTGATAGCATCATTACTCAACTGGAAGATATGGGAGCTGACAATCACATATGTCGCGGCCATTATTAAAGAGACTGCCACGTTAACAGAGGGGTTTGTCAGTTGTTTTTTGCCTCAATGCATTTGCTATATAGATACCTGTCGGTTTTTCCGATACTTGAACGGGATTGACACCATTCAGGACAGTTTCTAAGCGGTAAAAATCTTTGACATGTTATCGTATTGTCAGCGTTTTGATACCCCTTATTTACTTGACAGTAATGGCCGCCGAGTTAAAAACAATACAGCGGGGCCTAATATGGCTAAATAGATAAAAAAAAAATAACTACTCTAGTCATTGTGATTTCTCACCGTGTCCTTTTTTCACATTTGGAAAGGCTCCGGTGCGAATCTGCTCCTACTTAAATAAATACACGTGTCAAAAACTGACGGATGCTTTATCCACATTTGGCCGAGTACAGTCGACTAAAAAGAGATCTTTCCACTTTTTTCACCTAATTGCAATGTAATCTCTTTGTGCACTATACTTCGATCACGAATATGACGATTGGAACAGCGTCCCCGTGTCAGAATTTAGTATTATATTTCCTAGAACGAATTTTGAAGTTGACTTTCGTATCGTCCTCGAGTAGTTTCAGGAGCTCGTAAAAGCATATTACACGTATTCAAATAGTAAAAGCTATTCGAAAACGTAACTAAAGATAAAAAAATGTAGTGCTCAAACTACAGCTAAAAATATAGCTCGAGCAATGACTGCCAAAGAAACAATTTCATATTATTTGGAACGGGATAGATACCTTTTTATCACGACAATGTAATACATTTCTATACATATTTATACTGCAGGCATAGATCATCCCACATCTGAGTCGTAATCTAAAGCTATCTAGCTGGGGCAGTTCTACCACGAAATTGCGGGCACTAATTTGTGACGTAGGTATTAACTCGGTTACGAAGGCTCACTCGGAAACATACCCAGGGACCAAGTGAGCTGTTTATGTGTTTTGGTATTTTTAGTCTGGCCGGCTTTAGTTAAGCCGTCCCGCCTAAAAATACTAATCTTTCCTTTTTTAGAGCAGAAAATGTTCTACGTACCTAATAGAAGACTTATTTAATGGAAAATAATGAAACTATAATTATATAAGTAACACACTTATTGTGAACCCGTTCCGCACTTTATCATAAATATGTGTGTGTGATTATAAAAACAAACCAAAATAAATAATAAACAATAGGTTACAATAATATTAGATATTTCATTACGATGAGTTTCAAATGTTTCGATGTCGCAAGTTCGATAATGGTAGTTAGTAGTACCCTCTGGCGGCAGTATGGCTCCCATTCCGTAATAAAACATCCTGTAATTAAGAAAAAAAAAACAGTAGTACCTATACTAACTTTCTATCACATTCATTAAATAAATATATATCAGCCTCACCACCTAGTCCCAAACTAAGCTCTAGGCATATAATATATGAATACTAGACAGCTAAACACACTTCTTTAAAAAAACACATACTTAAATGCATAGAAAACGACCATGACTCAAAAACAAATACTCGCGCATAATACAAATATTTGCCCATACCGGCAATAAACTGAGCACTAGCTTCGTACGCAGGGTCATAACCAACTAGTCTAACCTTTCGTCTCTACTACAATAAAAACAAAAAGTACTAACTTTCTATGGATCGTTGTCAAAAAGGACGACCAATTAAAGTGGCGAGAAGCGTTAGCGGTCACGGCCGGCGGCGCTTACGCCTCGTCGCAGGTAATTCGCAAACTTTCGCGACCGCCAACTCCAAATTAATTCGACACAAAACTTTAGCGACGTGTAACATATTTCATTTGTGAAGAGTTATTAACGTACGAATTTTCACCTAAATTAATTATACCTTATTGGTCAATATCAGACTGGTTAATATAATGCTATACATCACTAAATCAACATAACTTAGAATACTAATAATAAGTCATAGTATGATAGTTCATCACATCACAAATAGAAGCATGTATAAGCATAATTTTTTGTATATGTATACGTTCACGCGACGACATTAATGCAATTTAACCGGTTATTAACGATGGTCTCAGCATCGAGCACTTCCGGTATGCGGGTGCTCACCTGCCTCGAGTTCTGGCCATGTTCTATAATTTTTGCTTGGGTCTCTCATACCTTCCGGAGTCTCTTATGAGGACGGTTGTTGTGCCGGTGGTTAAAGACAGGACAGGTGACCTGGCTGATAGAACAAACTATCGGCCTATTTCACTTGCCACTACTGCCGCTAAAATATTTGACAGTATGCTTGACGGGGTTCTAGAAAAGCATCTGAGGATACATGACGCTCAGTTTGGGTTCAGACCCGGTTTGTCCACAGAAAGTGCGATACTCTGCCTCAAGCATACTGTCAAGTACTACACGAACAGAAAAACCCCAGTTTATGCCTGCTTCCTCGATTTGTCGAAAGCATTTGACCGAGTTGACTACGAACTGCTATGGCATAAGCTGGGGGAGACTGGTTTGCCGGTTGAGTGTGTGGCTGTCTTGAGGCACTGGTACAGCAATCAGACCAATCAGGTTAGGTGGGCCAACGCTCTGTCTGGTGAGTACAGACTGGAATGCGGGGTTAGACAGGGAGGGATCACGTCTCCTAGGCTGTTTAACTTATATGTTAATAAACTGATAGAAGGGCTTAGCAGCATGCATGCTGGCTGTTATGTAGGGAGCACCTGTATTAATAATGTAAGCTACGCTGATGATATGGTGCTGCTCGGCCCTTCGGTCGGCGCAATTGAACAACTGCTGGCTACTTGCGAAGCGTATGCCGGAGCACATGGGCTAGTGTACAACCCCACTAAAAGTGAGGTTATGGTTTTTGCGGCGGGCAAAATAAAGCCATACTATGTACCTCCAATCAGTTTGAGCGGTAGTCAGCTGTTGGTCGTAGACAAGGTCAAATACCTGGGACACGTGATAACGAGCGATCTAAAAGATGATCTTGATATTGAGAGGGAGCGCAGGGCGCTAGCGGTTCGTAGTAATATGCTTGCTCGCAGGTTTGCTCGATGCTCAAATGAAGTAAAAATAACGCTTTTTAAAGCCTATACGCAATCTTTTTACTCGAGCAGCCTGTGGGTTGGGTATACAAAGCGAACCTATGGCGCCCTGCGCGTCCAATACAATAATGCGTTTAGAATGCTGTTGGGGCTGCCGAGGAGGTGTAGTGCATCAGGCATGTTCGCCGAAGCACGTGTAGACGGGTTTCAGGCGATCATGCGCAAAAAGATAGCGTCACTGTTAGACAGAGTGAGGGCAAGCGACAACAGCATTCTAAATGCGATAGCGGGAAGATTTGATTGTCCAATCTTATCTTTTTGGATTGGACAGATCAAGGGCGTTGCCCAATTTGTTATTTAAAAAACAAAAATACCTATGTTTAATTTTCTAATTTAGTTTTAAGTCAATTGTTACTAACACACTATGGATCTTGGTCTGAAATAAAGAATTTTATTATTTTATTATTATTATTATTATTAACAGTTTTTGTATGAAAATAACCGGTTAAAACCGGTTATAACCGGTTATTTGCATTCCCTAGACGACACGCACACAAGGACATAAGGACATAAATATTTTCGTACTATAACTGGATTAGACCAGGTTTCTATGTCTTATTATTCTAAGGCCCAACAAAACCAAACAGTAATCTAATAATATCAAGGATAGAACTTAGGGATGCCTACATTTAGATTCTTTTAAATTAATTTCTTCTTATTTCAATATCAAAACCTAAGATAAAATAAATGAGATATAGTTTCAAAATCATAATGATTATATCCTAAATCAACTGTAAAACAAATAATGCATAACTGGGGTTCAATTCTACTAATGTGCATATTTCAAGAATCTATTGAGGTTCGATAAAGATTCTATTCCCATTCAGTTTCTACTGTGGACAAAAAAGCCATTCTACTATCTTATAAACAAAACCATACCTTAACCTAAATTGGATCGCAATTGAACCACAATAGAAACGTAACGATAAGGCCAAAGACTAAACAAACATGTTTGAGTGTTACTAGAACGCAAAAAACAAAATACTACCAAATTCAATTGTGTCATTTAGATTATAAATTTGAGAATTTTACATTATTTCACATTTATTATTATATATTATTTAATATACTTAACGAAACGAAAGATTAACTTTAAAATATGAAGCGAAAAATACCACAAAATCTCGATTGAGCGAGAAAAAAGCACCAAATGAAATGTCAATGTCTCGTGTCAAATTTCAAAATTGAGTTGGCGCTTAAACCATAACGCAATAACACGATCGTGATAAGTTTGTGCTTAGTTTTGGTAAGTATAATTTATATCAGTGCAAACCTTTATGTTGCTCTCGATGCTTATTATTACCTTGGAATCAATATTGAATGCAGTAATTTTGAAATTATTACTTGGATCTTTCTCTGTAGGTTATCATGGAATCAAGCCGAAGAAGATCTACGTTTGTAAGGCAGTTAGAACTTTTAATAATGCTCAAATATTTTAAATGCGGAAGGCGTCGCGAGAAACCCTAAGGACTGGTCAAAAGTAAGTTTCGTGACCAAATTAAATGAATTCAACTAAGTAGGTAAGTAATAAATTAATGCTCACTAAATAAATGCTAATAATTTAAGTTTTGGAATGAGTACAAGTGTCGGGTGCGTCAAAAAATGGCAGCAATTAGTAGGGACAGAAATGGAACTGGAGGGACTTTAATTGTTGAGCCACCATGGAACCCTGTCATAATGACATCGTCAAGCCACATGAAAGAAATTACTCAAAATAAATGATTAACGTTATGCGACAGGGTTCCATAGTGGCTCAACAAATTATTATTCCTGTACTATATGTAAGAAATTTAAGACTAGTAACCATTTTTGCATATTAATTTACTTTACTTTGTTTCAGAACACGGAAAAAATAAATAAACAACAATACTCATATGGTCTTTGTTTTATTTAAGTTAACTCCTAGACTGCCACAAGCATTGCACCAAACTATGTTGATACTCGCGCCCTTGCTGCAGTACAATGCTCGTCTGAGACCTTTGTCGACCAGCTCGTGTTGATATGTTGTAGTCTTCAATACTAGCATTGGCTTGGTCCTCAATCAGCTCTATTTGCGAAGTATTCTGGTCTTCCTCACTTTCAACATGCTCTGTGCATTGCAGTGTCATGTTGTGCAAAACACAGCAAGCATTTACAATTCATGCAGCTGCTTGTGGTTTGTACTGGAGCCTTCTATGTATATGTAAACATCTGTAACATGAATAAGAAATATTATATTAATAAGACTGTGTTAATATTATTAATAAAAGTAACTCATATGTGTGCCTTTTCATGCTTAAACTGCTGAACCGATTGAATTTTGATGAGGAGATAATTTTAATATTATTATAAATCTAAGTACTTAGATAAGGAGGACCACTAGGTTGCAAAGGGGGAGAGAGATAAAGCTATAGAAGGTGAAAAAGAGGGTTATGGCGCAGGCACCTGTGTATTATTTTTTATTTTAAATTGTGCTTACCTAAAACGAGCTTCCAGAATGCCTATACAACTTTCAACAACATTCCTTGCATGTGTCTCCGTATAATATTACTCAGGAGAATTAGGCTCATGGGTATTTAAAATTGGTGTCATCATTAATTCTTCTGAGGGGGAATCCTGAATGACCTAAAAAAAGAAAATATGATTAATGAGTAATTTATAAAATAGGTGCATCTATTATTATTTAGTAAAAGGCAATAAACTAAAAACATTCAAGTAAAAAGTAAGATAATTATCATTGCACATTTATTCATATAAAGGTATGGAATTATTATGCTGATACGAAACATTATATATTTTGCATTACAAACAAAAATTATAAAGATTACAGAAATAATCACCTAATAAATAAAAATCATCTCCAGACCTCACTATCTCATTTAATTTAACATTCAGCGGATTATTATTCCACGCTGTACTGTCATTGGTTGACCCAGGATTACTGCTGTCAACACACATGATTCTAGCATTTGAATCACAAATCTGAAATAAAGGTTTGTTTAATATTAATATTTAATCAACTTGTAAAATGGCCCCTGCATAGAAAGCCAGCGCCACCAATATCTAAAACAATGAATATTTGTTGATTAAGGGAGACAGACGAATAGCTAGTGAAACGAATTCCTCTAAATTTAATTCCAACTAACTTATCTTATTTAGTAAACACTTTTATAACCTCAAAATGATCCCTTTTCCCATAAAATTGTATTTTGTCATATAAAACCCATCCATGATGCAAAATCAGGAAAATATTATGCAAAATCTGGTCTCTATTTGCTTTATTTACCAAAAAACGGCCGTTTTAGCCAAAAACGATGCATTAAGAGGTTACAAAAGTGTTTACTAAATAAGACAATTCCGTTTACATGTTAAGTGTTTACTCACCTTGGGCTCGGCATCGATGCCATCTGATTGTAGACTGACCGGCATATGAAAACTAATTTCATCAATTTAATGATGTCGCCAGGTCCTTGGACAGCCTGTAAGTTTTGACAAACTCACGATCCGTAAAATCGAAAGCAGAATTTCGTGTCTTTGTCGATAAATTCCCTCTTCGAACTTTACCACGGTCCACAGCATTAGCAATATCAAGGTATTCGTAATAGTACATCATGATTCCACGGAAAATAACAATTTTATTGAGCGATCGATCCACAAAAAGTAGCCAATCTCGAACTTTATCCCAACCGCTAATTATGACAGTTGAGACGCTGAGGTTCGGTTGTGTTCCGATCGACGTGCGATTGACGCATGTGTCAAATTTTTAGTAGAATAGTGTTTAACGTTCTATTCAACTTCTATTGTGTTAGGAGAATACGACGTGTCATAACTTCGATCGATCGTTAACTTTGAGTGGAAGTTGAACTACAATTGAATCGTTACCTTATAGTAGAATAGTAAAGAGTGTTTTCACCTCAGCAGCTCAAACAAGCAGGTTTTGCTGCTTAAAAACAGTGAGCAAAATTCAATTTTGCTGCGAGCGAGAGGCAAAGTAGCTTTTTAATTATTTTTTTTAAATGCCGTGAGCAGTGCTGGGGCTACTCACAACATTCGAAAAAATTTAACTTCACTTTGTTCTGTCACTTTCACTTCGATAGGAAAAAAGCGAGAGATAGAAACAACTTGATTCGAAGTTCGATTTTCAAAGGCCACACATAGTAGGCCCAAAAAGAAACGCACGTTCGGATGCACACATAACCGTAAATTGCAAATAAAACTATCTGTTCAAGTTTGAAATGTGTTTATTATAACTATTTTATACAGTAGGTACAATCATTTTTTTTATTTAATGTTTTGAAGACAAAATTAATGAAAAATAAGAAGTTTATCATGTATCTTCATAATTTTGTTATCGTTTTAACAATCTTTAATTTCGTGACATAAACCGCGGGGGCAGTTTCAGAACGTATTTCAAAAATAGCGGGATTATTGTACTTAAAAATAAATAAATGTAATGTAATGTAAATGACGATGTAATTTTTGTTAATTTGTCCGCCATAGCCAATAGCCATAGACAAGGCCTAGTTAGGTTTTTTTTAACGCCACAGACTACATAAAGCTGTATAAAGTTGTGTTTGCACTACGGCATTATCAAGTTGAGTCACAGGTTTTATCTGTTTCATGTTTATTTTTTCCACTTTTTATTTTATTAGTATTTTGTTAAAATGCTTGTGATTGATGCATATGCGATCGTGTCGTTATTTAGTCGTGTATTCACCAAATGGTCACAACGGAAGATCTGCGTTGGCCCTACCAGCTTCACGCTGTGTTGTTCTCGCTGCTGAGGTGAAAAGTTGTATGTCTCACACGAGACCAAAGTTTTTTACGTCTCGTATCTTTGAATCCCTCGCTACGCTCAGGATTCTAACCTAGAATCACTCGCTACGCTCGTGATTCAATAATAGAATCCTTCGCTTACTCGGGATTCAAAATCATCACTCGCAGCAAAAACCAACTTTGCTCTCTTGTTGAACAAATAACTATTGACTTGCGGTCCAACTGAGTTTCTATTACGATCATAACACAATTTTGTTAGTAGAATTGAACCCCTGCACCTTTTTGACATATTTCTTAGACGAAAACAGATTTAACTCCTTGTGTATTTACTTACTAGGTACGTAATCATTATACGATTTTCATAACCACTCGAGTCCTCTATCATTCTAATAAACGTCATAGTGGTAGTATTTGCGCTCGTTTTCTCGAAATCTCGACACAATATTGAACGTACTCGGAATTAAACCACATTAAGACGTAAACGTCAGTGGAGCTAAATACGAATGAAATTTGCGGTTTTATTATGTTGTAAGCACTAGCATTCTATTGTGTAACATAGCTAAGTTCAATTTAATCGTGAACGTGGAAATTAAACTATGATACTTTGTTTTAGACAACTTCAATAGTTATTTGTTCAACAAGAGAGCAAAGTTGGTTTTTGCTGCGAGTGATGATTTTGAATCCCGAGTAAGCGAAGGATTCTATTATTGAATCACGAGCGTAGCGAGTGATTCTAGGTTAGAATCCTGAGCGTAGCGAGGGATTCAAAG
>OZ014442.1:14784651-14833147 GCA_963966035.1 Acleris laterana | reverse complement strand
ACTGAGTTTCTATTACGATCATAACACAATTTTGTTAGTAGAATTGAACCCCTGCACCTTTTTGACATATTTCTTAGACGAAAACAGATTTAACTCCTTGTGTATTTACTTACTAGGTACGTAATCATTATACGATTTTCATAACCACTCGAGTCCTCTATCATTCTAATAAACGTCATAGTGGTAGTATTTGCGCTCGTTTTCTCGAAATCTCGACACAATATTGAACGTACTCGGAATTAAACCACATTAAGACGTAAACGTCAGTGGAGCTAAATACGAATGAAATTTGCGGTTTTATTATGTTGTAAGCACTAGCATTCTATTGTGTAACATAGCTAAGTTCAATTTAATCGTGAACGTGGAAATTAAACTATGATACTTTGTTTTAGACAACTTCAATAGTTATTTGTTCAACAAGAGAGCAAAGTTGGTTTTTGCTGCGAGTGATGATTTTGAATCCCGAGTAAGCGAAGGATTCTATTATTGAATCACGAGCGTAGCGAGTGATTCTAGGTTAGAATCCTGAGCGTAGCGAGGGATTCAAAGATACGAGACGTAAAAAACTTTGGTCTCGTGTGAGACATACAACTTTTCACCTCAGCAGCGAGAACAACACAGCGTGAAGCTGGTAGGGCCAACGCAGATCTTCCGTTGTGACCATTTGGTGAATACACGACTAAATAACGACACGATCGCATATGCATCAATCACAAGCATTTTAACAAAATACTAATAAAATAAAAAGTGGAAAAAATAAACATGAAACAGATAAAACCTGTGACTCAACTTGATAATGCCGTAGTGCAAACACAACTTTATACAGCTTTATGTAGTCTGTGGCGTTAAAAAAAACCTAACTAGGCCTTGTCTATGGCTATTGGCTATGGCGGACAAATTAACAAAAATTACATCGTCATTTACATTACATTACATTTATTTATTTTTAAGTACAATAATCCCGCTATTTTTGAAATACGTTCTGAAACTGCCCCCGCGGTTTATGTCACGAAATTAAAGATTGTTAAAACGATAACAAAATTATGAAGATACATGATAAACTTCTTATTTTTCATTAATTTTGTCTTCAAAACATTAAATAAAAAAAATGATTGTACCTACTGTATAAAATAGTTATAATAAACACATTTCAAACTTGAACAGATAGTTTTATTTGCAATTTACGGTTATGTGTGCATCCGAACGTGCGTTTCTTTTTGGGCCTACTATGTGTGGCCTTTGAAAATCGAACTTCGAATCAAGTTGTTTCTATCTCTCGCTTTTTTCCTATCGAAGTGAAAGTGACAGAACAAAGTGAAGTTAAATTTTTTCGAATGTTGTGAGTAGCCCCAGCACTGCTCACGGCATTTAAAAAAAATAATTAAAAAGCTACTTTGCCTCTCGCTCGCAGCAAAATTGAATTTTGCTCACTGTTTTTAAGCAGCAAAACCTGCTTGTTTGAGCTGCTGAGGTGAAAAAATTATTTGCACTGAATGGACCTCTAGTTTTTGAATTTAAGGCGAGAATGAATATTGTTTTTTTTTAGTTGAAGATACTTTTTACACTGAGGTAGTAAGAAACCTACTCCGTTTTTTTTAGAGATGATTTCTAGACATAGGGCGACACGTTTAGCTTAGTAACAAGGCTATAAACGTGTCGTCCAACTCGGCCCTAATTGGTAATGACCCTACCTAAGGTCCCGGCAAAGGCAAATATTTGTTTAATGAGCAGGATTATTTTAATTGTTTCTGAGTATTGGATATTTAAACATATTACTTGTATATATTTTGCTATAAAAGAAAGTTTATAATTTTTTAGTACACATATACAAGAATAGAGCTTAGTCCCGAACTTTGTCAATTTATTTGAGATTATCCCTTGGTATTTATTTCATACAAGGACTATTTAGATTTTCGTGGCGGCCGGCTAGCTGAAACCGCGAAGGTCTATTTTAATTTATACATTATAACCTTATGTCGGTATGTTAGTATCTGTAATTCATTTGTAAACATAGTCCTTGTTGCCTAAAATAATCCTCATCATCATTCCTTCACGCCTTCATACCAGGGCCATTCTACTTTTCAGTGTACATTTTTGTTATCGTCCGATAAAAAGTATACCAAATTATGAATCAGCGAATAAATAAATAACATGAACTTAGAATGTTTAAGCTTAACGGTTTTCAAAAAAAAAACTCTTAAATTACTCAATTATCGCTGAAGAATCTTGGTAACTCAGTGGTAAATTGCACTTTTTCCATAGCAAAGGCGGGGACATCAACGTCCACTGCGTTACTCACTTTATAATTATTACAAATAACTTGCCATAAATTAGGTTAATTCTATATATAAGCTTATTGACGTCCCTTTTCTAATTTCAAGTTAGAAAATGCAGCACTTTACCGTTTCATGAAATAAAAATAGTTTAGTGAGAACTTGGCTAAAAGTTATGTACAACGAAAAGTAGAATGGCCCACCAACAACTCTAAAAACTTATACTATGCACAAAGAGACTAAGATGTTTACCAGCGTATCATTTACAGGTTGCAAGCCCATCGCCTAACAATACTACAAGCCTTTATTCCCTTAGGCCCACTTGCGTGGACCAGAGTTAGCGTCTTAACCCGAGGTTAGGCGGCAAACCACGTACAAAAGTAGACGCTTAACTCTTGGTTAAGGGCTAACTCTGGTCCGCGCAAGTCCGCGTTAGTCGCCTCTTACGACATCCACGGAAAGACTTGGAGCGGCACTATTCTAACCCGGCCACCACGCGGAACTACATATTATAAATAAATACATAAGTATAATAAATAATTAGGGTTTACGAATAGTTAGATGCATTTTCGCTGCAAATTAATGTTACCCTTTGAGTCTGATTTTCTCTACAATGTAAAGACATGGAAGACATAGAGTGGTAGTGGTTGACGAGGCGCTGGCCTAGTGTGTAGTGACCCTGCCTACGAAGTTAGTGGTCCTGGGTTCGAATCCCGGTAAGGGCAGATATTTGTGTGATAAGCGCGAATATTTGTTTCTGAGTCATGAATATTTTCTATTCTATGTATTTAAGTATATTATTATATTTCTCTATATAAGTATTTATATCGTTGTCTAGTACCCATAGTACAAGCCTAGAGCTTAGTTTGGGACTAGGTCAATTGGTGTGCGACTGTCCCCTTATATTTATTTATTTATTTATTTATTTATTTACTATTCTAAGCAGACAACCACACGGCAAAATAAAGTTATTCTATTCTCTATTTATTTCATGGATAGGTACCACTTAATAGAAGCACTTATGCCACGCCACTCACACCAAACCTCATAATTTGCTAACAAGCAGACGTCCGTTGTTAGCCCTGAAGCAACTTGTTCGATTAGTACCCTTACCATGAGTTACAATTACCCTACTCGCTAGCGAGTCGAATGCTCTATCCCTCAGAGTATTCTTATAGAGTGAGCTGCTAACCCTATCAAGGGGTTTCGAATGGGTTTTATAAGGTTTTATTTAGAAAAGCCGCTTGGAAGCCGTTCGATTTGCTTTTTAAAGCGCTATTTATAAGGGTTACCCTCACCAAGGGTTTGGAATGGGTATTTCGAAAGGATTAACGATCCAAATCCGTTTCGTATATCTTGTTTGATTTTTCTTTTAAAGCGCTATATTTTGAGTGATACTAATATCCTTTTAACTTAAAAAAGCCGTTCGATTGGTTTTTTAAGCGCTATTTATAAGAGTTACCCTTATATCTGATTATGCAATAAGAGAGGGATATCAATTTACTGCTGACGATCTGAGCTTCATCTCTTTCGGTTTTCTTATGTCAATGGTTAGTTTAACAAATAAATAAGTTAGTCATAAATCTTCCAAAGAGGTTATTCTACTTCGAGAGGTAAGGCTTTTATCGGGGAATGTGTGGTCGGGTCCCTGCATTCGAGTCTCTAGCGAGTACGGTAATTGTAACTCATGGTAAGGGTACAGATGGAATCGAATCAGCGAACTTCTCAAGTAAGGTCTAACCTCAACCGCCAAAGAGCAAACTCGCTTCAACTCCTAATCACTAATTTAACATTGAATAAAGTTCTCCGTTCCTATATTGTTCTTGTCTCAAAGGAGGTTGATAGCATCTTGTCTTAATAGTTTAATACTGGCAGAGACCTGACCTTGCCTTACTGACCAGCCGGGCGCGAAACTAAGAAACGTGTATCTGTGTAACTGTGTGTCTATCTGTGGCATTAATGCTCTCAAACGGATAGACAGACGATATATTATGTGCAAACCCAGAAAAAACAATAAATATTAAAAAATGGTTGAGTGTGACTTGTGCTCACCCTTATTTAATTCGGGATCGGAATATAATTAATACTTACTGAGTAGTCAGGTCGACTCGAACTTGACTGGTTTTTTACGATGCTTTTAGTATTACAAATACAAATACATATACAAAATAGTTGATTTGTAAAACATAGGTGTAAACATTTATGTAACGTCGACTTAATAAGAATCACTATGTTTTGCCGTTAGGCATACAAATAGCTACAAAATGCATGCAGCAAGCAATCTTACAGACTATACAGGGTGACTGCGGGGTCGTGTAGCAACAAAGTAAACTTAAACTCTCTACTAAACGATGGATGTACGATGATGATATGACCCTGAATAAACAGATTGGGTTTATTATTTATTTAAATAAAAAACAAACTAATTGTCCTAACGTTCTCAAATTTACTGCGTTATGTTTCTAATGATGTAGAGAGTTTAAGTTTACTTTGTTGCTACACGACCCCGCAGTCACCCTGTATAAATTTTGACATTCAAATTTTTATCATATTCTCTTTACATCTCGTCATTCAAATATTCGTGTATGGAATAAAATTACATACTCTTATCAATATGTCTTTAAGCGGTGTTACCTCCGGCAACCTTATAATATCGTAGTCTGCTTATCTTCGCGATTATCTTGATACGTACGGCTTTAATTGTTTTTTTTCTTGAAAAAATGCGGAAATTAATAATGTCCAGGGAATAAAATTACAACAATACAGTACAATAAATATCAAATTAAGTTAGAGGAGATTATTTATTCGTTGACATTACTGTGGGTCTAGATAAGATGCTTAACGAAAACGTAAACGATTGTCGAAACTGACCAAAAGGAAGGTAACTGACGTAAGCGTTCGACGTGTCGTCCTGATGCCTGCGTCAATCCTACACATTTTCGATAAAAATAACTTTTTTGCAATGCATTTTGTCAGTGACGGTGTGTGTATGATTCTCATACATCGAAACTAAATAGATAAAAAAAAGAATAACTACTCTAGTCATTGTGATTTCTCACCGTGTCCTTTTTTCACATTTGGATAGGCTCCGGTGCGAATCTGCTTCTACTTAGGTACTTCTGGGGGCCTAATATGGCTACGTTTATCGCGTGATAAATTTTGGATAAGGCATCCTTCACCTTCTGACAGGTAAATAAGTATACGTGTCAAAAAGTGACGGATGCTTTATCAACAGTTGACACGTGATATAGACGCAGCCATACTAGGCCCGCAGATGTTAGAAGAGTATAAAAATCTAGAATAAAGAAATCATCTAAGTACATACTTTTTAAATGATTACTCATACCATTAACAGCAAATTGTTATCTACTTTCAACTACAGGGGGGTTATTATGACATAGCTATGCAGTTCTGTTTACGCTGAGAGAACAGGATAGAGCTATATAACTTCTATAGTTCTGTCCTTTACGCTCGCCGTAAAATGAACTGCAAAGCCATGTCATAATAACCCCCCAGGCGGGTTATTATGACAGCTATATAGTTCATTTTACGGTGAGCGTAAAGGACAGAGCTATAGCAGTTATATAGCGCTGTCCTTTCCTCTCAGCGTAAACTGAATTGCATAGCTATGTCATAATAAGCCCCAGCTTTCAAGTCACAACGTGAAACTAATTCCATCTTCAGAAACACCTGCACCGCGGACCCACGTTGGCACACAAGCAATAATCATAACAATAAAAAATAACGACTGAGGCTGAAAGAAAGGCAACTAATTGGAAAAAACAATTAAAGTCTTCGTCCTTCTGTATAATAATGGAACCTTACTAGGTTTAGGCAAGGTTTTTATCAGTTTTGGTGGTATTAAGGACTGTTCAAGATAAAAATCTAGTATCGTTATGCAAAAGATTTTACTTCGTATTAGGTTTTAATAAAAATAACAATGCTAATGGTTAATATAGAATCAGAATAATTTATAACTAACACTGAATGGAATTTCATTCTAAAATAAAATATCTTCTTTTAGTACATATTTTTTAGTAATTAATTATACTAAATAGGTGCCAATTAAAATATTTCGTATTTATCCAAATGACACACGACTGTAAGTTGAAGGATAAGTCAGGATAAGTACGAAAATACAAAGTAGGTATAGCATAAACGTTTAAAACACGTAGCGACATCTACACACAGTAGCTAAAAGCTTTTCAATTTCCTATCGTTTCAGTTTCTGAAATGTAAGATTCTCGAAACAACGCCATCTTTTGAGGCAAGCCGTTACTAGATTTACAACCGCAAAGGCGCAAACCGCGGGGAAAGAGGAAATCTCGAAATGTTACTTACATGCAGCTTGTTCGTTATCTAGACATTCGATAGATGGCAGCCTTAGTATTTTTTAGTTACCATGGACCACATAATAAAAAATGTCTTGTATACTAGGTGACACGTAAGACGTAATACAAAATTTTATTTTCCGAATCTACCCATGATTACGATCAACTATTAATATGGGACCAACTTCGAAAACATAAACACAAAATCGACGTCTCCATACAAATTGTGAAACCAGCTGATTGCTTTTAGTATGGGTGATTCAATTTTTTTCTACCGATTTCGATATTAGTCCCATAGTAAAAGATGATCGTGCTCATGAGTAGATCCAGAAAATTAAATTTTGTATTACGTCTTAGGTGTCACCCTGTATTTAATGTCATGATTACCTTTGAACCTTGTCTCTTTCGCTCGTTAGATAACTTTTCGATTTCTTTATCCCTAGGTACTTTCATTTCGTTTCTTAATAAAGAAAGGGAAGGGAAAAAAGAGACAAATGCAATACAAAATAAATTACTGACAAATATTTCATTTTTGAGACCAAGTTTTGAGGCCGACTGTACTTTTTTTTTATGCGGTAATTTTTTTTAACAAGACCGAACTAACGATTTTCAATTAAATAAAGCGGAGAACCTGTTGCCACCTCTCTACTCCATCATCACTGTCACTACACATATCCAAGACTCAGGATCAAATAGTCAGGAATCTCTTTAAATGTAATGAGCCAGTTTGGTAATTGTATAAAGGTAACCACGCAATGTTATACTTTTAGGCAATACTCAGCAACCACAACTTTACTTATTTTAAATACACATCATGGCGAACCATCCAATCCATGCTACACCTCGAAGGGTGGTAAATTAACTAAAATCTAAAATGTTGTAATGTTTTTTGAAACGTTTAAAAAATATCGGGGGACAATCTCACACAAATTGACCTAGTCCCGCAAACAAGGTTTTCGTAGGATTGTATCACGAGTACGGAAGCGATAAACATATGTAATACAGGGTTATTGGTAACTCGACGTATTCCCGTTAGGAGGTAATAGAGATAGTGGAAAAAAACTCGTTTTTTTTTTAAATAATATAGTTTTTCGTCTCGCATTTTTAAATTTGAACCGAGTATTGTTGTTTTAATATTGATAAATAACCAGTGTCTCATCCTTTTTATAAATCAGAAGAAAAAAATAGTTTTGAATAAATACTTATTTTCAAATAAACTTTTGAAGTGGCATTTTTGAAAAAAAAACAACATAATAAGTCAAAAATAGTTCACTTTTGCATAATGCATAATATATGGGGGTTAAAATTATCGCAAATAGTCACCCCTATCACCTCCTAACGGGAATACGTCGGATTACCAATAACCCTGTATAGAGATAGAAATACTTAAGCATAGAAAACACCCAAGACTCTGACTTCTAACTTCTTTGTGTAAGTATTTATATCGTTGTCTCATAGTACCCATAGTACAAGCCTAGAGCTTAGTTTGGGACTAGGTCAATTGATGTGACAAGGTCCCGCTTTTTTATTTTATTAACTGCTTTAACATACATACATACATACCTTCACGCCTGTCTCCCAATAGGGTAGGCAGAGACTATGGAACGCCGAGTCCACCTGTCTAAATCCAACTTTCGCTTCCTCTAAATACATTAATCAACCTCTTCATGCACGTACGTCGGTTTCGGGTGCTTTTTCTTCCCTTATTCAGTACACCATTATTGGATACCCTATCTTCCTGTATCTCTACATAGGCTTTGTGCAGCGATGACGTCACGCAGCCGGGAGCAATGCCTCCGTATGTGGGTCACCCGTTAGCGATGCACCGCGTCAATTGGGATGTGGCTGGAAATAGCCCGGGGTTTGCCTGGGGACGTCATGAACTCAAACTATGAGCTAACTTTTTATTGGCCCCACCCGTTTAACTGACCATCGACGATACTTTACGCTTTTTAAATATTAAAAACCGGTCAAATGCGAGATGGGCTCGCGCACCGAAGGTTCCGCACTACCGCGCAGTAGGTGTTATAATATTTCGAATTAAATGTTATGTCCTTACCAAATAAAAAAAAGCGCTTGCACACTTGACCAGTTAGTTTAATATTTACTGATTTTATTGTATTTTTTCTAAAATTATATCAAAATTGTCTAAAAATGTTTCGTTTTTTAAAGTAGTGAAAACTTTTCAACTTTCTACTTATATTTTTATTTGTTGGGAAAACGGCCGAAATAACAAATATTGTGAAAAAAAACGCGGTATCTTTCGGTTTTTAACGTTATGACAGACGGACGGACAGCGTAGGCTTAGTAACAGGGGCACGGAACCCTAAAAACCGAATTGAAATAGGTCCTAAGGCAGAGAACGAGTCAGTAACGGGATGGCCACATGCTAGAATCAACTGCCATCTTCCTGTAAATGTATGGTAAAACTATGGGCGGAATAACCGAGAGACCGATCGACCGCCCGCCTGATCCGGCCGGGCGTCCCCACTCATCATCATGCTA
Organism: Acleris laterana; assembly: GCA_963966035.1. Lineage (NCBI taxonomy): Eukaryota > Metazoa > Arthropoda > Insecta > Lepidoptera > Tortricidae > Acleris > Acleris laterana. The sequence goes on along the minus strand of OZ014442.1, from coordinate 14,824,038 downwards.
AAATTATCAACGGTCAATCTCTTTAAATAAATCCCAAACTACATAGGTAGGCTTTATGCTGGTACAGTCTGCACCAAAATTAGCTAAGCAGAATAACATGCTCAAAATGATCTAGATACGACATATTCACTTGACAATAGAGTCGAGTGCAGATCATTTTGACCTCTTCGGTTGAGTAGTTACTTCTGCTGCTGACTGTACGGTCGGCTTTATAAACAGCACTTTAGTGCTTTGTCGCTTTAACGTGAAGTACTGCACTTATCTATCAAAGTTTTTTTTTTTTAGGGGACAATCTCACTCCAATTGACCTAGTCCCAAACTAAGCTCTAGGCTTGTACTATGGGTACTAGACAACGATATAATTACTTATACACTGGTAAACATCTCAGCCTTAGTGTGCAAAATGTGGTTACAGAATTATCAACAAGTTTTTAGAGTTGTTGGTAATTCTGTAGCTCTGCCTACCCCACTCTGGGAATAAAGGCGTGAGTATGTATGTATGTATGTATATATACCTACTTAAATACATTAGAAAACATCCATGACTCAGGAACAAATATTCGCGCTCATCACACAAATATCTGCCCTTACCGGGATTCGAACCCAGGACCGCTAGCTTCGTAGGCAGGGTCACTACCCACTAGGCCAGCGCGTCGTCTATTAGTCTATACGCGCGTCTATAAGTTAAAGCCACAAGGTATAATACAGCTAATATTATGGATAATTGATTATTAGTACATGAACTAATATATATAAATACATCATTATCCTTATCACGTCAGACGAAACTCATCCTTAGCTGGACAAAGACCTTCCTCAAAGATGCTACCTAGCCTCATCCAGCTGTTTTTTTTAAAATGTATAGTGCCAACTAGCATGCGGGTTGCCTGGTGAAAAGTAATGATCACCACCAATCAGCACCAGCAACTCAAGTAGAGTTGTCGGTCCGTTGCGGGCCAATTAGGGAAATAAAAGCTCTTTTCTTGAAGGCACCCATGTAATAACCGGTTGGAAAAAGCGATGAAGGAAATTCGTTCCACAGTTTAATTGTACGAGGTAAAAAGTGCCTAGTGATATGAACGTTGAATTAACGTCATTCATCAAGGTGGTGTTGGTTGATGGAACCTGGAAAGAGTTAAATAAATATATAAATGACGGTGGAACGGTGATTGGTGACCATGATCCCTAACCTTCAAATAAATATTTCCTTGTTTGTTTCGATAAGCTCAATACAGGGTGTTTCAGGTAAACATGTATCAATAAAGAAAGTGTTACTGGCAACTTAATGTTACTAGTAAAAAAGATAGCATAACCTTTCTTCTTGGGCAGTCGGACAAAGACAACTTAACTAAACTTATATCCTAACAACTTAACTATTTCTTCATCATAAAAAATAAAATGAACAAAGGCTTCGAGGAACAAAAAAATTCAAAAATCCAGGGCTCACAAATTAGAAACTCCCTTCTCTCTTTTGTTTACTTCTTGGTACTGATTCGTGTAATAACCTCGATATTTTTTTGTTAACTTAATGTATCGTAATCAGAACATGATACAAAATTAGGGTTCTAAATGTAATGAAATAAACATTGAGTTCCCCTCCCTAATATCAGATACCACAATAAACCATTATATGAGAGAACACATTGTACAGACACAGGCTCCAGTTGCGAATTGTATTAAAACCTTTAAGATTGTTTCATCTTATTCGTATATATATTTTTATTTATATAGAACACAACTCTTAGTTGGTTTATTCTTAACGTAAGTGCCTACTTAATTTTAATATGACTATTTGAATAGGTACTTATACTGTTATTTACAATATCACAAAATAATTATATCAAAAGGTGCACCGCAAATGTGATATATTAACTTTAAATGTGGGATTTAGATTTCTCAAATTCCATTCATGCATATATTCGCAAAGTCCATTTATAGACAGTCTTAAAACTCAAGTTGCTTCACCAAAACCACTCATCAACAGCCTCGATTCAATTTTCCTAAACCAATTTCACTAAACATCTATTTCCTTCGACACAGCGCATTTTCACCTGTTTTAGCGTATTTCCAGTGCAATTTCCTCGCCTATATTTAGCTACGGCCGTTACAAGTGGTGGATAGATTTGCGATCGAGCAAGGCCACCCCTCACCCCGCACCCCGTACCCGGCCTGTTTCAGAATGAAACTGACCCAATTCCTCCGTTGCACCCCTCCCGCACCAACTGACGTCATAGGCAACACCATAGCACCACAACTGCACATCTTATGACCAACCAGCAAGCTGTTAAGCTCGGTAGTTGCTTAACATACAGGGTGTTCTCGCAAAGCAATAGGTCAGCAGTTACGCCGGTTCGGTTGTGCGTACCGGAGGTACAAAGTCAAAAACTGGGTCACCCCGGGTTGCAAGCCTCTATTCATGAATCGAACGCGGGGCTGACGCGCACCGTTCATTCTTGCTTGGACTTGTTAATCGAGCTCCACCTGCGTCGGCCTGACGCAGGACTTGTGCTATTTCATTCTAATTAGGCTCACAGGCTAGGTCACCTAAAAACGAAATGTAACTGATATTGCGTTAGAGATTCAAGCCGCCTTCATGTAGGTTTGTGAAGTTTTGTCAGTAACTCTAATACAACGTTCTAATTATAACTAAAGTTAACGTGTAACTTCTAGTCGTAAATATTTTAAAACGCTCCATAAACTAAGGGTCTACTTAACTTAACTGGACACTGAAATTTCAAGTTTTTAACTTAGGTAATTTGAAATCCACAAAACAGTTAACATTAATTCTATACATTATTTACTTTTCAAGGACATTTACTGCCGTACAATACAACCTGTCACCCCACATTCCCATTACTATCACATCATTACATTCACGGTTAAGGAAATAGCTTTAACACACATTTCCTCATTGAACTGACATCTTATAAATTGTAGTTATATGCACATATATTTATACATATATGTATTTATGTTTAGATTTAAGTATGTATTTATTTACATGTGCCTATGTTTTTATATGCATTGTTGTGCAAAATGTGGTTACAGAATTATCAACAAGTTTTTATAGTTGTTGGTAATTCTGTAGCTCTGCCTACCCCACTCTGGGAATAAAGGCGTGAGTTTATGTATGTATGTATGTATGTATGTCGATGCTATCGTTCATACAATATTGCACCACTTACAAAAAAACTTATTTCTCCCCAAAGGTCAACTGGTAGTGAATGCCATTAGGCATTAAGTTCACCTTTCGTTCTCAAAATTTGTATGTTGGATTCACAGACGAAGCTTTTATCGTGAATAACTGGCCCATGTAACAAAAAAAAAATCTAAACTCCAATCTAACTCGTATTCTATAAAGGCTCAAGTTGACTAAATCTTAGGTATCAAATATAAATTACTTTTATACGGTCTTAAAGTAAGCTATTCATGATGTCTATAACCAATTACGTGAATGGTGGCATAACCTAAATAAGCCGTTGAAGACGTGCTGAAATACAGGGCGTCCAAATAGTGTCCTCGATTGTGTGGACAAGGCTGCGTCCTTCTGACGCACAGCGCTGCCTCGGGCGGAGCAGCTACACCCTGTACAAATTATGATGTGATACTGCGATATATGGATAGCAACAGTATTTTGTCAATGTCTATTTATAGTTGAAAAAAATGAAGTGGTGATATCGTTATTTCTAACGTTATACGTAGACTGAGTACAAATTAATTATACTCGTAAGGCAATTGTAAAATAGTTATTGCATCACTTTTTTCTTTAACGTTTAATAAAGATGATCATTATATTTTTAGACTAACCTTAAAAGCTCATCAACCATCACATTATTTTATCAGTCAATCAGTCAAAAACCACTCCCCACATCACAAAGCGTTTCCAAAATAGCATCCAAGGTAAACCCAGGTCCTAAATGTCAAACGGCTAGAGTCGATACCCACTTGTTGCCTGACCGGGTCACGGGGCGCGCGAGGGGCGCGGTGCGGCGCGGGGGGAGAGCGCTCGCAGGGGGTGCATCCAGGGCAACGACCGGCACACCCGGCTGCAGTTAAAGTTCGAAGGTCAGTTTATGATGGTCGATTTTAGTTTTTCAGTTTTACAGCCACCATTTAACCATGTCCAGTTAGTTGGGCAAGGTTAGTTTGACGACGAAGAACTTCCACTGCTGCGTCGTATGTTGGGCTCCAACCCTCTTCCAGATTTCTTAACTCATCTCAAGATCTAGCCAGTCCTTACCAGCCTGAATAGGATTATTTGCCACTGAACAATCTTAGCAACTAAAAATAACACTTCTATCAATAAACAATCCTAATAAAGTAGTATAGGTCTTATTTTAAACGTTGCATATCTATTTCAGCTCCGTTAAAAATTAAGGCAATACTTATTTTGTGTCATGTTCCTTCTAACCCAAGCACGACACACCAAAGGATAATATGTTTTAAAAAATCCACATCAATTCGTAGATGAAATCAGTTTCTCTGACATTTCATTATTTCAACCTTATTTAGTCAAACGTTTGGTTGCTTATTTTTTAAACCAGTCCAAATAATGTATGTATTTGATTTGAAATTTACGACCAATAAACCATTATTGGCCTAAGCCAAACGAAGCATGTTGAGAAAGGTTCTATTTACTAAATATATACAACAGTCACATCATTATTTAAAATTAGCTTAACACATTCATTAAAAAAACAACACGTCAGTAGCGACCATCGTCAGTAAGTCTTCTTGGTCACAGACCCCTTTGTCAGGTAGCAAAAAAAAACACCCCTTAACCAAGCGCGCCTAGGCTTTAGCGGTACAGGTAAAACTTATCAGTTGCATAATGGCGTGACGTCACGGAGGCGCGGCGCGGGCGCGGCGGGCCGCGACCCATTCATGGGCCGCACGCACACAGGCTCGCGTCGACCCCACACCATTGTGATTTTCGTAATGACGTCACGCGGCGCCGACCAATCGCTGCGCAGATCCATTCAAGCCTAACTCCTGAAGGGAATTTCGCCGCGCGGGAGATGGCAGTCGCCTGATGATCGCGTGAGGGGCGAGAGCCTGCCAGATACGTGGAAATGTATACGTAGACATTGAATTTCGGGAATAAATGTATGAATGTGGAATTCAATTGGCATGTTTAGAGGATCAGCTGGTACCGACATAGGGTGAGTTTTTGCTGGTTTAAATGCACTAAAGTTTTAGAACTTCGCACGTGTAGGTCTTGTAGCTGCGAGCTACGCTACGCCGTAGCACCACCTACGCGCTGTCTGGCTCGTAGCTCCGTAGACTCGCCCACGCTTAGGACCTTCCTCACGAAACTTCTATTTACTTTTGCCGAGTCCCGACACTGCTTTCTGTAGTTTTGCTCGCCTTGAAAACTCGACTTTATAGTCATCGGATTAAGATACAAATCCTATGAAGATCCAGTTTAAAAAAATAGTAATTCCGTATCAAAAAATTAACTTATTAGAATTTTTACGCATTTTAAAATTTACGCTTACATTTTAAGTTCTTTTTCGTTACATTGGTCATGAGAACATTTTAACACGAAAAGTCCAACAGTGATTGTACATGCTCAGTCTTTTGTTTCGCTCCTTTGGCCTTGCAAAACGCGGAAGGACCTTCAGCTGAGTAGCTGTGGCGCCCTCTAGTGCCTTAAAACGAAACCAACACCAAGGGTAACATAATTATTGCAAAACAAAGTATAAAGTCGGATTCATTTATCCGATAATATTATATTCATGATTTTATTTAGAAACCCAAATATTTTTTTATTTTTTTTATAAATTATGACTAAATTATTTTTTGTAATCCAATTTGTCACAAAAAATAGAATTTTTCAACATTATTTTAAATGCATGTGTCTGTGCAACATAATGATATATTTAAATCACTTTTTGAGTAACGTCACTAAACAAGTCTTTACTGAAGAATATTCACATGATCAATTAAAGTCACATAAAAAAAAACATTTTTTTATTTTGTCATGTTAGTCCGACTAAATTAAAATAAAACAGTCAGTGGCAGAAGCAGATAGACAATCAAAGAGCTGAAATTTATCGACATACGCTCTTATGCCCTTGACAATATAATCGTGTCTAGATCATCTATGCTCTTGTAATGTCCACCTACTGCTGCGGACTGTACGCAACGAGCACAAGACCTCTTATTAGGGCCTCAAGGCCAGTGACGCGGGTCACGTAGGCACATTGCAAGGATCAATAAGGTAATTTCAGTTTTCCAATCATTGACGAGATATAATTTTACACGGCGCTATTTCACTTTGAAGTTATTATTTTAACACTATATTTAAACTACGGATTTAATCAAGAATAAAACTAACATTGCAGAAGGTTTTATTGCCTCACAGAAGGAAAATTTACAAAAAGACATCTAGAGTTCGGTTTAAGTGAGAGAACTAACGTAACAATAATTAACTCGTAGTCAATGCAGCAAAAAGTTTGATTTCTCAATTGTATAGGTAACAAATTTGATTTATAAACCACCATAGAACCATGTCGTTGACAGTGGTAACACACAAAAAAGAAAAGGCTTGAAAATTATTGATTGTTTTAAAATTATCAGTTTCCACAAATACGAGTGCAATCGATCCGATCGATGCCCGGCGTTTCAAAATTGCATATAATTGCAAGCTGTATGTGGATAATGCAGTAAATAACATGTAATTTTCATACATAGATGGTTACATAGTATGTACAGTTGCCATCAAATGTACTGGAGCATACAATGTGCTCAAAATTATCTGAGCAGGCTGGGAACTATTTTTTACCAATAAATATATTCGTTCATTGTGTATGTCAATAAAGTTTTTACTATTTTAGATATACATATGTACATTAATAGAATCAATCTAGTTACGAGAACGTAGTGAAATAGAACTGTGAGCGTGGGGGTTTGAGATATCGAATCCTTATCGCGAGTTAGTTTAATCTTAGCGTTAGTTAGTTTAATAAAACAAACCCTTAACTTGGTATTAAAACTTCAAACTGTTCAGTTTTTCAAAGGTTTTTTTTGTTAACTAGAAGAAAATCTGGATAGCCATTTCTTTAAGTGTTTTTTTAGTTTCTCAGAATAAAATTATTACTATTCAGTAATCCGGTAAGCGTTTCTAAATATATTAAACCAGAAAGGATTTTGTAGCAAGTCTTTGCTTTTTCGACCTTTATAGAGTAAAAAATAACGCCGCCTTAACCACCTGTTATCGATTCCGTTACAGGTCTCTGTGAAGGTTGCATGCAAGTAGAACTTCTCTTTTTAAAGTAAAAGTATTTACCTGTTCACTGCTTTTTAATGAGAAATTGAAGCTGCATGTTTCATTTCACTAGAAGAAATGCTTTCTTTGTGCATTTATGCATTTAGTTGTCTTGCTGACTTTTTACTGTAGTGCGTTTTTTTATTATATACAGTCGAGTTCATAAACGTGTGTACGCTTTTGTACCTTGTCACTTTAATTGCTGTGACAATTCAAGTATGGCAGTTTAAACATGATATTAAACAGACAATGTGCTAAACTGAACACATATTTATGAACTTATCAAATCAGGTTTTCTAATAGGAGAATGGAACAACCATTATAAGTTTTCCTTCCTGTGGGAAAATATACTTCTCTAGACATTGGTCGTTGGAAAATTTAGTAATTTTAAGTACCGCTAAGCCTTAACTGAGAAGGCCACAAAGAAACAATATCCATAAAACTAGGAGCAATTCGTATGCCGAGGGAAGGCGGAGGGGCCTGGCTTGACGTCAGAGCTCTCCCGTGACGTCATGCGTCCCTGCCACACCCGCGTTGACGTCATAGTAGCGTTTGGACCTAGATTCTACAGCTCCCGTTCGCTAACACGGTCCAAACGGCTCTAAAGAAATGGCAAAAGTTTTTGATACGTTTTGGGAGACCAAATTTGTTCAAAGTATCAATTACTAGAGTTATTTTAAACTTCTTAACGCAAGTTAAACTTTAATTCACATGAGTTTTAAGCAACTAACGGCATAAAGGAAGGCAAAGCCGTAAACAAATCTTGGAATTTTCGCAAAAAAAGGCTGAAAATGCAAAAATAAACCTCACTGCACCAACACTAAACAGAAGCATCAGTAAAATTCAATGAACGACTTCGCTACGTCACGGGCGCTGCAGGCTCCGCGGTCCTTGTCGGCCGGGTAGGATCGTGCCCGCGCGAGCGGGACGGGAAATGACCCAGTTTCCCGACCCCGGTCGGAGGTTCGGCATCTATTTTTAATCTGAAGGTCGGTGTATTTATAGAGGCAGGGGCTGCGGGCGTCTGAACGCCTCTCATTGTAATTTGTTGCCGTCGCTACAATTATTTCTGGTTACTTGAACGTTCCTTTTAATAGGATATTAACGGTTTTGAATTATTGATGAGGCTTTCGATGCTTTTTAAATTTGGAACAGGAATTCAAAATGTTAGTTTAGGAATAATAATGGAGAACCAACTTGTTGTGCTATGTTTAAAGTAGTTTTTGCGTTTTCAATATATTAAGGGAAAGTTGTCTGTTTAATTATTGGATCATAATAAAGTAATTATACTTGCACTTGTATATTTTTCCCTGTAGTGATTAATAAAAGACAGTGTCAAACAGAATAGTGTTATTTTTGTATAAGGTCTCAAAAATAGTTATGAGTTTTAACCTCCTTAGGTACATTTATTTATTAATTATGCATATAAAGACGCTGCATTAATAGGCAGCAAATACAACAACTTCACAGCCTGGCCACAACCGCGCGAAGGTTAGGTTAGGTTTGAAAGTCTTTAATCAAAAAAATGCGTTCGGAATAATGAAAAATCGAGACTTTGCTCAATTGACAATATTTCATTTTGGTGACACCTGCAAATTACTATACGAATCGAAAGGGTTTTACCTCCTGAACACGGCAAAATATTTATTTAGATTTACTTTTCTTTATTTTCAAAATTACAAGTAAGTTAATAAAAATATCGAGTTTTACCAATACTATGCCTGAATAGATATAATTCCATTGCCTTTTTCTCGAGAAAAAAATCTGTCATACTTCAAATTAGACATTGACACTATTGACAGATGGAAAGAGACTTACGGCCACTTGCACGCTGAATTTAACCCTGGGTTAAGGCGCTAACTCGAGTTAGTAAACGTCAGATTCATACGACAACTGTCATTTTAACTCGAGTTAGTAGACGTCAGATTCATACGATAACTGTCATTTTAACTCGAGTTAGGCCCACTTGCGTGGACCAGAGTTAGCGTCTTAACCCGAGGTTAGGCGGCAAACCACGTACAAAAGTAGACGCTTAACTCTGGGTTAAGGGCTAACTCTGGTCCGCGCAAGTGGGCGTTAGTGTCTTAACCCAGGGTTAAACTTTTCGTGCAAGTGGCCCTTTATCGGTTGACATGATACTTTTTTATATACAAATTGGACTAACGTAATATGTCCATTGTGTCGTAGAAATGAAGTTACGCCCTTTTAGAATAAGTACATCTTAATAAATTAATAATAAAATAATTATTCATTTGCCGCGATTTGCTAGCGGGGTTAGCTGCAGGGTAGGGTCGTAGGTCAATGAAACCACAGGTTATATTAACTATTAATATAATGTCCGTTCCTAAATAGCACTAGGTAGTACGCGCACTGATTATAAGATCACTGGCCTGACAAGGTGACCGGCTGCAGTAGGACAAGTAGGTAGGTAGGTGTTGTCTTGTGGCTGGATCGACTCCTCAGTGCATCTGCTCGAGCGGCCAGCGTGCACGAGCGGCTCTTACTCCTCAAGGCCGGTTAAAGCGTAGAATGATCCTGGAAGCCCAGGAGTAGGCATTAGCAACCCGCTATAGCTTCCTTACGGCCCTAGGTCAAAGCCAAGCGATCTGCTCTGATAGAAGTGCGAAAAGTGCTCAACTAGTAATAACTATTCTAATAAAAATATTAAGCACATAACCAACTAACTATAGTTAAAGTGAAAACGATGAGAACTCACCCCAGCGGGATCAACACTTCACTTGTATAATATTTTAATAAATTAAAGAAGGCAGTTATAGGTATTTAAACGTAACCATGAGAACGGTAAATGCTATCAGAAAGCGACGTAGGTCCAAGTCGAGAGCTCAAAGCGGTGTGTCGCTAGAGAAAACCGAACGCAAGCCGCTAGTCGCTCGGGCATCTTCGGAGTGTTTCGCGTTGTCAGCATCATAGGAGTCCGTGCCGCAGCGGTAATACACAAAAACTAATAAGAAAACCCTATCGGATTGCAATATTAATCATGGTTCCGTACAGAATTACTTTAATATTAATGGTGCAGTGTTATGCAGTGTTACAGTACCCCGCTTCAAATAGAAGGATTTCGCGTCCTAAACCAAAATCCGTCTACCTACTATTCTTTGTAATTAATAAGTTTAAAGTCTTTTATATGCCAATTACCTAAGAGGTGGCCAGACTCATCAGTAAGTTCGTATATGAGAGGTGACTTTTTTCCAATAATTTTGCACTTAATAAACTTAGGTGCTAACTTCTTGCAAAATCGTTTATCTTTATCACTTTGGTAAAAAGTCCTCTTCCAGACCACGTCTCCGACTTTAAACTCAGCAGGTTTACGACGCAGATTATACTGTTGAGAATTTCTCGAATGAGCCTGTAACAATGCTACCTGAACCTTGTTAAATACCCCAGACAGCGCGCCAAGATTTTCTGCGTAACTATCTCTGGGTTGATAAATTTCATCCCCACACTCAACGTCGACATAATGCGAACCACACACAACCAATTCACGGCCATACACGAGAAATGAAGGAGTATATCCGGTTACCTCGTTTACCGAACTGTTGATCGCAAATTGAATCTGTGCTATCAACTGATCCCATGTACGATGATCCTCGTGAATAAATGTAGACACTGCAGTCATAATCGTTTTATTATATCGTTCGACTGTATTAATATGTGGAGAATATTTGGGAGTATAGTGCACATTTGGAACCTTGTATTTAGCTAGCATTTTCTTTAGTGTGGCACTTATGAATTGTTTCCCGTTATCTAAAATTATAGTAGAAGGAACACCATGGATCAAGAATACATTATCTTCAAGTAATTTAGTAACAATATCGGTAATAGCGCGTCTAATGGGAAATAACATGCAGTATTTGCTGAAGCAGCAAGTGACAACAAATATATAGGAGTTTTGTTTCCTTGACACTGGCAGTGGTCCTACGAGGTCAATACTAATCGTCTGAAATGGCCTAGAACATACCTTAGGGCGACCCATTTCTCCTAGGGGAGCATGGTTAATATGTTTATGCGCAGTACAAGCATCGCAGGAGGAAATAAATCTTACAACATCTGAATGCATTCCCGGCCAATAGTAGCGGAGTGTAAGTCGTTTATATGTTTTAAAGATGCCTAAATGTCCAGCGGTCGGTTCCGAATGGTTTTCCTCGATTACCGAGTGTCTATTTTCAGTAGGTATCACCTCTTTCCAGTCAAACTCTTCACGCAAGGTGCATCTACTTTTCATTAATCTATATAGCTTTTGATTTTTAATAATATAATTTGGAAATGATGTTGGTGAAGTCTGGCAACCATTAAATATATTGTGATACCACTGATCAGTAGTCTCGGTTGAGTTGATGACATTGTCAATGGCAGCCACATGGCATATGCGAGATAATGCGTCTGGTATAATGTTATCAGAACCGCGGCGATGCTTAACTTCAAAATTAAACGCAGAAAGTCGTACGCCCCAGCGAGCGAGACGACCGGTTGGGTTACTTAAATTCAGGAACCATTTTAATGCAGAGTGATCAGTATAGACTGTGAACTTCCTGCCATTGTCAAGGTAACACCTCCAATGCTCAATAGCCACGAGTACGGCTAGGGCCTCTCGTTCCGTAATACTATAATTTTTTTCAGCACTAGAAAGGGCCTTGCTCATGTAGGCTATAGGAAATTCCACACCGTCGACAGTTTGAGTAAGTAAGGCTCCGACGCCGTAATCACTCGCATCGGTGTGGACCTCGAAGTCCTTGTCATAATCCGGGCAAGATAGAATAGGAGCAGATATGAGACATTCCTTCAATGCGTTGAAAGCGTCTTCCGCTTCCTTTGACCAAACAAAGGGAATGTTTTTTTTGCTAGTAGACGTTAATTTGTTGAGTGGACCGGCTATAGAACTGAATTTGGGTATGAATCTCCGGTACCACGAAGCAGTACCTAAAAACCTCTTGACTTCTTTTTTATTTGTAGGGGCAGGAAAATTAAGGATAGCCTCGACTTTACCAGGGTCCACGTGTAGTCCTTTAGAATTAACAACGTAACCTAGGTATTTGAGCTCGTTCCGGAAAAATGATGATTTTTCTAAATTAATAGTCAATTTAGCTAATCGTAGTTTGCTATGAACTTTGTGAAGTAAGGCAATATGACTTTGGAAGTCCGGTGACACTAGAATAATGTCGTCTAAGAAAACAAACACTGAGTTTTCAAATTCTGGTCCGTAGAATAATTGATCCACTAACCTCTGTTGTGTCGCCGGTGCATTGGTAAGCCCGAAAGGCATAGTGACAAATCGAAACGTACCGCGGGTAGGAACATAAAATGCAGTTTTGTCACGGTCATGTTTCGCAATCGGTATCTGCCAAAAAGCCTTAGACAAATCTATACTACTTAAATATTTTGCGTTTTTGAGGTTGTCCAGGATTTCGGATACATATGGTAGTTTATATGCATCCTTGCGAGTGATAGAGTTAAGCTTCCGACTATCGAGGCAGAACCGCAGTTTCCCATCTTTCTTAGGAATGAGTAGAATCGGTGATGACCAAGGGCTCTCACATGGCTCAACGACACCTAATTGAATCATTTCATCGAGTTCCTGGCATATAATTCGCAACTTTTCAGGTGGCAATCGGTAATAGCGCTGTCGTATAGATGGCGAGTCTCCGGTATCGATATTGTGCTCCGCCAAATGTGTACGGCCTAAACCTGCCACCCCAGTGGAAATTGATTCGAACTCTGTAATAACGTTCTTGGCGGTAGCTTGCTCAATATCGCTTAGCTCGTCAAAGGAATGAAGCATAACCGATTCTTCATGTACAGTTGAAATCTGATTATCGTTAATTGACAGTGAAATGGTGTCGCAAAATTTAGGAAAAAGGTTAAATTTCTGCCAAAAGTCGACTCCTAGGATCAGTGGTGAAGTCACAGCAGGTATAATATAGGTTTTTAGGATGTGAAATTGCTCTTGGAAGGTCACGGGTAGGTTTATATAGCCAAGGGTTGCCATCCTGTGGCCGCCTGCAGTTATAAACGATTTAGAGTCGTCACTGTCGCAAAGCGTTAGACCGGTGGATGCTACTAGGTTCTGATGCGCATTATTTCCGAGTATGGTTACAGCTGACCCGGAGTCCAATAATCCCCTCATAGAATGACTTCCCACGTTGACAGTTACATAGGGCCGCAGATCCCCAGACGGTTTTTTATCGAAGATTGTTGCAATAGAGTAGGTAGAAAAATAAACTTTGATTGTGTTTAGCCATTTTTGCCATTCATTTGGGTTGAAATTACTGTTATTATTAATTTTAGTTCTAGTGCAACAACCTTCTGTAACTAGTTTTTTTGTTCCTTGGCAGGGTGACATGTAGGACAAGTGAGAAAGGTAACGTCCTTAAGACCACACTTAAAACATATCGGATAGCGGTCTTGTGTACACTGACTTAACGAGTGATCACTACTACGGCAGCGCGGACAAAATGCGGCTTTCCTAGTCGAGTCATTGGGTCCTTGTTCTATAGCTGCCACGCCGGCCCCGATCATGTTCGCGTTACTCGTGCTTGGCGTTGAATCGCGATTATAAGAATTGTAATAATTCTTACGGTAGCTAGGCTGGTAATTGTTTTTATAAAAATGTGGTTTTGGTTCTGATCTGACATATGCCAAGTCTGGAGCTAAGGTGCTATTAGTTGGTTTTGGTGGTTCGCGAAACTGCGAAGAAAGACATTGAATTTTTTCATAATTTAAGCAGAGTTTTCGGAGTGTCGCAATAGTATCGATATCCGAAATACAAGATGCCAAAACCGTCGAATAGCATGGGCGTATATTGTGCAATAGAATTTCTAGTTTATCTTTCTCAATAAAAGGTTCCGTCAACCTTGAGAATAATTCTGACATGATCGATAAATAAATTGTAATATTTTCCTGTTCTCCCTGCGTTCTATTACGGATCTCTGACTTTAGTTTGTAGTCGTAATCAAATGGGCTAAAGTCCAAAACCAGTTGCGCAATTAAGTCATCCCAGTCTTGAACTGCAACGCGCACACCCCGGTACCAGTGCAGTGCGTTACCTGTAAATATTTCCGAAGCGTACATTAATAATTTATTTGAGGGTAGATTCCTAGTGGTTTGGTACTCCTTAATTCTTTGTACAAACGCGTGTACGCAGCTTTTGCCGTCATATTTTATTTTTATATCGCTAGGTTGTGTGTGGTTGCAGTGCACCGATACAATAGCCTGGCCGTCGAGTGTCGATGAAGATTGTGCACATTCCGTGTGCTCGGATGTAGCACTTTGATCACTGTTATCCTTACTTATAGTGTTGAATTGCTTTGAAAGCAAACTGAATTCGTTTTTTAGTGCTTTAATAGTGGTAGTAGTCGACGCATCCGTAGTATCGATTCTGTTTAACCGGTGGTAAATATGATTATGCAATGCGTTTGTACGTTGAAATAAGTTATAATCGTACTTTACCTGTAGGGTACTGATCTTTGAAGATAGCTCATTTATGGAACTACGTACACCTACGCAATCTTCTTTAGAGTCAACACCGGAATCGAGAATTTCATCAGTAGGAATTAAAAGAGCAAGTTTAGTAATTTGTTTGCGTAACCCTAACACGGTAGAAGCAGGTTCTTCACCCCTGATGAGAACCTCATAAGTTAACTCGTTCTTATTTAGCATAATATGTTTTACAGGGTGAGTTCCCATTTTAGGTATACAATACCACCTCCAAAGTACAATCAATATTAATGCTAGAAGCGCTAGTTGCAACGCGTGCAAAATCAACAAAGCGTGTGAATTAATTTAAATAAGTGATTTAGTTACAGTGAATAGTGAACGATTAACATGAGATGGTCTTATGTTGTGCTAGTTATTAATGCATGTAATGAAACCTAACTATTACGATTCGGTTACAATTACTACGGATAAAAAAAATATTTATGAATAATGAATTGGTTTGAATGAAAATCACCTAAATGGAATTTATTGCAAACTGTTACGTAGGTTCTCACTTACTGTAATTACTTATAATGACAGTACCCATATTCTCAAATATTAAAAACATTTACAAAACTTATAATTGAAAGGTATGTTTTTTTTTTTTTAACAGTTTACAATAAGAAGGTAGATTAGATGCAAAATGTTAAATAAAAAGTGAGACGTACCAGTTTGCTGCCGTAGACACCTCCTCGTTCACAATTGCCAGGGATAGAGTGACCAAGTTGAGCACTATAACCTAAATAAGTACGTAAAACCTTGTGCTATTGGAACCAGACAACCACGGAAAGGGCGCCACTGCCGCGATTTGCTAGCGGGGTTAGCTGCAGGGTAGGGTCGTAGGTCAATGAAACCACAGGTTATATTAACTATTAATATAATGTCCGTTCCTAAATAGCACTAGGTAGTACGCGCACTGATTATAAGATCACTGGCCTGACAAGGTGACCGGCTGCAGTAGGACAAGTAGGTAGGTAGGTGTTGTCTTGTGGCTGGATCGACTCCTCAGTGCATCTGCTCGAGCGGCCAGCGTGCACGAGCGGCTCTTACTCCTCAAGGCCGGTTAAAGCGTAGAATGATCCTGGAAGCCCAGGAGTAGGCATTAGCAACCCGCTATAGCTTCCTTACGGCCCTAGGTCAAAGCCAAGCGATCTGCTCTGATAGAAGTGCGAAAAGTGCTCAACTAGTAATAACTATTCTAATAAAAATATTAAGCACATAACCAACTAACTATAGTTAAAGTGAAAACGATGAGAACTCACCCCAGCGGGATCAACACTTCACTTGTATAATATTTTAATAAATTAAAGAAGGCAGTTATAGGTATTTAAACGTAACCATGAGAACGGTAAATGCTATCAGAAAGCGACGTAGGTCCAAGTCGAGAGCTCAAAGCGGTGTGTCGCTAGAGAAAACCGAACGCAAGCCGCTAGTCGCTCGGGCATCTTCGGAGTGTTTCGCGTTGTCAGCATCATAGGAGTCCGTGCCGCAGCGGTAATACACAAAAACTAATAAGAAAACCCTATCGGATTGCAATATTAATCATGGTTCCGTACAGAATTACTTTAATATTAATGGTGCAGTGTTATGCAGTGTTACACATTCTAGAGAAAATTTAAAACTATTAGTGGCTTTCTCCTTCCAAACAGTATCTATAAAACGAATAAAATTAAAGTCTTGAAAATATGAAATCTTGTCAATTCGGAATTATGTATGACTAACCGTCGTAGGTACTCAAGAGTTGACAGTTAACTCGTTCCTTTCTCAAACTAGTGTATGAAAAGTCATTAACTGAGTGTGGCCGTTAGGAATAACGTAGTATACCCGTTTAAATTACATTTCTGATAGTGGATAGGTGGCCTTTGAAGACAAAGGATCCTGGAACAATCTTCTTTTTAATCACTTTCAGCCTTCTTTATAAATACGTGATTTAAAGACAAAGACAAAGTCAAACATCCATTAATCTTAACAAATTTTCAAAATATTTTTAAATAACCAGCCTTGGCCTCCGGCTTCGTCCACCTAGATTCATTTAACGCTTGACCCTCGGGAACTGTCGAAATGTGCCAAATGAAATAAAAAGGATTATTTGTGGTGTCCATTCATCCGTTTAGTTGTAATAACGTGATAATAAGACAAAAGAAGGACCTCTTCGGCATCGTCACGAGTTCGTATAAAAAATGAAAATAAAGTAGTTCGACCGGAATTGGTTTTTGTCGATCACCGCATGTCTAGCAACATGCTAAGCTGGCGACCGGACTTAAATCATAAAGTTAAGACGTGAGCCAAGTTCTCTTTGTTGTAGTCTGTGTGTGTGTTAATTTTTGAACAAGCTAATACAAAACTAAATAATCATACCTTGTAATTTTATTTAACTAAAGTACATGTAATGAAGACTTATTTTTAGTAATACCAGTCTTATACACTTAGAAACCTTACACAAACTAGTATACCAGTATTACAATTAGGTAAACTTTTAATCGGTCGTTACATTGGACGTTAGATGTTTAGCTACGATTCAAACATTAAACTAGTGATGGGCAAATTGGAAATATTCTTTGAATATATTCCAAAATATATAGAAATCTCTGTCCTAAATCGAAAATATTCAGTTTTATTGCTCATCATATTTAAAAACATTAGTACTGGCATTTTTTTTTCTTTTTTATGTTTCTGTACTGAAAGGGTGCTAACGGGATCCTATTACTATAAGCTTCCGCTGTCCGTTTGCCCATCTGTCTATCAGCGGGCTGTATCTCATGAACCTAGTCAGTAGACAGTTAAAATTTCCTGTTTTTGTTTTATTAATACCAAACAAATAATACACACTTAATAAAAATATAAATTTAAGGGGCGCCATACAACAATGATACGGAACCCTGCATTTGGCCGGCCTTTTTATATTTTTTGTAATTTCTAGTTTTATTCTAATAAATGAATATCATCATGACTACGTCTTTACTCTTTTACGTCATATTTAATACCTCCAAATTAGAACAGGTATCGTATTCGTTCGCTAGAACTTGGCGCGCTCTACCGTGCCCGTCGGTGTCGGGTGGCGGGACTTCCGCGGGGCTTCGGGCTCCGGTGTCTAATCTATCGCGCCCCGCTTAGCGGATCTAGTGGTAAAAAGGAAGTTCGGCCATTTTGCTTTTTTAATTACGCAGACTAAGGATGGTGACTCATGATGACAGTTATTTATTTATTACTTATTACACATGGTCAAATGATCGTAGGTACAGATATTAACAAAAAACAAACATGCATGTAGCAATATAATTGAGTTTTAGGCGGCTTATAAGGATTGAATAAATAAAAAATAGTTATCGTAAAAAAAGGTACCTACGAGACGTCAAGGTTTTGCAAATTCTGTGCTTATTTTTCATCCAATTAACAATTGAAAGCTATTTTCAGAACTGTTTCGTTTCATTAAAAGGAAATGTCAACAATATTTTCAATAAAAAATTAAAATTTTGTACAATTACTGAAAAAAAGAGGTCCTATATTTTTCTGATAATTCATTGATTGAGTGCTAAGAACTTTACGTCCATTCTGGCTGTGAACTATTTTGTATTTACGAATTTAAAATTCAATTAGGTCTTTAGGCACATTCTATAGATCAAAAATACGCAGGAATAAATTAACGCATCCAATATTTGCGAAAAAAAACGAGGAACGAAGAAAAATAACGCTAATTCAATTTAAAGACATAATTAATGTAATTAGTTCCTCTAAACGTAATTTTTTTGATATTGTTCACACAATTTGGGGTTTATCCCAAATCTGATATGAATGTGATGTAATTACGACAAAAAAAAAAATCTAGTTATAGGTATATGTATAAATTATGTTTAAAATTAACGCCGGCTATGATGTTTTCAACTACACTAATATTTTAAAAAAGGTAACAGTTTTAATACATTTTACTATACACAATACATAATGTAATACATAGCCAGTTTGCCATTTATCGACATGGTACCAGTCGCTATAGAAATAGATAAGTGTCCACAGATCGAGACGGCACGTCATCGTTAATATCATACGACAATAATCAAGTAAAATCAAGTTCAAATTCCAAATCAAAACACACGTTGTGTTTTGTTGCAAAATACCGGTAAAACTAACGTGAACCAAAAATTAAGAAATAATTAATAACTAATTTGGTTGCCGGGTTAGAATAGTGCCCAGTTAGTGTAGTGAATAGTAGTGTGTATGTCTTCCCGTGGATGTCGTAAGAGACGGCTAAGGGAATAAAGGCGTATAGTACTGTTAGGCGATGGGCTTGCAACCTGTCACTAATACACTGGTAAACATCTTAGCCTAAGTGTGCAAAATGTGGTTACAGAATTATCAACAAGTTTTTAGAGTTGTTGGTAATTCTGTAGCTCTGCCTACCCCACTCTGGGAATAAAGGCGTGAGTTTATGTATGTATGTATGTAATTTGAATGTGTCAGTAAGCCTCATCCATCTTCATCTACGGTTTTCAGTTATTCTATTAACAAATTTCACAGCAAAAAAATAAACACGTTTATCGATTGTAGAGTACTAATTAGATCAAGCGTTTATATAATTCCCGTAGTCCGGTGGCAACGCGCGCGAGTATAAATCATTGTGGCGGCGCGACGTAATCCTGTAAGGCACCGGCCTCCTTACTAGGGCTTCCGGATGCCCCTCCTGCTTCCAGCCATCGCTACTTTAAAAAAAATACATACCCACATACATATACATCATTATAATTGGCCTATAACATCTATGGCAGTGGATTCATTGCAATATTTGTGGGTAGCAACTAGGGACTGCAAATAATCGGTTATAACCGATTTTAACCGGTTATTTTCATACAAAAACGTGTAATAACCGGTTAAATAGCATTCCCTAGTAGCAACTCTTTTGTAAAACAGAAGCTCTGAAAAACGAGGCTTAACAAACCCAGTAAAAGTAACTTACCTATACTCATTTGTATTTCCTTCTTTGTGTTTGTCTTTTGCTTCACAACACAACGCTTGAAGCATAGAACGGTCTCTAAAGCTTTTTTCATTTGATGATTTGATGCAGTTACAGTTCCTTGAGTTAGCATTGTCGATTGAACTAGCCACTTTCATTAAATCCGTCTACCGTCTAAGAAATACATCATTTGGATTCCTATGTCAAGCATTTTTTTTTTTTTTTTACTGCTAGGCAAAGGCCTCCTCCCTTGATTTCCACACCCCTCGCTCTGTGGCATCAAAATAATATTTTTAAACCCCATCACCAACGTACTAACGCTTTAAAAAAAACTTAAATAAGTACATCATCATCATTATCATTTCGAGCATCTATCTATGCAGTATTCAATTATACGCTATGTACTAACTTCTACCCTAATCGATCTATCTACATAATTTTGCACTTTCCACTGGACACAAAGAGAGGCTAGCAACAGACCGGCATTCAATAAAATCGATAGAGAAATTATGTAACTGCTCTAAATGACCCTCATCGTAACTAAATTAACGAAGTATAATGAGCGAGAGGGCTCGTGCGGACGAGGCAGACGATCAAATACCGCGGACCAAGTTATAAACTTTTGCGGGAACAGGGGCCCTAGACAAAATGCGTAACGCCAAGTGAGCAATTTTCGAAAATTGACAATATGTGTAGGATTGACGTAAGCTGATGCCAGATCGAGTCGACCGCTAAGTTGGAAGAAAGTAGAAAATTTTGCAATTTGCATCTTGGCTAGGGCCATCAGGTAATCCAGGTTCTACAGACAAACAGCTAAGAACAATATCATTTATTTTTAAAATTTTGTTATTAAAATTTAGTTAACAGTAGCTGTACAAAAAAAAATCCTAACCAGCCTAGTTTAATAAAAATGCATCAGCTCGTAAACGGGCGAATGCAAAAAATATAAATAGTTTTTTTATGGCAAGCAGAAGGCAAGCGAGCACACAGCTAACCGGATGGAGTAGGATCTGAGACCCAAAAGACATTTGCAAAATAAATGTTTTTCATGATCTTTTAATACATACATAGATACATAAAATCACGCCTGTTTCCCAGAGGGGCAGGTAGAGACTACTTCTTTCCACTTGTTACGATAGTTTAATACTTGCCTTTCAATCAAGGATACACATCTAAGCTCATTTAAACAGATCGTCCCTAAACTAGATTAACTCATATTATGATTATCCGGAAAATTTTATCATTTTAAAAGAACAGCTGCGTGCGGATAGAGTTGCGCGCAAACGCAAAACGCTTACCTCATAATTAGATTTCAGCGAAGCGCTTGTCATTTGTCCCCCCACCCTAATAGGTGGACAGGTCATAATGCGACCGTGGCTGTATGGTACCATCGGCGTGCAGCCTTAGCCCGTGGCACTCGCACCGCGGCCCACCCCGTGCATACACGTCCGCAAACATATTCCATTAATTTATAAAACAACGTGACAAGTAGTTGTGACAGTCCGCTAGTGTTTTGTTTTAATTTATGTGTTTATGTCATGTGAGTATTGTGTACAATTTTGTTGTTTTTTATTTTTAAATCATTATTTTTAATCAATTTAATTTTAGTTAAATCGCAATACGATTGTGAAATTAAATAGATTTTTTTGGTGGATTTCAAAATGAATGAATACTAATTTTACTTTTTACTTTATAAATGTAATTGTTTATGCGATAATTATGTAATATCGGGGAAAAATCTTTAAAATATCCGTCCAATATTTTAAAACGCGTAACTTAATTTAAAAATATATTGCTGAATGCCATAATTAACTAATAATAATTCCATTACAAAACTACACTCTACACACATTAAATACAATAAAAATACAAATTAAGGTGGTAGACGACTTTTTTTGGTCGACTATATAGGTAATAGGTAGGTACACGACACTCGAATAACATGGAACCGTGTTATTTTTAAATAGGAATTGTGCACAATGATCTATCTAATTAAATTATGTTTAACAAAGTACTCAAAAAAAAACTACATTTCAAACGCCTTGAAATTTTCCCGGCTTTATCTTTTGCTTCTTAAATTATGCTCAAACTACCCTTTTCCCCTTCCCTTTTCAAGAACCAATATAGCGCTCAGGATCAACCTAACTAACCTAAATCGTACATCAATGTTGTGTATATTATGTATATATTTTCCGATTCCGTATGCAGTTTCTTAAATCCTAAGGCTTGTTGGTGGGGTTGGATAGGTCGACTGGATTAAGACTGCATCGAGCAAACGTCGAGCGTCCAGTGGCGCCCTCATAACTATTATTGTGTTTCTAATTAACTAAAGAATTTCCTTGCAATCAGACGATACGCTTTTGTAGCGCAAGTAAAATCACATTTTATGGGATACGCAACAAACTTTAATAACAATTACCCTTTGAGTAGTCAGCTTAACGGGAAAAGGTCATAGTAAGTAATGAATAACATTAGTCTCTATCCGTGGAGCCAAAATTTTATCTTTTTTTTTAACAATGAGCGCAAATGTTTTTCCATGGCAAAAAGGGCATTCAACGGGTTAAATGTTCTTTTTAGTAAAAAAAATACCGGGAAAGAGCATGTGGACCACGCTCCGTGTAGGGTTCCAAAGCCGTCACTATAAAAACAAAAAACTATCTCAAAAAACTTGCATTAGTTGTGTGAGAGGTACCCGAAAAAAAACTCTCATGATTTTATTTTACAACTTGGTCGGTTTAATGTATAAATAAACTATGCCAAATTTCAGTTTTGTGTACCCAAGAGTCTTTGAGTTAAGCCGCGAACAGACGGACAGAGGGACATGGTAAAACTACTTATAAGGGTTCCTTGTTGACTACGGAACTCTAAAATCGGTGTTTACAATCACTGCTACATTAGCATATTTGTCAGTATGCTTAGTTCAAATCTCGCAAGTATTTGAACCAGTATCCGTTATCGGAATGAGCTTAACATTCGTGCATTCGAAAGGGGTTTGGGTAAAAGTGTTGTCATTCGTAAAAGTCATACATTTTCAAGGTGAGCGGCCATTCGGAAAAGTGGTAAATTATGATAGAATTATCCAAAATACACATATTTTGTTATGTAATGTAATGCTCTTAAGTGCATCGGAGCCGAGATATTTAAATAGTCATATCTGGGCGTACTTTTAGTATCAAAACTGAATACTTAAATCTTTTATATCTCTGCTCCGATATTATTTAACACTATAAATTATATATATCTATGTGTATTTCGAGGCCCTCTAAATAACTATGTAAAAATCATCCGTGGCCGCTGAAAAAAAAAATGACTATATTCTTCAAACAAATTTACCCAATGCCCTTTCAATTTGAAATGTATGTGTAAACACAACACTGGAGAAAAAGTTATGAGGGTTGGAAAATAGGCCTGAATGGGTGCGTGTAAATACACTGCAGTGTCGGATGGCATTTTCTTCGAACTTGTCCGAACAAAATGTCCTGTGTCTAGATGACTGTGTAACATTATCTTATCTAAGCGGTCGGTGATCTGATAATTAAGTCGAAAGGTAGCGACAGGATCTCAACTGTACTCAACTGCACTCAGTTTTGGACTCGTTAGATTGAGCATCTAATGAATGTAAAAAAAAAAGTCGGCATAAAGTCTTTTTAAAAAATTTGAAATTAAGAGAGGTTTTTTTTTCTATTTAATTTGGGGGTTTACCATAGCAATTAAATAAGATTCCTACGACTGGCGGGTGTTAAAAGGCAAGCGTACGTAAGGTCTTAACTTTTTTTTTACATGTTTCCAAATGTCATTCGATAGCTCTTAAAAATCATTACGTATCGACGTATACGTATACGTTACGTATTATAAATTTTTAAATTAAGGGGCTGTTCAGGAAATATCCAATTTGAAAAGTGTTTATTCCGCTAGAGTAGGGTACGTGTGTTTTTTTTTAATTTCAACCGTTCACTAATTGTTTAACTTATGTAAATACATTGGAGCATCATCAAATTGTTCTTCGCATTATTTTTAACGTATCGACGTAGTTGTTACCGCTTCAAATGGCATTAGTATCATGTGTTGCGTGCATTAAGGTAAGCCGGTAGTAAGGTTTCCGCGCGCGGGGCTTCGCCACCCGACACCGGCGCTTTTTGCCGCCCCCCGGCTAACGGCTCGGTGAATCCGCGTTCCATTTTTAAAAAATACTTGAGGTGTTGCCAACTTAAAAACTCAAATTGAATAATTAACTATCAAATAAGATAATAATAAGTCATAGCTTTTGGTTTCATTATAAATATTACGGATCATGCTTTAGGTTTAATCAATAAATTGGAAATCACCCAATGTAAAACGACACGCATTTTTTTAAACTGGCCTGGATTGTTGTTTGACTGAGATAACTTAACTATTTCTTACACTGGATAGTTTAAGTAGTAGTAGCTTTATATTTTTTACATTGGTAGTAGAAAATGCTTATTTTTTTTACTACTGTAACCTACAAATTAGTGTCACCATATTTTTTACATTATAGAATTCAATGTATATTTTGTGTTAGCTTACAGTACTAAGACCTAAACAATGCACTTTGTTAATGTTCGGTACTTCCGAACAAAATATCGCCGTTCTATTTTCGATCTTCTTGTTACTTTGTTCGTGTTTCCGAAGATGTCCGGAAATCCCCGAAGTGCATTATTTATGTTGTGGTACCTTTTATTTGTGCATTTCCGAAGCATGCTTTCCATCGGGCCGAAGACAAGGAAATAATGAAGCCCAAAGCAGCTGCTGGCCACTGTACAAGATTAGTTTGAACTATACTCTTGTGCGTGTGACAGCGGCTATTGCGGGCGGTTCATAATCTACGAGTGTGAAGACGCCTTTATGAAGCTGGGAAACACCTAGTTTGTTCTTACTTTATTCTTATTTCAAATAACAGTAAGCCAAGGTGTGGCTTCGTATATGGAGATTTTGTGATTTGCTATTTTTTTGTTTCAGATGAAAACACTTATAGTACGTTGCTTTTAAAAATATTTCATAGGAATTAAAATTAAACCGCATGTTGGTAGCTCCATAGGGAGCCCAACGTTGAAAAATCAAATTTATTTATTATTTATTAACCGTTTTAGAGGTTTTACTTACCTAATTGAGAACCTTTTCTTTTTTTTGGAAGACGTTCAAGACTTTCTTTTAAAAGTTGAATTCCTTTTCAAATTTTATTTTAAACCTACGTGCTATTAATCCATATCCATATCATTTTTAAGTACTATTTATCTTTTGGTATAATTTTTCAGGTATTATGTTGTTTCCACTATGTTTATTTTATAACTCTTAATTTCTTTGATACTTTTGTTATCACACATACTTGTTACTTTTCTTACCTAATTTACATAATGATTGTTTTTTGTTTTTGTGTTTCTACAATTTATTTAAGTCTGTAATATCATTTTTTATTTATAACACTACAATGTGGTCAAACATCTTGTTTTCGTTTAGGAGGGAAAACTGATTGAACCAGATTATTTTTCTTTCTGCGCAGAATCAAAAACCGTATCTGCTTTGCAGGTATAACAAAGCTTAGGATCGATTTAATACAGGCGTGATGCATTATTCCAGGTTTCCGGTTGCCACTTCACTTATTAATAAATTATAACAAAAATCGATTGCAAGGCGTCATGGCCGCGATGCGAATGCAGAAGGTATCATCGTTAAAATTAAATCGAGCAACGGGGTTATTATGGTCGCGTTTATCGCTGTGGACAATAAAGCTTCCGTTTCTTTCGCACTCACAAACTTGGAAGAAAGTGACGGATATTTTATTAACATTTCTTTCTGGGGGCTATTGCAATGTAAAACACATTGCAATAGCATATTTAAAACATGTTGCTAATGTTATCGATAGCCTGTACTTTCAAATGAATAAGAGCTACCAACACATCAACAATTGGTTTACGATACAGAAGATAGTCTTAATAAAGTGGAACTGAGGCCCAAAGATGTTTCATTTTATTTTGCTCATACAAACCTATGTATGAGCAATCAGCCAGTAAAACGTGTAATCAATTTGATGTTTCCTATTTATAATTATAACGCTAACCTCTAAGGGGTTGTTGACAAGCTCTTTGACATGCCTACTAGCCTAACCTCCTTGAATAATAGCAGATACGATACGACGCGTTGCTTGCATGTCTAGGAACTAGGAACCAAGTTAGTGTGGGGACAAATGAAACAAAAAACAAGCAAAAATGTCCAAATACACACACACACTTTTTTTTTATTCACACGCTATTTATTTTTATTTTATAAGTAAATTTGTATTTAAAGCCAACTTTTTAATTTTAATAGTTCGATTCTTTAATTTACCTGATTTTAAAAATATTGAATTATTTTGCTAAGCCTTTTTTTTGTTTAATTAAAGAGCACGAGTAATTCAAAGCCTACAAGAGCTTTCTCTATTCAGAGCTGATCACAATCGACACAACTAACTTTCATATAATCACTTAAAACCACTTACAAAAATACAACCTCGGTCATGTAAAAACTGCATTTAAGTCGATTCATCTGTCCGGATATTAAGCGACGACAGAAACAAGCAAAGACTTGTAGAAGATACTTAACATCCCTCGTATTAGGTCTGTTATAAATTTGGGTTTACACTACTGTCACTTGTTTATGCAGCGCTAGTCTAACCTACGTCTGACCAACTAAACCAGAGCCCGAAAATCTTAATGAAGTGCTTTAAAATTCTATTGTATTCTATTACAAAATACTGATATTCCCAATCGAAAAACAACAAGATATATCTTTAAAATATTACCAATAATTTAACAGTCGCCGTCTACTATAATGAAGTAGACTAAACCCTATGGCCCTCACTTGACTTATCTGCTCCGGTGTTTTGAGGCCGACTGTAGCTTAACCTTTAATTTGACGACGTGGTTTCAGAGCACTCTCAAAGTAACACTTAGGCCATCCTGACATAAAGTCCAAAATAATAGTCATGTCATGACGTCTGTGAGACGTAGAACACGTCAGTTAAAGGTTAACTTAAATGGGAGATTCATATCGTGTTGAAAAGTTGGTTGCGAAGTAGAGTTCACGTCACTACCGCCATCTACACTTGTTAGTTTCAACTAAACACTCAAGCAGCTCGCTAAGTGATGAAAGTGCTTGATTTGAATAGCGCACATCAGAGCCTAACCTGCCTGACATCCAAAAAAAAGACAAGGGCCCTCTTTTGTTTTATAAACAAAGTCAATAGATATCACTACCTAAATTTGTATGAAAATGTGTAATGAAAAAACCACTAATAATAATGTAACAATAGTCTTAATCGTGAGTCATAAAATCCTCAATTATTACTTGTCTGGCAATCGGAATAAATAGAGTAGAGAGAAAACCTAACGCATGTTCATAAATTTATACCTATCCCACTCCAGCGTGAATGAACATGGGTTTGGGTAAATTGTCCAATCACCGTTGATTACAAAAATTTCTTTAGTAAAAAAAAACAATGCGGCAGATAGTTATGTACGAAGAGAACAAATAGGTTGTCAATTAATAATTGGGAGATTTTTATTTGAAATTCATTAATGTTTAAAGAATATTTTAGATTTTAGAAAATGAAGGTAAAGCTTTAACTTCATCTAATTACTTTGATCAAGTGGTACCAGTCCTTAAAGGCGTACACTCTCTAGCGCAGCAAATACTATACAACGAGATCTACGTCGAACCAACCACACAAGGGACTAACGTCGATGACGTAGCTTGCAGTTTGTTTAGTAAAGAAAAATATACACACACATAGATTCTGCAAAAAAATATGCTTACTTAGGTACTTATAGAAACCTATCAAGATATATGGAATAGAGACTTACTTAGGATAGTTTACGTTACTTGTCTAAATACTTTTAATTTCTACAGTAGTTAGCATTGGTAAAATGCATTGCAAGCAACGCGTGGTAACAACGCTACACAGACTTGCTAAGTGTAATTCACGCTAAAATGTCACAGAGCTCATTGACAAACGTTTTAACGTAACCAACGTTAAAGAAGAGTACATACTTAGTTAAAATGATGGATTCCTATTTATTTATCAGTGTTGTAATTTTCTAATGTCAAAATGTATTTTTTACCACAATGTGTTTATTGTGTGTTTTGTGTCGAAATGTGTTTTTTTATGTGTAAAATATAAGTAAATGTATGTAACATAATTATGTTTGTATTTTACAAATTACGTATTTTCAGGGAAATATTTGACAAAGAAGATTTATGGTCTTTTGTGTACTTGGTAATTGTGTACAAAAGTAGATGATCACTCATGTTACCTAATTGCCTATAAGTACTGTGTTTTAAAACTTTGTATGGGTGTTGAAAGATGCAAACTTAGATATCTAATAAAAGTTATCATCTACTTTTAAAAAAACTGTACTTGCTGCTATGTGTCTTTATTTTTCGAATTAAAGTTGTGTTTCAACGTCTTTGTTTTTTTTTGGTTGTTTCTGGTATTACCTACAGTGCGTATCGGTTAACTTTTTTATTTCGTTCCTTAAACACTAAATTTAATATCGTTTCATCGAGTGCCATTGACAACAATATGTGATATATCGATATATATGTAATTAATAATACGAACCAAATGGGCCGCACCATTACTGTATTACATTTTTTATCTCGTTTGTAGGATCTGGCCAGAATCAAAAAATTTAAATGTTGTCCAAACTAATATCTTTCGATCCAAGTACAAACTTGTAATAATGGCTAGTCAAAGCAAATCTTGAACTACGCCACAAAACGGGGTACAACTAATTAAAATAAAACGTTTAAAAGCTGTGTACGAGGGCTGCCTTTTAAGTTGTGTCGTTTGGAAAAACTAAAGACAATTTAAGTGTTAAATGGTATTTATTGTTTTTCAAAGTAATCACCGTGATATGTAATACACTTTTTCATTCGATCGAACCAGTTTTCGAAACACTTATTCCAGTCCGAAGTCGGGGTCTCCAAAATGGCCGTTTTGTATGCCTCAACGGCTTCTTCAGGCGTCTGGTACCGTTGACCACGAAGTCGTTGCTTGATTTTTGGAAAAGTAAAAAAATCGTTAGGGCTTAAGTCTGGACTGTGCGGCGGGTGTTCCAGAATTTCGACGTTTTGCTCTTTTAAAAACGCAATTGTTTGCCGGGCGGTGTGCGAGCTCGCATTATCGTGATGCAGTCTTATACGACGTCTTGGGTTATTTTTTCGAAACTCGCCGATGACTTCTGGTAAACAGACAGTGGTATACCAGTCAGCATTAACCGTTTTACGATCCTCGAGCACGATGTTGGCCACGTGGCCACTTTTCGCCACAAACGTGGCGACTATTTTTTTCGAAATGCTCCGTGAGCGTATTACTTTGGTCGGTTTTGGCTCATCTTGGAACACCCAAACAGTCGACTGCTGTTTAGAATCGGGTTCGTAGGCATATATCCAAGATTCGTCACCACTGATAATGTCGTAAACATGTTTCGAGTTTCCTCGGTTGAATTGCCGCAGAGTTTTGCGACACCATCGAACGCGAGCCGTTTTTTGGTCTTCACTGAGTAAATGTGGTATCCAGCGAGAGATCAACTTTTTTACGCCTAAGTGATCATGCAAAATACTGTGAACACTGGTCCCTGAAATACTTAAGGAAGCTTCTATCTCACGGTATGTCGCATGGCGATCTTCGACGATCAGTTGCCGTACAGCATCAATGTTCTCCTGGGTTACGGCTGTTTTTGGTCGACCTTCACGATGTCTATCACCAAGACTAGAGCAACAACGTTGAAATTCTAAATACCAGCGTTCCACAGTCCGGAGGCATGGTGCTTTATCATTGAAAACCGTAGTCAACTCTTCGAAGCACTGAAGTCGCGTTAAGCCCCTTTTGAAGTTGTAAAAAAATATCGCACGTAAATTTTCCTTCGAAATTTCCATTTTCACAACTGACTTGTCAACTTTGAACGAGCGCTGTACTAAAACGGTTGGGCCGATTTCGAGTCATTCTTTTGTTTTCGAATTCTAATTTCAAATATTTTAAGATGACACTAGTTCTTTTTTATGCAATCACGGAAGGCTTGCAAACGACAGAACTTAAAAGGCAGCCCTCGTACAAGCAATAGCACCATTCCTTTTTTTCTAATAATTTTACCTGTTAAAATCTGTAATCTTTGGTAGTAAATAACTAAACAGTAGTTATTCTAAATAACCTTTCTAATAACCATACACAACCATACAACATAGTCAATTATCCTTAATCACTTTCTATCTTTCGTCTTTTTACCGTTTGTCTTTCCAGCGTTTAACAAAAACCCTAACGTTAGCAGTTTTCGAAAACTGAACAAATGTATTTCATTGACATAAAGAGACGACCTATCGCGTCGGCAGCGTATGCCAATTCCATAGATTTTATCAGTTTTCTAAAATGACTTACGTTAGCGTGCAACTTGTCTAAACCCTTCAACTTTGTAAAAGCGTTCATTTTGATCCCTGTCAAGCCGGCAACGTAGGAAATACGCATATTTTTTTTGCATTTCTTTGAATCAAAGTAATTTAAATAATACTTTCAATTATAACACTGAACCACTAATTATTGCACATAGTTAAAACTCAGTAACTACAAATTTAAACGTTCCTGTAAAATAAAGAATAAATAAATTCTTTATAACACCAAGCGGTGGGTACCTATGCATTAAAAAAATGCTGCAATTATTTCTACGGTAAGTAGTTTATTGAAAAAAAACCGCCAGGACAGGATCATTCGGAATGGACCCTCTTAAACCCCCTTTTTATTTGGTCACTTTTTTTCTTACGTATGTCTTCCAAACGTGTCCTGTTCCAGATTCCCGAGGACCCAAGACAACGAAGAAACAGAAGCCCAAAACAACTATTGGTCACTGCTCATGACTAGTGACCCCTTCATACTCTTGTGCGTGTTCCAATAGTTATTATGGGTACTTCATAATCTTCGCTCGACAAGAAAACCAGCAAAATTTCGACTTTCTACACATATTGGCTTTATTTGAATGTCCAGATGGTCCTGTACTTTCTGCATACCTCCTGACTACTGACTAAATTTGATTAATAATATTGTTCTGTGCACCTGTTAGGGTCGGTGTACATACAGAAAAACGCAGTACAGATACTTTTACAGTTCCAAAGCAATATCGTCTTTGGAGGTGTTGAAATAAGATCGAAATTAATGAACACCACAAATAATCTGCCCAAGCGTTAACTGAGCCTACGTATTAATTAATTTCGATCTTATTTCAACACCTCCAAAGACGACAATGCTTAATCAGTGAAATAAAACTTTGTGCTGCGCTTCGTTGTGTGTACACTTGCCTTAACAGGTAAACAAAATGTCTAACCTAAAACTTAACAGTGTATAAAAAACTCAGTCAGAGCCAAAACTTCAAACTTTGTTGCCAATTACTGTCTTAGATAGATAAATGAAAATAAGTTTTGTAACCATTTATAAACGGTTATTTTTATTTTTAATCAACATCAATATGAATTTACTAACAGTAATTGGAACAGGTAGAGCTACTTTACCATGCAATTAACGTATGTTCATTCACATGTAAATGAAATAAAAGTATAGTAATTATCTCACTCGCGCGTAAATGAACACGCGTCAAATTAAGGTAAATGAGTAGCTATTTCGATCACTGATCATCATATTACACAAATAAGGATGCCTATTTTTAAACCTAGAACCTACTACATTTGGGAAATTAATGAAAGACCTTGTCAATGTAATTGTCATCAATGGAACGCCTTTATCTTTAATTAACCCAAGATTGTTCTACTAATTTCCCAAATGTCCCGAGTTTTCACATAAATGTTTTTTGGAATTCATCATTTTATTCTTCTATGGAATTATCGTTAGTCATAAAGAAGTTCTCAGCTTTTCTTAATATCGTCGTTTTTAGAGATTATAATCAGAGATTGGAATAGGCAGAGTATATTTGCGTAAACTTGATGCATGTTCATTCAATAATGTATTCCCATCTCACTCACGCATGAATGAATATGCGTCAAGTTTAGGCAAATATACTCTGCCTATTCCGATCTCTGATTATAATAAATGCCCGTTTTTTTACAAGCGATTATAATAAATGATTCCGCGCACAATACTCTCATTGTCATAATTGTACCTACTATGCATTTTTTTAACATATGTTGAATATCATAATTTTTTAGTAATTATATTGAAGATCATAATTATTTATTGTCATAAGAAAAAAACGCAACTAGAAAAACGACGAAACGGGACGGGACGGGGGAGCGGAGAAACGTTATTAGAAAACATAGGTAAACGTTAAAATAATTGTCGTGCGTTTATTCGTAACTATTACGGCGATTGATATTTATGCTTTAAGCTTTTATGCACAATAAATTTATGACAATAAAATTGTTATTTATGACTTCAAATATTATGGAATGATGATGTAATTATGATGATGATGATGATGATGGTGGTGATGATTATGATGTTGATGGTAATGGTGATAATGATGATGATGATGATGATAATTGTAATTATGATGATGGTGGTAATGGCGATAGTTATGATGATGATGATGATGATGGTAATTGTGATTATGATGTTGATGGTAATGGTTATAATGATGATGAAGATGATAATGGTCATTGTAATTATGATGATGCCGGTGGTACTTGTAATTATGATGATGATGATGATGATGATGATGATGATGATGATGATGATGGTGGTGGTGATGGTGATGATAATGTGTTGATTATGATGATGATGATGATAGTAATTGTGTTTATGATGTTGATGGTAATGGTGATAATGATGGTGATGATGATGATCATGGTAATTGTAATTATGATGATGCCGGTGGTACTTGTAATTATGATGATGATGATGATGATGATGATGATGATGATGATGATGGTGGTGGTGATGGTGATGATAATGTGTTGAGCATGATGATGATGATGATAGTAATTGTGTTTATGATGTTGATGGTAATGGTGATAATGATGGTGATGATGATGATCATGGTAATTGAGATTATGATGTTGATGGTAATGGTGATAATGATGATGATCATGGTAATTGAGATTATGATGTTGATGGTAATGGTGATAATGATGATGATTATGAAACAAGTATTTGTGCCTATCAAAAATAAGACTTTCAATTTTATGCAACCCTACATGGATCCAATGCAGGCTTAAAATACAAGCTTTAACTTTACTTTTGCCTAAATTATGGAGTTGTCATGGAACCATTTAAGTATTTAGAAATCGTGTAAGTATGTTAACCGAAGAGGAAATATATGGTTATTCTCAGTTACCCTGAGCTGCAAGGCAGGGACCGCACCCGCATACCATTGTAGGAATAGAAGACATTAGACAGATCTCCTGCCTGGGGACTGAAGTCCATTGGGATGAAGTTGGAAGTGGTATACAGTATGTAAACTTACTAAAACCATCTCTTTCAACCAGTTGCTAGGCTAGTTGAGTTAAGTGTTTTACCACATTTTTTGCTAGTGTGTGTCGATTATTTTTAATTTTATCATTGCATAAAAATTATAGCATCTCACCTTTTTCAAAGTCGGTTAACCCTAAAAGTATTATCATTACACATGGGTAATGTTTACATCGTCGTTCAATGCCCATTATAAGACCCGTATGTAATGTTTTCATCGTAACAGATTGATTAAATTGATGATGATGATGATGATGATGATTGATGATTAAATTTGAAAAAGTGTTAAGATTTCAATAATTTATATACCCCAACCTTATCTATCGCCTAGACATGCTCGGGTTCAAATAAATGGTTTTAGTAAGTTTACATACTGTATAATGTCAACCAACTGGAGAAATTAACGCGATGTATAACACTAGTTGAGCTGTCTGACGTTGGTGGCGCTGGCGAGTTGGTTGACACAAGTGTGCGCTAGATGTCGCTAGGTCGCCACACCATTAACGAGGTTTTCGTCTGGTATTTGATAGACTTGTTTTACAAACGCAAAAAAGTCAGTAACCTCATCATCGACTCCCTTCATTAAAAGGCAAAGTATTCAGATAATTAGCACTTACGCCACTTACCAAAACCAAAAACCCTATCATTGGTTTCCCTCGTTAAGGTTAATTTGGCTAGGGCTTCAAACTATTTTAATCTCTACACGCAAGACATTCGACTTATTATATCACTACCTAAAAAATATATGGTTAGTGGCAGTTAGCCATACGCTGCGAAACGATGCGAGTCTGCGAAATGTGAAAAGAAAACGGTGATTAAATGCGTATACACCCGGTTAATGTCTAACGCTAACAATATCCTAATGAAATTACTACCCTAGCGGTCAACTAGTTCGATAAGGATTCCCCGGCGTAACATAGGGTAACCGTAACGATTGTGTAGCCAAATGATAGGTTTCCATATCGATAGGCTTAATCAAATGAAGGGGCTTTCCAGTGCCTGCCGCAAGCCGAATTAGAAATTATAAGATCCGTAAAAGCAAGGTAACATCGCCCCAAACATATTAAGAATCACAGGATTCATAGGGTAAATAAAAACGTGCCAGTAAATTTGCAGAAGTTGTATATTAGATATCAATATCGAAACATCAAGAGTCGCATCAGTCTTAAATACCTAAGTACAATCACAACAGAACGTAAGTGAACAACGTAAACAACACCTAAATAATAGTGGAACTTTTACATGTGACGTGACTTAAGTTTAAACTTGAGTTAAAACTTTAACAACCCAACTGTTATACAGGGCTCATTCATTATTCATTAATAATAAATAACATTAAACGTGGAAATTTAATTTGGTTTTTTACTAACTTCTTGAGCTCGTTTTGAGATTAAAAAATATTTAATGATTTTAACTACTGTACTTAATAAACACACCATTCGTGTCCAAAAATATGTAATACAAAATGATCAACAAAATGTATTATTTCTGCTGAAATTTTTAAACAACGCGAATATTAAATTAAGTTTACAGGTCTTAAAACTTCAATT
The DNA here is from genome assembly GCA_963966035.1 of Acleris laterana. NCBI lineage: Eukaryota > Metazoa > Arthropoda > Insecta > Lepidoptera > Tortricidae > Acleris > Acleris laterana. Next base: position 14,789,317 of record OZ014442.1, on the reverse strand, counting down.
TAATCGCGTTAAACTTCTATAGTAAATCAGCACAATATTTTCAAGATTCTTTCTGTTTCTTTCGAGAGCTAATTAAGTATTTTTTTGAGCAAACATCTAAACACATTCATGTGTTAATAAGATTTTATAATAAAAAAGTACACGAGGTAGGAACTTTTGTGTCACAGATACAACTCAATAAACTTAACATCATAAAAGGAAAAAGGAATGATAATATTTGGAAGTGTTTTAATAGGCGGATTCAATAATAAACGCAAGCCCGAGGCCTCATGTCGGAGCCTCTAATAAAAACCCTAACAATTGGTAAATAAAGTTAATTATTGTACTATCACAATTATCATACCCAGCGTCCTTTTAGGCGAGTCCATTGCAACGATAACTTATAGTACGTCTAAGCTATTTATAGTTTTTGGTTTTAGTCTTATTTTTAAACACGAATGACACATTATAGTCAAATGTGAGAGCGAGTCGAACCGATGCCTATCAATAACATAGACATACTTTTTTGCCCTTTATTACCATAAGTACACCCAGTTACCGCTGAAATACCTCGCACATTTAAACGCTACATCAAACTATGCTTAAAACTAGAAAATTAATAAACAGTGTATTACTACTGGTCGTTGGGGAAACATGTAACGTTTATACGTGTACATCATGTAAAAACTGCGAAAATAGGAAACAGTTCAATGCAACGGCCTAATTGTGGATGTATGGCAACGTTGTCACATACGTGCACAAAAAAGTTTAGAAAAAGCGAAACAAAATTGTACCACAATGTTTACAAAAATAACTAAGCTATGACGAGAACGGAGGTAAACACGGGTAAAATTGAACGCGCTTACTGTCAAAAACTGGCGTCCGTATTTATAGGAGTCATTTTCTGAACACGTTTTAAGGTAAAAAGGACTCATCTGTAGAAGATTGCGTTACCAACAACATTATTAACCTGGAAAGAATAAATCTTTGGGAAACCCTCGCTGACTGAAACGTCATCGTAGTAGTAACACTCAAAAATTCAAACTTTAAAATTAAACTTCAGTGACGTTCCGTAACTAGGTGAGAACTATCCCACTTAGCGCTTCTAGGAAATCGCATTAGCAAAGAGTCTCTCGTTAAGTGGCTGAATAAAACTTCAAGTTTGTGTTCTCCTAACTCCTTGTAACAGATGAGTCCCCTTAACCTAAGGCACTTGTCCCACCGCCGATGCCGATGAAGCGACAAGCGAGTACAGTCAGCGATAAACTTAATATTAGGTCCTTACTGGCGTTTTTCGTACGGAATTTATTCATTTCAATTTTAACTTCCAAATTCTTTTTAAATTTTATTCATTCACTATGTACATATACCTACACAAAGGTTTTAGATACAAATAACATGGTTCAATTTCTTACTTAACGTTTAAAATTAAATTTATTTATTTATTTATTTATTTATTTATTTAATTGTGAACTCGACTCTTTTTATATGCTGCGAGTTCAAGTATGTCAATCACGCTGAGTTTTATGAATCTAACTATTTTTAAGTAATTAAGATATGTATAATATAGCTTAGAAGTGTCCAATATTCCTGACAGAATTTTGTTTGGTTTGCATGTGACGTTACTAAATAATCCGCAAAATTAAATGTATGAAAACCACTTTCTTCATCAAATTCTCCATATAAAACGCCAATTTCATAGGTAAGGACCTAATATATGCGTCTATTTTACTGACACAGGATCTATAAATCTTTTGTTGAAGAAAAAGATTTCTCACCGGCAGTGTAAACAGCCCGCGATCAACTATTAATATATGCGCCTATTTTACACGAGATCTAAATCTTTCGTTCGTTTCTTGAGCGAGAAAAAAGTCGACAGCTAATCACTTCCTCGTAGGCGGTGGGAAGTGCCAAGAGCAAGATAACGTCCAAGTATTCCCAGCCTAGTCTTGTTTCGGCGGCTTGGCCTTGGCGCTGTCTCCGAACAGCATGAGACACATGGTGGCGTGGAGACACGCCTTCGCCGGGAGGAACTTGTCGTCAAATGTCAGCGAGTAGCGATACATCCAGACTGCTTGCTCATACTCCGCCTGAAACGGTGACAATGTTTGTGACGATGTTTTTGAATCTTCAGACCGCGTCAGTCACTCAACGGGACCCTACTAATTGCCTCCGCTGTCTATCCGTCCGTCCGACCGTCCATCCCAAACGAAGCTCTAGGCTTATAATAGAGAAATATTATACTTAAATACATAGAAAACATCTATGACCCAGGAACAAATATTCGCGCTCATCACACAAACATCTATCCTTACAACACAACAAGAAACATTTTTTTACAATTTTTTTTTTATGCATCGTAAAATTGGTAAAATTTTCAAGTGTCGAATTTGGTATTTTGGTATTAGGGGTAGGTACACATCCTAAAGAAAAACCACAAATACTAACAAAATTAAAAGTGTCAGTTAAGCTCGTGCTGATTCCATTCCAAATCTAATTCAATTTGGAGTATAATAAATACCTACCGTAATAATACCTACCATGTCCTTGGCGCACGTTTACGACTGGACTGTTTTTTTAAATAATTTACACAGAATACTAAACTTTTTAAGAAATAATATGTAAGTAGGTATAATATCATCCGTTTGTACTCAACCTCCTCCATCCTGCATCCACCTACTTTAAACATTTTGTTTAATTAACCCATTTGTCTGCTTGTATTTTAAAGGTTTTCTACGATTTTAATGATGACTTACCATATAAGCGTGTGATACTGCTACGAGAAAAGCCTCTATTTTACTCTTTGGTGACAAGTAGAACGCGAGGTAGGCCACGTCTTTAGCGTCTTGGTGCTTGCCTTGCCTGCAACAATAGGTAGGTATAAAAATATTTACCTATAAAATAACATAATTATACTTTTTTTGTGTGTCTTTATGTATTAATCAAGGTAATCTTGAGCAAATTGTGTTAAATTTTTCAACACTAACAATGGATGGATGTAATGTTAATGATGTTAAATAGACTAAAAAAATACAAATAAGAGCCTCTGAGAGCAACGTCTGTATTTTTGTAATTTATATTGATTATTGCAGTGAAATTCTCAAAAGTATTTTATGAACTCTGTGCATTAGTTGTATTTCATAATTTGTCTAACAAAATGTGATAAGATATTGTTTTACACCTATTTTTTTATGGCATAGAGAAGACAAACGAGCACACAGGCCACCTGATGATAAGCGGAAACTGTGACCCATAGACATTCGCATTCACAAGACTGCAATGCAATCCTAAGACTGCAAATGCGTTCTGAGGACTAAGATGGAATGCCTCTATGCTAGTGATTTCACCGGCTGTCTTATCCCCAAACCGGAACACAACAGTGCGAACACTGGCGGTAGGTTAATGGATAAGATGGTGGTAGCGATCTGGACAGACCCTGCACAAGGTCCTACCACCCGCAAAATACCGTACAAATACCGTAAATCTACCGTATGTTTAGGGTTCAAAGGCTACATTTTAATATAACAATCAGTGGCGAAGCGTCACGTAAATAAATAGGCAAGCCGGAGCAAAAAAAGGTGTATCTCTACTCTACGCTTATAATAAATTTTTATATCTGGGTGAGCGCGTCCTAACTTAATGACATGTTTTTTATTTTCAAAGGATAACTTTGAAAAACATGTTAGTTCATTAAGTAGGTAAGTACCTACCTAATTTGTAAGACAACACTCAATTTGAACCAATGCAGCCATTTGTACTTTGAGTACAGACAGACGACAATATTTAAAAACCAAACCACGAATATAACCTGAATAAATAGATTTAAGCAAAACCTAAGGGTACCTAACGTATTAAAAGCGGAATTGAAACAAACCTCCGTCGTCGCCAAGAAACGCCAGATACCTAGTTGCCAAACACTATAATAACAATAAATAACAATCACAGAACGCTTAGCGAGCTAAATTTCACTGAGTTTCATAAAACAAAACACTAGGCAATTATAATAAATAACCAAAAAAAACTTTAATGGAAACACCGTGCATCTTTGCGCGCCGCGAAGCGAAAGTAATGGCGGCAAACTGGCAAATTATTATTACTAAAGGTCGAAGGTCGTTTGTGACGGCGACAGCGTCATTGGGAAAAGAAAGATAATTCATGCACTTAAAGCTTAAAATTCGATAAAATAAGCCGGTTTGCCACCTCGGACCGTGGCGAGCTTTCTCGCTCTAATTTTCATTACGTCTCACGTGCCGCTGTGTCTGTGTGCGAGTTGGAAGCGCTAGGAAAATGTTTAAATGTGTTAGTGCAAGTCCGGAGCTGAGTCATAGGCATGTATGGCGGTTTTAATAAAATTGTGGGTGTAAGTTCGAGCGCGCGTAGGTAAATGTAACTGAGCGTGTGTGCGTGTATACGAAAATATTGTTCTTGTTTCTTTCTAGTAATATAGGTTAGTGAATGGGTGCGAGCGAGTGATAGATCTCGGCTTGGTAAATAAATAAATTTGAATTGCGGCGTTTGTGCGTTTTGTTCATGCATCGTATTATGAAGCAAGGTAAAGCTATAGTACACCGGGTTACTTTCGGTTTTACGTTTTGTTGTTTGTATACCTAGTGGTACCTACTCTATGCATAGGAATTTTTAGGGAAGCCGCTGGGAATCGGGTTGTATGGACGCTTCGCTACTGGTA
>OZ014442.1:14537954-14784451 GCA_963966035.1 Acleris laterana | reverse complement strand
ACTCGTACTTAACAGCATTTTCTCAAACATGCTCGGAAATGTATGAGTTAATAATGTTAATATCACGAAATTAAGACATGAAGATTCTTGTTTATGGCTCCCTACAATACTTCTTGGCCTTAAATCTACCCCAAACTCGTCCAGCAATCCTTAACTTCACGGCCTCTGCAGTAATGTACTGCTCCCACCAAAATTATAATTTTAAGCAAAACAAACTACACCAATCTTTTTTTAGGGTTCCGTTCCTAGAATGGTAAAAAAAGGAACCCTTATGGTGAGACTTGGGTATCTGTCTGTCTGCAAGTCACATTAGTTTTCTCTGAAACTATAGAAGTTATCAACTTGATGTTTGACATAGTTGTATACCTCTAACTGGCTTGCCCGTATTTATTTTTAGTTTAAAAATAATAATCTAATAAATAACATTTGAAAAGTGGTCTAGAATAATTGGTTAAAAAAATTAAAGTGATTTGCAAATGTCATATAAAAGGGCTCAATCTGCCCATTTAAAAACAATTTTATTGTAATTTTTCGTCAGGAACTTTTTGATTCATAGCTAAAAATTCACAAAAATTTACCACAAATTACCGAAAATTCCTGGGTTCATTAGTTCGTTTTTTTATCAAACTTTCTGTTTTACAGGTATTCATCATCTTTACAACCGAGACTTCAGACTTCAGTTCGTGCTTCTTCACTTCGTGCAGGCGCGACGCTTTTTATTATAACCCCATAATGTATTCATAGCTTCAATAAAATGTATCCAAAATATACTTGTAACATCAACTCATTTTAAAACATTCTTTGTGTTGACACGGAACTAAAATTGTGTTGTATTAATACACAAAACAATTCCTATATATCGGAGAATATTTCTTTTATTTTTGTTAAGGGCTAATGTTTCACTGGACACACAAAGCGTCCTAATCTAACAGCCCACTTCGGTTGTGTGCCACCGCAAAGAATGTTCCCCTTACCTACTTATTAAGCAATAAGAACAAAAAACATAATGCTGACTGCGATAGACTGCTATACTATAATAGGGTGCCAGGTAACTCGACCTATTCCTTGAAAGGGGCTATACGAGCTCGTACTAAAGCTAATGTGCAATAATTTTGTCCCTGTTAACAGGAGGTCTAATGTCACTGGTTTAAAAAAAAAAACAGTCTTCTGAACTAAAACTTTCAATTGTGAATAAAGAATGTAGGAACTAAAAATGCTTTAAAAATACATGGCGAAAGTTCCAAAAACCCTAGGAATACAAAGTTATCAAAATACCATATATTTTTTTAATCGTTTCTAGGTGTCTAAGCGGAAATGACGCGCTCCTCTACCAAAAACTTGCCAGAAACTTCAAACGCTTATGTAAATTATGATGAAAGGACGCGTCATTACCACTTTGGCCACAACTGTGGGGTTATTATGACGTATCTGTGCAATTCATTTTACGCTGTGAGAAAAGGACAGAGTTATGTAACTGCTATAGCTCCGTCCTTTTCGCTCACCGTAAAGTGAACTGTATAGCAAAGTCATAATAACCCCCCTGATCTAAGAAATGTAACTTACGGCATCAACATATTTAGCGATCTTGGCCCCAAGAGTGCTGTAGTCGAAGTACTCGAAGACCTCAGCGAGCTGATGCATCATGCTCAGCACCGGCTCCCAGTTCTCCGTGTCGATGCGACTCAGCCGTTCCAGGAAGAAATCCTCCGAAGGGTCGGAGAACAGACGGCATTCAGGAATTTTCTTGTTCGACGGGATTAGTGTTGGGATTTCCGCCGGTAATCTATAGGACAAATGATACAAACACTACATAGTATAAAACAAAGTGGCTTCCCGCTGTCTGCCTGTCCCTATGTATGCTTAGATCTTTAAAACTACGCAACGAATTTTTATGCGGTTTTTTTTAATAGTCACTTAATAATAATAATCACTCTAAGAGGAAGGTTTTTACGTATAGTAACTTCTGTTTTATGTACGGATGTTACAGAAAACTCACATAAACCAAAGCGAAGCGAGATCGGGTCGCTAGTACATAATAAGTAATAACTTAAAAAGTAAACTCACGCCTTCATTCAAAGAATGGGGAAGGATCTACAGAATTACCAACAACTCTAAATAACTTGTTGACAATTCTGTAACCACATTTTGCACAGCTAGGCTAAGATGTTTACCAGCGTATTAGTGACTGGTTGCGAGCCCACCGCCTAACAGTACCCAGTACCCCAAGCCTTTATTCCCTTAGTCGCCTCAAAAAACGTCCACGGAAAGACATGGAGTGGTACTAATCTAACCCGGCAACCACACGGGAATAAACGCCGAATATTTAATTAAGGTCGTCCGAAGAATGTCGGATATTTATAGGATATGTCGAACTTTTTTTATCATCGACCGCTGAAAAGAGTATCATCGGAAAATTTGAGGTTTTATTTAATAAAGGCATAAATAAAAAACTTATCGATTTGTCAAAAACATCTCGATAAACAGCGGCGTTCTCTGTCTACAAGTTGTCAAATCCGCCCCCGAAATTCCGGGCCCTAGATATCACTATAGTAAAATCAAAGTAGTTTAAGTAATGATCATACACCGGATTGACGGGGGCAAAAATGTACCAGTGCTAGTGATTCATTAAATGTCGACTAAGTTTATCGACATCGATAAAAGCAATTTTTAACCATCATTATTATAATTGCCGGCCAAGTTTTAATGCCTTGTAATTATGTGCAAACCTCTTTTATTTATCCTTAATGCAACTATAATCAACCGCTGCTGTCTGACTCTCGAATCGAGTCACTTTTGACAATACATTAAATAACAAATTTATTCAGCACAATAATATTCTTTAGCATTCCGACAAATAGATAAACTTTTTGTTTTTGAAGTCGGTTAAAAATGCGTCGAAAGAAAAAAGATCCTTTATCTTGATGGAAAGCTGACCATTAAAATGTAGAAGATACGGTACGACTTACTATTGCAAATGTAAGATCCTTATGTCACGAAAAAAGTTGTCGATAAACTTAGTCGATATTGAATTAATCACTAGCACTGGTACATTTTTGCCCCCGTCAATCCGGTGTATGATAATGAACTAATGATAGTCTTCAAGCGCAGCTACAGACTTACTTGAGCTTATCGTCGCTGACTAACTGTTTAAAGCTGATGATGTGAAGCCAGTACCCCAACTGCAGGTACTGGTACGTGCAGTCTTCTTCCTTCAACGCTAAATCCTCCGGCTGGATATCTGTAAACAGCATTTTTTCTTATTGGGGTTATTGTCCAATACCGTAATATTGCTCTGCCAATCATTCAGCAACAAATATCTACTATACGCGATGCTGTCCTGTGAAAAAAATATACCTAACTAAAAAATCTTGAACACAAAAAGTCAAAATAAAGTTGGCTACATGGTTGGCAGTTGAGAAAATTGTAGTTTCACATATTTTCGTGCCTAGCTAAAAAAAAACATTTTAAAATTATAATTTACTCAAATTTTTTTAATACTATTACTGGTTGCTACGCCTGCTTTGGACTAGTGTGCGGAGTGCCACTTATGTTGTTTTATTAAATAAAACTCACAATGACACCCCCTAGGGCCGCACCCTTGCAGGGCACTGTCCACGGTCTGTCGCATGGCTTCGAAGTTGTGGTGGTGCGCCAATCGATCGCCTCTGTCGCTCGGCATGTTGTCTATGAACGGGTCGAAGATGTGCTCGTCGATGTGGTCCCCTGGGGACCGGATATCGTCGCCTTTCAGCTCCAGCATTCGGACGAGAAATCCGTTATCTAGGAAACATTTTTTTTTTTAAGTCTTGTGTTATTGGCCATATACTTTTGAACGGAGAAATACTGGAAAAGGGACGAATCTTAAGTACCCGAAACGGACGTGCGTGCATGACTCGATGTATGAATGTGGAAGAAGCGAAAGAAATTTGTCAAGATCGTAGCAAGTGGAAAGAAGTGGTCTCTGCCTACCCCTCTGGGAAACAGGCGTGATTTAATGTATGTATGTATGTACTTTTGAACGCTCCAGTTGACCCGAAGCGGATTCCATATAGACTATTCGTATATAATGTTCATAATGGTCCGTATTAATAAACTTATGCTGAGTGAGTTGTCGTCTTGACGCGTCAGAAAAGCTAGAGCTTGGATATTTGGTACACCTGTGGTTCTTAAAACCATAGAGTAGCTATTTCCTAATTCTTTCAGCAGTCAAATTGTTGCAGTGGTTAAATGAATTGAAGCCGGGGTCAATAGAAATGACAAAAGATGTAAACAAATCAGTACTGTTTTGACACATAACCTTAATATTTCTGCAAACGAGTTATGATTTAATTTTTTTTGTAGTAATATTTATTTAATCTTAAACAGAATGTAAAAGTACATCATTACATTACATATACCTTACGCGATAGTGGTGTAATAAAAGTAAATACGTCCGTTTCGTTCAGTTTAGATCTTTTGTCATTTCTATTGACCCCGACTTTATACTCGAATTAGGAAATATCGACTCCATAGTTTTATGAACCACAGCGTGTTACCTAATGTACAGTCAAGGTTAAAAAAGGTTCGTCACTTTTCGACTCTATTTCAACGCTGTTAAGGTCCAAAAGTGACGAACCTTTTTTTACCCTGACTGTACCTTAGCTCTAGAAATAACAGTTTCTTATAACTTCACTTCAGACATTTACTAAACAAGCGTTACCCTTTTGAACGCCTTACGTCAAATACAAAATGTGTCACTCATTCACACGTCAAACATGCTACGCAAATTACAAGTTAATTGACACGAAACTAAGGCCCGTATTAGGCCCGTATTAATAAACTCATCTTGGCTGAGATGCGCGTCACAAGATACGTCAAAGTAAACGTCAAACCATAGAACACTGTCATTTTTGACACATCTCAAGACGAGCATTAGAGTTGAGATTAGTTTATTAATACGGGCCTAAGTCTCTTTTAACCTGGAACTTGTGTCAGCTGTGACTGGGACGCCAGAACCACGACTTTAGCCGACTGTGGCGTTCAAAATGTAAACTCTGGCCTTACCTGACCTTATTTCTTAACATTTGGGCTAATTTGACTGTGACTCAAATTGCGAGGGTGATGGATGCTTTAACCACGTAGATTAGGCGACCATAATACCGTTGTGGTATTAAAATGATTTAGATATTTATTTTTAACCAGTACCAGGATTACAGCAGCATGGAGAAGGGAAACGAGCACACTGGGTACAAAAAAATGGCATAAATTTTCGTTAAATATTTTGTTCGTCGTTTGCATCTAGTTTCATCCTTATTCGTGTATGCACTTTATCCAGGGACACACTGTATAATACGCTGCCAAGTGACACAAGCCAAGAATAAGCCTTTTTTAACTATGTTATATATCTTAAATTGTGAAAAAACACCGGCTTTATTTTAATTTTAAATTAGTCTCAGAAATAAAATGACACTCGTAACTTTTGTACCGCAATTAAAGGCGAACAAATTAAGAAACGGATTCACAGTCGCAGAAATGGATTTGCGTGACGGTGGGTTTAGACCAAGTGAACAAACAAGGATTCTATGGCATTATCTCTTACGTTTTCTTTAAAAAAATAAAGACAAGACATGTTCTAGAGCATTCGCTCGTTGAGCCTAAAGCTCTGGTTTCCTAGGATAGCGGTACCGTCTTATCACGGCCGCTATAATATTATTTGATATAACGGTGTCAATCACCGCCCTCTAGGAAACCGCGCCATTTTGTTTACATAGACAACGTTCTTTGTGACGTCATTCACCGCTGTATTACGGCCGCTATATGACGGCACCGCTATCCTAGGAAACTAGAGCTTAAGCCCACCGTGATGGTACGGTCGACGTCATAAGCTGCACACTTTAGTGTTTTGACACTAGCGTCATGTTTTAACTGCTGCACTGACACCTGACACCTGTCATCCGAGTGCAAATTATAACGAACCCTAGAATAGGTCATAAATTGTTCTACGATGGCAGGTGTCACGACTAATTTATATTTATTTTACTGTAACGCAGTGGTCCGCTTATTAACTTCCCTGATTGTTCATATAAAAAAATAACAAAATAATTGGGACACAATTAGTTTTATTATAATAAAAAAATCGTTGTTTAACCTCGCTCCCGGCTGCTGTAGCAGTGTATGTTGCTCATGTGGCAGTTCGTGCCATCCTTCTCGCACACCATGCTGACGCCGGGCTCGAGAGGAGCGCAAACGTCTGCTTCACCATATTCTGAAGGGAATAATAATGATTTTTCTCAAACATGCTATGTAATGTCGGCGTTATGTTAGTTATTTTAGGCTTCAAAGTGCCACATTCCCGACGGAACAACTCGAGAGAACTGTAAAGGAATTTCATACAAAATTGAAGGCCTAGGCCGGGAAGTAATTTTTTTTTAATTTTAATATGGCCATGACAGCTGGTTTTATGAACAGGCTGAATATCTAATAGTAGTTTATGCAATAGTTGTATAAGAGAGGTCAAAAAATATGAGTGGCGTGTGTTACGATGTGAGCCGAAGGCGAACATCGTAAAGGTAAGCGCCACGAGTGTTTTTTGACTTAGTTATACACCGTTGCATACAATACTTTTTCTACGACTAGGTTTCAAATAAAATGCAAAACTAAGCGAAAAAACTTACAAACGAACGAACGAAGTAAAGAACAACAAACGAGCGGGAAACAAGAAAATGACAAAATATGTGTCTATGGTTTACTTTGTTATTAAATTGACGGAATGGAAAATAGAATTATTTACAATTCCAAAACATTTTAATTTGACCAATCAGAATACTTCACCAAATTAAATCCACCAATTACAATACACATCGACTGTCAAACGGAACGATAGGTTCTTTTAGGTACGTGTTTCACTTTAACTAATTTAAATCTTTTAAAAAAACTTTGTATTTCGTATCAACCAACCAGAATACAGCTATTTTAAAATCGACCAATCAGGTAACTGAAATCATTTCTCAAAACATTAGGTGATTTATAGTCCCTATTTCACAATCGTTAAAATATGATTAAATCGATTGTGCAACGCTAAGCTTTGGCAGCTGGCCGTATCGTTTTATCTCAAAAACGCACATGTGCTGTTTTGGGGCATAGACAAGATAGACTTTTCTCTGGATTATTCTGCGGACATATTATGTATGTTCTTATATTAGTGTTCGTGACTATATAAATGACAGATAAAAGTACAGGAGTAGGAAAACTATATTTTTAAAATTTTTGAGAAAATGTTATAACGTCAAATACTAGGAGTGCATAAACGTTTGGGAGACATCCGCGCTGTGTCGTGTGCGCCCGCCGCCCGCCCGCCGGTTGCCCGCACCGCCTGAGATCTAAGTTGCGCTATGCCTGATATACCTCCTTATTACCGCTGCGCTCCTGGTACTTTATTTTAACACCCAATTACTTTTCGTCCCTAGGGTGGACATTTATCAATTAACTTTTTTGAGTGATGTTTTTTTTTTTATTGCATATGTCTGAGAAAAGTACTATACGTACCTCGCCGTGAAAATGGGTTGCCAGCCTCGTAAGTATCCGGCCTCGCTTCGCTCGGCCGTCTATATCACTCGGCAACCCCCTACTTCCCGGCCTCTGTAGTAATGTACTATAGATTTTTGTATCATCCGGTTCAGATCTCACTCGCCATAAAACTTGGTAAAACCAGATTGTCTTCGACGTGTTATCGTATTATCAACGTTACGATACCCCTAATACAGGGCGTCCCAAACTTATGGGACATGAAGGGGAAGTACCTTAAATATCGTAGATAGTGAATTTTGCTCTTTCTTTTAAAGTACTATGTTACTTAAGCAGAGTTATTATTTTTTAGCTATTCTTTTGATTGGCATGATACTCGTAAAAGTAGGGTGATTTTTTTTGACATTTAAGTCGGTTCGATTCCCAGACGAAGCAAGTAATTTTTAGAAAATCTATGAATGCAGAATTACTAACTTTTAAAAATAACATAAAGTCTTCTTTGAGCAAAATTTACTATCTACGATATTTAAGGTACTTCCCCTTCATGTCCCATAAGTTTGGGACGCTCTGTATACTTGACAGTAATGGCGGCTCAGTTAAAATCATACCTTAACACATCAAAAGCAATATTGTTTTACCCTGTAGAATAGAAGCCCGGTTCCTACAGGTGTTAACAATACGATAACAGGTCAAAGACGATATGACTTTTACCACATAAAATATCGGACTAGGTGGCTTGTCTCCGTTTGCCTTCTCCGTCGTCCTTGTCATAAAAAAAAACAATTCTTACTTACCTACTTCCCGTGGTGTATTTATTAGATAGGTCGTTTAGACACGCCCAACTTTTAAGCAGGTCACACTCGAGTCCACACATAAAACTAGGTTCCTCTCGCCCAAACTACATTCTCTTACAAATATATACTCGTACCTGACTCCCGTTGAGTACTAACTAGCGTGATCAGGAACGCCCAGCCATTGAGCAGTCAGCAGAGTCCATTCATAAAAGTAGATTCCACTCTAACTGCATCCAATTACACGGCTTACGTACCTGTGTCCTGTTGACCACTAGCTATCATGATCAGACACGCCCAAGCATTTAGCAGCTTACGACCGAGTCCATTCATAAAAGTGCAGTGTTCGCATTGTTGTGTTCCGGTTTCGGGATAAGACAGCCGGTGAAATGACTAGCATAGAGGCATTCTATCTTAGTCCTCAGGGTTGGCAACGCATTTGCAGTCTTAGGATTGCTCTGCAGTCTTGTGAATGCGAATGTCTATGGGTCACAGTTTCCACTTACCATCAGGTGGCCTGTGTGCTCGTTTGTCATCTCTATGCCATAAAAAAAAAATTAAAAAAAAAACTGCATCCAATTACACGGCTTACGTACCTGTGTCCTGTTGACCACTAGCTATCATGATCAGACACGCCCAAGCATTTAGGAGCTTACGGCCGAGTCCATTCATAAAAGTAGATTCCACTCTAACTGCATCCAATTACACGGCTTACGTACCTGTGTCCTGTTGACCACTAGCTATCATGATCACACACGCCCAGGTATTGAGCACGTTACGACCGAGTCCATTCATAAAAGTGGGCTCCACTCTCACGACTTGCTTCAAGTGAAACATGTGCGTGTTGCGATGCTTCTTCAGCATGTTAAGCTCGGCGAGGATGAAATTTGTTGATGGCTGAAAATAAACACGAATAAGTTCAGAACAAAGGCCTTGGAGCACGCTACGCTAATAGAACTAAACACAGGAAAAACTTTTATTTAGGTATACATTGTGAATATGAAGGATAAGTGTGTTCTTGTACTGTGGATAGTTGTACAAAAATTTTAACAGTCTAAATCTATGGCCCGATTATAAACTCTAAAATCCTGCCAAGTTCCAGGCAGCGAAAGGGACATAGCGAAATGACCCTCCCCCCCCCCCCCCCCCCCCTTGTGTCCCTTTCAGTTATTGATATGACAGGTTTCAAAATTCTTTAAAAAATACGTCGTCTCCGTGATGGAATTTATGTGATCTCCGCATGACCCATTTGATTTGTTGTATGATTTGCATTTATTGTAAGAACTTTTATCACTACGTGAGTGCAATAAAACATTTTGAATTTGAATTTGAATTTGAATTTGAATTTGAATTTGAAATCCACTGAATTCAACTATATTTTTTTACTTCTCATTAGACAATTCATACCTAAGCTGTGTGTGCGGAAGTTTTTGTTAGGGTAGTCGCGGTAAAATCAACTTTAAGAACCACTGGTCTTATGTGATATTGAGAATAGGACATACCTCATACAAAGAGAGGCGGAACGCCTCTTCCGCTGCCGAAAGCGCTTCATCAAAGTATCCCATCTCAAGATACAATGACGCGAGCGAGACGAGAACGATGTCTCTGTAGCGCGGGTGCACTGTGCGTCCCGCAGTGAGCAAGCAATGTAGAGCGTTCACGTTATTTCCTCGCACACGCCAGTATAGAGAGGCGAGGGTGTTCAACAACCATTTTGGAGCAAGTTTCTGTAACGATACGATAAGTAGAAATTTGAAAACAAATAGCTTTCAAGTTCTTTTTAAATTGAAAAACCGATACTAAAAAATGTTTTGGGGAATTCCATAAACAAATACATGCTGAATCTATTGCTTTCTTTGTAATAAACTTACTCATAGTAATAAAATCCACTAAACATTTGCACCTATGCAAAAATACAACTATAGAAAATTGCAGGGTTTTCCTTATTTATGTAAGTCAAAATGAAACCCATTTCATAACTTATTACATCACTCCTGTAGATTCAACTTGTACACTAAAAATGCTTTTAAAAAGAGGACGATCGATAGTCATTAAACAAACGCAAAGTATCAAAGCTAGTTGCTTTTCTGTGTATATAAGCAAGTTTAACGCGGCCGTGCATCCGCAGTACAATCCAAGAGCTTACATGGGACTTTAGTCGCACCATTTTAAGACGCCTGATTTGACAGCTGTCAACGCAGTGCATAACCTCAAATATGCCTTAAAGGATATTTACTAAATAATATTAACTAATATGATTTAACTAGAACCGCCGCATCCAGATCTACATGGAAATCCATGAAAGAGACATATGTACAGCAGTGGACAGATATATGCTGAAGAAGAAGAAGAATATGATTTCAAATTATTTTAATAATGTAAGCATTGCTTTGAATTTATTGTGAAATAGTGAATAATTAAAAAATATATAATGCTACCAATCATGTACCACGACGCGACTATAGGTCAATTTGTGTGAGATTGTCCCCTGGTTATTTTATAATTTTATTTAAAGACTGTCCACGATAAAATCGGGCCATGCATGATCTGGTGTATATTTCTAATGAATGCTAATTTTCAAGCAGCACTTTTTTGTAATAGTCAGTGGTTATGAAACTACATAATAAAAATACAATCATAATAAAATGTTAGAGCGTCTGTGTCTTAGACCCTTATATGTATAATCCACAGTACCTTTATTTTTTTGAACATGATCTTTTTTTTTTTTTTTTATGGCATAGAGAAGACAAACGAGCACACAGGCTGCCTGATGGTAAGTGGAAACTGTGACCCATAGACATTCACATTCACAAGACTGCAATGCAATCCTAAGACTGCAAATGCGTTGCCAACCCTGAGGACTAAGATGGAATGCCTCTATGCTAGTCATTTCACCGGGTGTCTTATCCCCAAACCGGAACACAACAATGCGAACACTGCTGTTTGGCGGTAGGTTAATGGATAAGACCGTGGTAGCGATCCGGACGGACCCTGCACAAGGTCCTACCACCCGCAAAGATCTTCTGACAGTCTTTACCAAATTCTCCGTTATAAAACATTTTATTATTTTTAATTATACAAGCCAAATTATACCTTATTAAATTATCTTACCACAATAGTTAAAACTTTCCTAATTGTATTCAGATTAAGATAGTTCTGAGGTTTTTTAACTTTGGCGAATTTGACTTTTTGACATTTAAATGCCTCCCATACAAAAACAACTTTCAATGCTTGGAGTAAAAAGTCTTCCTGACTACTACAAATAGAAATGAGTTCCAAAAAGTTTTTTTTTCGTAAGACGACATTCTAATGTTCGTAAAACTGCTTGTAACAATATAAATACAGTTGTGGCGTAGAAGCAGGAAGCGAGTGAAGATTGTCAAAAAACGCTGTACAGGAGATGAAAGGTATGATAGAATATATTTGACGAAAACACACACATATCCATACATTATGATACGATTTTATTTCATTATATAGTAATATAATTATAAAAGTTATAAAAAAAAACTGCTTGAAAATATGCATTCATCGCAAAGATACACGAGAGCATGAATGACCCGATTTTATCGTGGACAGTCTTTAGTTGTAAATTCAGCCCACATATTACCTTTTGCACAGCGGCATATATCCGTTGTCCTATTTCCGCGTCCTGCATATGCTGCACGATATGAATATCGCCGTCTCCCACGTATTCCAGAAGCTTCTGTCGCAAGTACCCCGTGTCCACCACTTCGCTAACCAACTGCTGCCTAGAGATAACAATATTGTTAACAATTGATTATTGTTGGGAGATCAAAAACTAACAAAACAAAAAGTGTTTTGACTTTGACATCTTTTGCACAATTTGGTTCGGGTGGCTGTATCATTGGAAATAATATACGTTCCCAAAACGCCAAAAATATCTACACACCCCTATACCACTAACAATAAGTTATTTTTACACATAATTAGACGCGGTAAATTCAAAGAAAGATCCTAACGAGATTGGTTGCCTGTTGTTTACCTGCTGTCTGTATGGTATGGAATAAAAAGCATTACAGCAATACAACACAACACAAATTCAGACAGAAAAAATAAAAAAATAAAGACAAAATAATGAAATCCTTATACGGAAGACAACTAGCGGTCTTATCGCTAAAAGCGAGTATTGTATTGTGTTTTATCATCTGCTGTGTGGATCTAGGATTGCTCAACCATAGGGATTTCATATTGCCCTTTTAAGTGAAATGGACACATTTACTACTTCAAAGCCATGGCAGAATTTACTTTATGTGGTTACGGATACTCAGTTATAATTACGGGTACGGCATTTATCCATAAAGGCCATTATTTTCTTAACCAATAATAAACGTAAAGTTTGTCTAAAATCTTGTTGGCCATATTGCGACTGGTCCTTCGAATAGGATTTCAATATTTAGTTAACAATAGGTATACTTCAGTAGTTTACACTCATTCCAAAACGCACTAAGCGGAAATGACTCGGTAGCATATTGATCCATTTCCTAAAATGAACCTTATAACTTGTTATATCCTCGAGAAGTTTCGCCCATACGTTATGTTTGAGGTGCATTGTGGTCAAAATCCATATAACATCGGAATCGGGATTCCGATCTAACACATTTTCTAGTTTATCTAGAACATTACCTGTAGCGCACCATTGTAAAACAATACGTGCTTGGTCAACAACTTGTAAAGAGCCAGAGCGAGAGAAATTCTACACTCTAGTTAATTGATTTATAGTTTATGGTATTTCGTAGGCATTCTTTATAAAATCAAGTTCACTTCTTAAATTGTAATATAAATCATGACATCAAATATAACGTTTTATCTTTAGACTTTGTCTTTGACTCCGTGAATTCTAGAACCACGGTATACACCCAAAAGTCCCAAGCCTACTTATAACAGGTTGACTCACTTTTGCGACCGTTTCTGCGTGAACCCGGCGGCTTCTTTATCTTGCGGACAGGTCGGAGGGTGCCACGGCAGCTCGTACTCAACGTCCGCCGGCACTTCCAACTTTTTGGTGAGCAGCGTTTTCAATCTGTCCGTACGGTCAACCAATTTGATTTCTAGGCTACTTTGGACTATGTTAAAGTGACGTTGTCAACCAAAACGTAAGAGACTCCCTATGATTTGGTTTACAACATCACGTTGACAAAGTCCATAGTGGCCTAGGAATCAAATTGGTTGACTGTACATACACCCAAGTCAAACACATAAAGTAAACTGACAAAAAAACTTGGTCTCGTCTAACAAGATCCATCAACTAAGATGTTAGTCGAATCACTAAAGAACTTGCTGTTGTTACTATCAGCTTTGGTTGATTCAACTAACATTTAAACTATTGTATTCATTTTTGTCAACTAAGTGAAAATATCTCTTAGTTAGCTCTCATTTGTTGATTATGTAGGGCCACTCCCAATTCTCCCTACATTACATTTTCGAAAAATGAAACCATTTGTTATCACTAGGGACAAGTAAGATTTTTGTATTCCCCGTTGTAACATCTAAAAGCTGGGGTCAAATGGGAATAGTGCAGTAATAGCCATCATCTTCCTGCCCTTGTCCCACCCTAGGTGGGGTCGGCACAACATGTTTTCTTCTTCGACTCTCCTCTATCTAGTATTAACTCTGCACTCATACCTTTTACACACATGTCATTCACACAATCTATCCAAACCTTTTATGGTCTTCCTCTACCTTCCATTATACTAATGTAGACCACATCCGTAACAAAATACGAATAATTAATGTCCTTAATTTCTATCCTTTCTTCTCTTTCAATAGGATTATATAAAAGCTGGGTACTGTCTTACCTAATACCCTTATTTTCAAACGGGAGGAACACTGAAAAAATTGCCTCTACATTTTTGGGGAAATCAGGCGCGGCCTCTTTGCAGAATCTATGCGACGGCCAATCGGGCTCCTTGTCGAAATCCTCGGAGTTCCGGCTGATTTTCATAGATGGAGGATATCTGAAAACAAAAGAGTAATCGTTGAGAGTCGCCAGTAGAGAATACAATTTAACCGGTTATTAACCGTTTTAGTATGAAAATAACTGGTTAAAACAGGTTATTTGCATTCCGTAGTCGCCAATGTCATCCCTTTAGGAGTCTGATAGGGCAATTGGATTTTTGCGTCGATGCGCGTTGCTCGATACTTGAGACGAATGCAACTAAACGCGGCGAACGCGCGGCTCCGACTACGCTAGTAATTTCACCGGTTGTCTAATACCCACACCGAAACACAGCAATGTGAACACTGCTGCTTGGTAGGTTAAAGGATGAAGGACCCTGCATAAGGTTCTACCAACACTACACAGTATTAAAGAAAAGAGCCGAATCTATGCCCAAATTAGTTTTGGTATGTTGATACACGAAACAAATTTTTAGTTTTTAAATTGTGTAAGATACTTACAGGAAGAACTTTTGGAAGAGACTGACAAGGATGAGCCAGAACAAGAAATATTTGGAGAAATTTGGGGGGAGGCCTTTGCCCAGCAGTGGGACACTAAATAGGCTATATTGAGACATAGAGAGATACTTACAAGTACATTCCACTCTCAAATTCGAAGTAGCCATCCTCAATCTGGCTTTTTGCTTGACCCATATGACTAGATGCTTTCTTGTCGCCATGCCGCTCGCCTTTTTGTGCTTTAGCTTCATTCGCCAACTCTGAAATTAGTTTTACCATATCTATAAATATCTAATTATAATCTGGGTGCCGTCTTATAACACTCATAGAACTAAAGACACATTTTTAATTTTCCCCTGTTTCCTCTTCGTCGAAATCGTCTTTGACAACGTCCACGATTTAATTTTACCAGGGCCACTATTCAACAGAAAAAACCAAATCGTTTTTGTACTGTTATCGTATTGTCAACGTTTTGACAGCTGTTATTTACGTGACAGTAATGGCGGCCGAGTAAAAAACATACCATTACAGGTCAAACGCGTTTTTTTTAAGGAAAAATCGGGGAGCTATGACTTTACCCTTTTTTTTATCTTCACTTCGATGGATCATTTCGTTAATTAAACATTTAAAAATAAAAAGATTGAGTTGAGAAAAAAGTGTCCACAATGTTATTAAACTTTGTCATGTGCTATATCGTGTATTCATTTGTACAGCAAAAAACCTATTCATCCATTTCAAGAAAATACTTATAGTTTATAAGAAAACATAATAATAGTAAAGAGGGCGCCAGTAGACGGTCGGTGCAGTCTTAATAGCTACCTATATTTTTTTAATACTTTTAATGAACTTACCCAGTAGCATAATCTATAAATTGGAAACATTACTAAATTAACAATTTGGTAAGTTAATAAGATATTAAATATTTGGGTAAAAGTAAGCATCATACTCAAAGGTCAATGGTCTGGTCAAGATAAGTTATCAGAGGCCCATATCAATGCATATGAGAATCAATTCATAGCACTGCGCATTGTAACCGTGTACAAAACCAATCTTGCCATTTTCTTCAGGTTAAAACACAAATTACTACAACAAGTAAAATAATCTTACCTGTTGATCTTAAATCATTTATTGTCAGTCCCAACTCCTTCAACAATTTTGGATCTGGTGGTTTTATTTGTTCCGCTTGCACCACAAACTCCGAAGCCATTCCCGCATGCTTCTGTATATGTTTCATAAGCCTCTGAAGATTCAAGATGGACTCTACCGTATGAACTCCCACCTCCCACTTATCGTTATACATGGGCCCATCTAGAAAGTATAGTATGAGGGAATTCATATCACCACCTTTTTTTATTTCCCGAAAATCCAGTCCAGTTAGCTCTGCCATTTTATTGCAATTGTTTTCAACGTGGCGAATATCTGGAAGTTATAATACGATACACTTATGATATCTAAATTCATGGATGAGATATTTAAATTAATAATAACAAATAAATAAATTTTAATAATTATCAGCAGGCACCACACAAATTGATTTAGTCCCAAACTAAGGCCTTAAACTAGGCTTGTACAGTCGAGTTCATAAACATGTATACACTTTAACACCCTCTAATTAATGTCATTTTCAAAATGCCATATACGAATTATCACAGCGATCAAGTGTATAGATATTTATGAACTCGATTCTACTATGAGTACTAGACAACGATATAAATGCTTATATAGAGAAATAAATACTTAAATACTTAGAAAACCCTATTCCCTAATTGTATCATCATCATTATTTAACCTACATCCACCCACTGCTGGGTAAAGGCCTCTTCATTTTCACGCCACTTTGCCCGGTCTCGTGCCAACCTTTTCCCAACTGTCTGCCAAATGGTATGATTTAATTTAATTTGATTTATTGTTTAGTATACTCCTACTATTTAACATATTGTAAGTTACTAACAACATAATTATAAGCAGTGATCGGAATTGGTAGTGCCAATTCACGGGACTTCAGTATGTATTAGTATGGATATAGTTATATAGTAACCCCGGGATTTGATATGAAAAAAAATAAGTTTGTGTTTAAAAAATATTTAAAGAACATTTAATGTGAAATGATGTATGGAAAATGTGCTTTCAGATAAATGCCCTGAATAAAAGTCTCTATAGTTGCTACCACTGTTATCGGGTCCCTTTCAATGTTTCGACTGATTTTGTACTAGATAGCAAAGTAGTAGTACTTGTGTCAACTTCATATGCAACTATAATTTCAAAAAAAAGTAAGGAATAAAAGATGTTAAATAAATTTAATAATGTTCATTTCATATAGTGATGTTGATGTTTTATGTTTTATTCAATGATTGTATTATTGTCAATTGCAACTGTTAACTGAAAGTAATTTTAATGAATGATTTATTTATAATGACACAAAAAAATACTTTTGCGTTTTGAAGATATTTTTTTTGTGAAAAAATACGAATCCCGGAGTCCCAAGTCTTATCCATGTTATTTACAATGTTTAAGGTCATTCACCCGAAATGGCACTACCTATTCCGATCATTGATTATAAGGCAAAATCTGAAATAAATTTAATTTGAAAACCTTTCTTACCATACTCTTCTGGAAGTTTCATTGTCTTCAAAAAAGCAGCCTGTGATTCCAACCATCGAGATTCCTTGCGACTATACTCCACCAACTCGGTGCGTAGTTCTGCTAATGTACTGAAAACAAATCATCACGAAAATCAAGCATCAGACCCATGTAACATTCAACGACTATTTCAACAGGTTTAAGAACACTAAATAAAAAATAAGTTTCAACTTACTGTCGCACCATATGTTCATTTGCACTCAAGCTAGCGTGACACATAACACCATGCGAGTGTTTAAGCGCTAGGTCATAACCTGGATCGAGCTCCAGGCACATTCCAAAATGTTTTAACGAGGCTTCGAATTCTCCTATCACCCCATACACATTTCCAAGCATGAAATGGTGCACGGGGAAGTGCGGATCATGGTCCGCTGCTGCACGTAGAACAGTTATCGCATCATTTGGCATTTTACCACGATGGAGTATTGTGCCCATGCTTAGGTAAGCTAAGTCTTTGTATTCTCTGTAATGTGAAAAAATATGTAAGATAACAGAAAGTAAGAAAAACAGTCATTGCCATTGCGCATTTGATATTAGCCATCAAGATCATCATAGGGGGAGCATTTACACATTAGAGCAGGGTTTCCCAACCTTTAATACGTCCGAGCCTCCCCCAAATAATAATATGTTATAAAACCAAACTCACATTAATTTAACATTATCCAACACGGAATATTTCACAACTTCACAACCAATTTATTATTATATTATTTATGCATAAAATTTTATTTTATCATGGCCATCCTTCTATGCCCCTTTTGGAAGGCATGATCTACTGGTTGGGTTGGGAAGGCCTACCTTAGAGCAAGCAATATTATTATTGTATTGTTATTTCTTATGCTGATCTACACCAACCCATTGTGTATCAGATAAGTAATACAAATAGATGTAAAAATGTAAATAGGAAAAACATAAGGAGGAAGATTTCCATACAAAATGCGACAACTTTTCTCTCCCCTTATGTACGTTTTCCTTATGAAGAAATTAATTCTTGGAAAGAGAGCAAACATTATAAACGGAAACATACAGACTTTGCATTTCATTATTACTACAACATGTTCAAAAATCAACAAGATCAAACTTGGTTTAGGGGGTGAGAAGTGTTATGGCACGAAACTAAATTAGTGAAGTTTTTTTTGCCAGCTAGGCGATTTAAATCAGAACTCAGCAAATGTATGTGTTACCTTGGAGCATAGTGCACAGCACGACGACTGCACTCCAAAGCTTTAGGTGCATTACCCTGCACTCTCCAATACAACGACGCCATATTATAGTGCAGCCATGATGAGCTATTCTTCTGAAGAGTATTAGCAACCCAATATCCAAACTGAGCCATAGTCAATATGGGAGCGATTTGCTCTGGCGCGACCAACTCTGGTTCAATACTAAGGTTGTCCCTACGAATCATACCCTGAAAATATTGTAGGATTATATATTTTATTTAATTTATTTAATAGTTTCCACATTTTTGTTCAACAATGTGCATATTGATTCTGATTCTGATTAGGCAAAGTCCTCTCAGATTTCCAACCCTCTATGTCCATTACAATCTCTAAACAATGGCTTTGAAATGCATCAAATTTGTTCCACCATAGCCTTGGTCTGGTGCCGATAACCGCTCTGGGACACTTACTTGTGACTTATAATAATAATAATACTACCTTTGCCCACCTGACTAGTTGCATTCAGAAACATGATCATTAATTGTTCATTACAAAATATTATGTAATTTTTTATCTAATGCCTATAATTTGTATTCTATTGTTTTATAGGCAAAGCTGTGTAATAGGCATTAGTCATTACTTCAACTTCATTTCAAGAACAATCTATCTACACTCAGGGGCAAAAATAACGGGACAGAGTGCGTTTCTCATACAAACGAGGCTATTTCGAAGCCTTGGTTCCTCGCCAGGGGATGCTTGTAGTGAAATCTGATGATGGATACCCCGAGCATCGATACAGGACGTCCAGAGTGCCTAGGACACCCAACTGATTGAATCTGCGGCTAACGCCGGAATTGTGCATGTTCAAAAAAACATCTAAAATGACCATAAAATGTAAAGAAATCCAAATGCTGACTCAAACTCTCTTGCTGTGGTGTCAACTGATTGTGCGATCAGTTAGGTATCTTAAGAACTTTTGACCTCCTCTATTGAACCTTGGTGTATCCACCATTAAACCTCACTCAAAACAACCGCTGGCTAGGAACCAAGGATTCGAAATAGCCTCGTTTGTATGAAAAACGCACTCTGACCCGTTATTTTTGCCCCTGAGTGTAGTTCTACCCCCTATTACAGTTCAAAAAATATAATTGACCAGTCATAAAAATAATCAAGGACAAACCAATACACCTTTATATCAAAGATTTAGCACAAACAATGAATACCTCTAGATGTTCAAAAGCAAACATGCTAAAGGTCAATGATGATATTTTCTTGCAGTCAGGCACATAGCTATCATATCCATAATCAGGTTTGCTTGTCCAATACTCCTTCTGGGGAATGGACTTTGATCTTCCATCTTCGAGAATACCGGTATACCAATCTATTGAGTGGACCGGCGATACTTTAACACAATATTTATCATTCGACAACACAACCGATACATCAGTGTCTTTTTCTAGTTTGGCCCAAAGATCATTTATGACCTTCTGTCTCATTGCTAGGTCATGGTATAAATTTATAATATTATCCCATCGCGTTTCTTGATTTAGAAACGCTAACAAGTCGTACGGTCGTGCCATTTCAAATGGCGAATCGAGCTGAAAACCATTACAAAAATTGGTTACAAGCAAACTTTGTTACATTTGAATTATAGTCAGGGTTTTGAATAGATAAGCAAAGATGTGGGACACAGGAAATGGAAACAGTGCGGCTTTATCTTACCTTAGGTTGTATCAAACCGCTCTCTGTAACCATCCAGTGGGTCGAGGCCTGCGTTCCCAATGTACACCAACTCACCAACCATAAAAGCCCTATCAACCTCATCTTGAGAGTCACATGAATGTATTTTTTATTAATGAACCATATAATTTAGTCAATAATCTATGTTTTACTCTTTAAGAGAAGAACAACAGTGCCGATTATTTTTCCCATGGCCGATTTTGGCTGATTTTCGTACGAAGCAATAACAGATGTCAAAGTGACATGTTTCGTTTAGAAACGTATGCGCGCTACCAGCCTTAAATACATACAAAATAAATAAATTAATATCAGGGGGGAACCTGGGGGCAATGTTCAGTATGTTATTTATTAATTCGTAAACTAAAGTTAATATTAACTAAACAATATTGTACTTATTCGTAACGACATTTTACTTACTCTTACTTGGGTTTTGGCTTGTCCAAACTCTGAGCTCCCAAAAACTCTTTCTTCTCAGAGGCTGTGGGACGGACCGATCTGCGAGCAAGTACGGAATCAACTTTTACAAACGTGCAACAGCTCCGCAGATCGTGCCCGTCTCCTAGCGGTCGGAGTGTGGGAATCGGGTTTGTGGTTACAGACGCTTCCATCGCCGAACACAGGAACTTTGTTAGATTCTTCAACATTTAGAGTTGCAACCTCACTCCGCTTGGGTGCACAATGTTGTGCTCCTCACCGCTGCCAGTGTGGCGCTAGCGTCGATCGGCTTGGTCACCACGGTCTATGCTGTACGCGAAGTGCTGGTAGATTTTCCCGTCACTCCAGCATTAATGATGTCCTCCGTCGGGCTTTTACCACCGCCAATTGCGCGGCTATTTTGGAACCAAATGGTCTCATGCGCGATGATGGTAAAAGACCTGATGGGATGACTCTTGTTCCGTGGAAGTTGGGCCGGCCGTTGGTTTGGGATGCCACTTGCGTGGACACCCTTGCGCCGTCACATCTTCCCGGAACAAGTACTAGGGCTGGTTTCGCGGCGGAATCAGCGGAGACCCTCAAAAGGCGCAAATACAGTCAACTTGATAGAAGTTACATATTTGAGCCTTTTGGGGTCGAAACTTTAGGACCGTGGGGACCAGGAGCACACCGTATTTTTAAAGATTTGTCAAAGAGCCTGATTGACGCATCCCGTGACAAAAATGCTGGACTGTACTTGGCACAAAGATTAAGCATCGCCATTCAACGTGGCAATGCTGCCAGCATTTTAGGAACAATGCCCACTGGTAGCGGTTTGTTAGATTAGTGTAGTTTTAAGTAATTTTGTAAGTTCTTTCGTTTGTTTGTTTTCTGTTTAATTATCCTTACTTGAATTTTACAACACAATAAATGCATTTCGAATAAACTCTTACTACTTTTACTCGACATTCAAGTCTAAAATTGAGAGAGGGATGTAGGTCTGTAGCTGACGTAAGTTCGATTTTGGATTTCGAAGTAGGTTTAGGGGTCATTGTGGGAACAGTGGATAACATTTTTTTCAAGCCTAAAGCTAGTAAGTACATTCAACCAATAACAACAATATTTTATTTCCATTTCCAGAAGATGTTTTTAGAAATATTCAAGCACTAAAAAGTTAGTATTTTACAAATGATCCTGTATATACCCTAACACCATTTCTATTTTGTAAAGCCGTTTTGAATCAAACTATAAGAAGAGGTAGGTATCAACTTTCCGTTACAAAAAAAAGCTTAATAAACTTCACGTTTTCACTTTGTGTGACCTGCGTAGCACATTTACGTCTCTAACGTGAATGCAATAACGCAATTGATTAGCTTGTGAATAATAGATAGGTACTTACCTATCAGAGTGATTACGACTACATACAGTAGAACCAAAAGACTTCTATCTAGCTGCCTATACTTCTAGACTTTTGAACACAGACAGACTTTTATAGACAGACAACCTGTTTAGTCGCCTGCGGGCAGTGGAGAGATCATATTATCCTAAAAATCCTATATAGTTGGTTAACCAACCGTTGAGGTACGTAGGAGGCCCAATGTTGTACGTTTGTGGGAAAAATAACACTAACTCTTCGCGGCTGGACCTTCGTTAGGGCTTTGTGTAGGGGTTCACGAGGTACAAGGTACCTACCTACAGAATGCCAACCGATTTGGCGATGTCACAAGGGTAAATGCTACTAGGTCAGTCTTATTTTGGTAAAAAATGCGAACGAAAACGTGAACTAACGAACTACGTAGCAGCATATAGGATATTAAATCAAGTAAGTCATGCCAATAAATGCTGAGCTAAACCGTGGAGGGACAGACACAGGGACAGACGGACATGGCTAAACTATAAGGGTTCCTGGTTTGACTTTGGAACCCTAAAAAGAGGCCAACTTTTACCGTTAACTTGACTAACCAAAGGTTATTATTTATTAAACTTTGTCATAGTTATATTTGTTGTTATTGTGTGCCTATTCATTTTTACAATAAAAAACCATCCTTCGATTCTAAATTACGCAGTTCCTATGGAGAGTACCAATAAATTAGTTTGACACGGGCGGCGTCACGGGCATAAACTAGGTAGCCGTCATGTTTTTATGAGTAACTTTAAAATTTCGTAGTATTCATAGGCCTATATACCTCCGACGGCATGCCGTGCACTGCCGCGGCAGTTACAGGAAATTATTTATTTATTTATTTATTATATTATTAGACACGGTACAAAAGTAAATATATAACAATATTCCCGCAAAACTGTTTTTACAGTTTGTCTGCAGGCAGGAGTCTCTATTTAGCTAAGTAAGTAATAAATAAGGTAAGTGACTATAGGTACATATAATGAGGTATTATATATGTAGGTAGGTCCGTAACTGTAACAGTATCATACTTATTCTTTAAAATGTAAGTTTAATTACCTACTTACTAGCAAGGTAACTCTAAACTGACCTATCAAAGGTATTTCTTGTATTAATCCATCAGCTATTTTTATAAAGTCTATTATACCTATCAACTTCACGTTAATGACACCTTCCCTCGCATTTTACCTCGGCGCCCATTATGTCAAAGTGATTGTTTGATGAAAAGAACAGCACCATTGTTTCAGCCATTGTTCAAGAGGAAAGCTCGAACAGGGGGAGAGCTGAGCACCCCTCGCCTAGCGCCTACTGCGCAGGTCCAAATAACCTCATTCAATCCACGCCTCGGCCCATCCACGCATCCGTGCATTGTACCTAAATCTTCATTACAAACCTATCGTCCCCAAGCACAAATACAAATTTATAACACGCTCACTAAACAGTGCTAACGAATTCGTTTAAGAATTATGAGAATAACGCGTAATAAATTTAATGAAGACATCGACTAAAATATTAATGTAATATGTGATTTTGAATTAAAAGTGCATAGAGGAAGAGTAAAATGATAATTGACGCACAAGTAGAGTCACCGCCAAACGATGTGCCTGTCAGTAATAGCACAAACGACAAGTGCAAAGTTCGAACTGTGACGACACTGGACATTCAGGTGACTGGAGTGAGATAATGGCACAAGGTTGTAAGACGTAAGGATTACCGTGTTGTATAACTGTTCTGTTTTTATAGGGGACTCTTTGGCAATGCGGGCTACGAGAGATTTGCCTGGCGGCGCTCTGGCTTCCACTAGGCGGTTTAATATTTTGTTACGTGACAGCATCTATATTTCAAGCAGATGATATACACGAAACACATTGTAGGGTAAGTTGTCTTGAATTTTATAGGCTTACTTTAACCGTTCCTTTTTCAAAAGGGCTCCTGTGTGAGATTACACCCGCTTTCACAAGCATCACTGAAGACTTACTTAGAATTATATAGAGCATTATGTAGATGACTTTATCCCATTCTCGTCTCATTTCACAAGGTCATTAGATCGTAATGATAGCTGTTACGTTAATCGAACGTTTTGGATTTTCTGTAGGAAAATAAAGAAGGAAAATAGATTAAACCAGTATAATTTTCGCATAATTGCATTTGTAATCCGCTACTCCTGAAGTTTCAGGGTCAGGGGCTTACATAAGACTTGCATAATACACTGCAATTTCAGATATGTCACATAGAAGACCTTTTAAGATACCTACCTAGATATTTTCAAGTGGTTAAATCTTATAGCATCTCTTTAAAAGTGCTGCTTGATTATGAGTAGATAATATTTTACTGATTACTGATGTCATGACTAAACCACACAATGTTTAAACTTATACTTTTGTCTACTTTTCCTGTACTGTAAACCATGGTGAATTATATTCGCCAAAATGCAGAATTTTCGAGTTTCGGCAGACGTGTAACAATGAACAGTAAGTATTAGTCGCGACATATTTAATAAAAAAGACTATAATCACTACAATTTACATTTAAAGTGAGCTAAACTTGCATAAATCGCATCGGGTTTTTGGAAACTTGATTCTAACTTGATCATGATAACGGAATAGGGGTTTTTCGAGTCAAGGAGTCCATGAGTCAAGGTGTCATCTCCGAGAAAACTTGGTTTTAACTTTTAATCCGGTGAGATTCTACCTAGAATCTCTATAGTCATTGTTTGTGTTTCTACCTAGGAGCTGGAAAATGTCATGTTCTTTTACCTTTATCCAGAAACACATTATTCTGTCAAGATTATTAAACACATTATTCTGTGAATTATAAAAGCACCTTAGTAGCGATATGTAGGTAAACGTTGGCGACCGCCCGCAGTCACAGTCAAATCCACAAATGTCACGAATTTAAAATGCTTTTACCTGATCGGTTTTCTAGAATAGACCTCGTAACTGTAATGTCAAGGTGTCGGTTGTTAGTCGCACGCTACGCTACTTAGGTATCTTCAGGATTCTTTCAAAGTCAATTAGCGTACTTTAGATTAAGGAGAAGGACAATGGAATAGGTAGGAAATCGTCGTAGCGCGTCTGTTATTATATCATATTAAACATTGCCGCCTCTAGTTAAGAAATAGAAGATAGTAATGGATGGGTAGTGTGGGAACATCCCGCCTACAATAGAATACTTACCTAAGAAGTCAATCCTGCCACATAGCAGGACCATGAAGTTTCTGACTATTGACATTGTTGACAGCTGGAAAACAATGCTAAACTTATTTGTTGCGTGTGAAGGAATAGTAATAACGGCATTATTTTACTGCTCTCAATATTATGCATATTCAGAAATTTCATGGTTGTGCGTGTCAGGATTAACTTCTTATCGGCCGCGGCCAGGCACTATAGGCGATTTAAAGCTTGATTGAAATAGGTACTGAATTCTTCTGTTTTACGTGCTTTGTTCTGGATATACCTAGATTACTGACATCCATTTTTTTACTAAGCAACTACTAGCTACTTACACCCTTTTCTTAAATATTTGTAACGTACTTACAGTCAATCAATTTGATTCCTAGGCTATTATGGAACTATGTCAAAGTGATGTAATAAAGCAAATTGTAAAAGACATTGCACCACTTTGCCATAGTGCTATTGTGATTTGTAACCTAGGTATGAAATTGGCGACTTTCCATAATTTCTTTTGCGATTTTTTGGCAAGTAGATTTTGAGAGTCATGGATGTTTTCTTTGTCCCTTACCTTTGGTCACCCGTTTACTGTTTTTCTCCGTACCATAAAAAAACAATCAGGTTTCTAAAGATACTTTACGGTTAGAATTTGGTTTATTTACCAAATTGGACAAACAAAAATATACAACTGACTATTTAGTTAAGTACTTGCTTCTTCGCGGTTGTGGTCTCCTCTTGGGAAGCGCTGGTAGATATTTGACTTGTAAAATTTCCCGTGCGGCCTACTTACTGAATAAAATCTTGCCTTATAAACTAATATTATAAATCTGTACGTAGCCCTGTCTGTGTGTTTGTTTGTTATGCTTGTACGGCTAAACTGGCGCTAAACCGATAAAAATGAAATTTATGATAGCTTAGTCAGGAAGGACTTTTTTGATCTCGGGAATTTAATAGTTATAACCGACTTCGCCGACCAAATTGCAAGCAACAGCTTATCTTTCTATACTAAATAGCAATGAAGACGGGTCACTTTCTATGGAAATTCAATAGAATGTGACCCGTTTTCATTGCTCTTGAATTTTACTTATTACGAACAATTTCTTCCAGGTTTACAACGTAGTGCCATCAATAAGTGCGATTACCGGTATCAGTCCGCAGCGATACGTCTGGAGGATATGCATCGCCTTCCACCTCGGACCAAGACTGTTAATAGGCTCCCTCTACTATAACTACCATAAGCAGCGGAATGCTCATATTATTGAGGACGCGGTAAGTTTTTTATGGCATTAAGAAGGCAAACAACCCACAGGCCACCTGAAGGTAAGTGGGATCTGTGGATTCTCAAGACTGCGATCCTATAGGCCGCAAATGCGTTGCCAACGCCGGAGGAGCGGAGGACTAAGATGTAATGCGTCTATGCTAGTAACTTTCACCGGTTGTCTTATCGCCACACTGGAATGCGACAATGCGAACGGATATACGGGGTGTTATTCTCTCAAAAACAACGGACGGTCGGACGAACCAGCGAAATCGCAGCGGCGAGTTTAAGTAGTCCCGTCAGAGCGAACAAAACACGTTTTAGCGCGTGCAATTTCAACTAAGCAGCCTAATACCTACGTTTGATCTCATCGGTAGAAACCATGCTGCCAAATTGAAAATGCACACGCACAAATATGTTTTGTTCGCACTGACGGGACTACTTAAACTCGCCGCTTGGACATTCACTCGTCCGTCCGTCCTACCGTCGTTGTTGAGAGAATCACTCCCCTGCTCGGCGGTAGGTTAAATGATAATTTTCACCATTAGACGGCTGTGACACAAAGACTCCCATAGAAGTACAGTGGGGTTATTATGACCTATCTGTGCCATTCATTTTACGCTGAGAGAAAAGGACAGAGTTATGTAACTGCCATAGCTCTGTCCTTTACGCTCACCGTAAAATGAACTGCATAGCTATGTCATAATAACCCCCCTGGTCACCTGCAGTCCTAAGCCTGTCAGGTCGGAGATAGTAGGGCTTAGGAACAGTTCAAAAATACCGGTTAATTATGTCCTTAACCAGATTTCTCGTAAACATTCGCTCGGAGCGGAATCAATTCGCGAGCGTTATGAATGTTATGATCGCTGGGATTAATCGTACTTTTGTTTTTGATGTTCCTGCTGTGCAGTTGGATAGTTAGACTGCCGAGCAAGTAAAAATGCAACTAAAAGGCTAGCTTAAAGAGTTGAAAAGACGAGAAAACGATGTCGGTGCGAATAAATTAACGAGTGAAATTAACCGTTATCTTGAGCAGAAACAGTTTTATTTTGCTCTTTGATCAGAACTGAAATAATATCGATTTTGTTCGAGGAACCGAAAACAAATTGCTCTAAACGTAGTATATTTTTTCATCTCGGATATTTTTTATCATCATTAGGTGCTTTAGTTAAATGCAAGTTTTGTTTATTACTCTCAAAAATAGTAATTTACCATTTAGGTTTTGTTTTCGATGCTAAAAAGCAAACATAATAATAGATTTGAGTTAACACTTAAACTTAAGATCATAGACGCTTTTTTAGGGTTCCGTAGTCAAACTAGGAACCCTTATAGTTTCGCCATGTCCGTCCGTCCGTCCGTCCATCCGTCCGTCCCCAGTCTAGCTCAGAGACTCATAGTACTAGAAAGCTGTAATTTGGCATGAATGTACATATTAGTCACGCCAACAAAGTGGTAAAATAAAATTTTGAAAAATATTTTTTTTTAATGCACCTCCCCTACACGTAACGTGGGGATGTCTTTTTTTTTTCTTGCCTACCCCATAGTGTGGGGTGTCGTTGGATAGGTCTTTCAAAAATATTGCGGGTTTATGAAAACAATTTTTCGATTAAGGGATCCGTTTATGAAATATTAAGCTTTAAAGCGCTATTTTTTGTTAGAGTCAAGTGTCCCCCCCCCCCCTACAGCCAAAACTACAAGTACTAAAAATCTGAAAAAAATCTTCAACGAAAGCGCATATAACGAATTTTAAAGGAAAACTATCACGGCTAAGTAGACATGATTAGTTCCTGAGATACAGGCGATTAACGGGTTTATACCTACTAAAAATCATCTAAGACAGCGCCAAATAGCTTTAAATAGAAAATTGTTTCATATTACATGTTGATTTTTGAGATAGTTTTTTGTGTTTGTCGTTACGGCTTCGGAACCCTACACTGAGCATGGTCCGACATGCTCTTGCCCGGTTTTTTTTCTCAGTGCCGCAGATATCAATACCGTAACATTTTATTTTGTTCTGTCATTATCGAGTTGAATATTTATGACCAACGTTTTTTTTTTATTAATAAAATATCATCGAGTCGTCGACTAACTCGTTTTGATTCTAAGATTTGGAAAAAACTGCATAGCAATGAGTAAAACTTAACCCGCGGTTGCCTAAATAACCGGTCACGGCGCCCGTTTTATTTGTTCACAGTAGCTATACGTAGGTACCTACTCAACACAATTTTACGCCCACACCCCGAATGATTTTCTATAATTAGAGTTTTCACGTCATTGATTTTCCTGATATAGGCAATCGATGCGTGCTTATTTTACCATCAGTCTCAAATTCGCACCATACGGCGATACGGCGAATACGGCGATTATCTGACCTTGGTTCATCCAGCTAGGATATTCTTTCCTAATATTCAATGTAGGTACTCTATAGGATACACCTTGGTAATCTTATAGGATATATACATACATTAAATCACGCCTGTTTCCCCGAGGGGTAGGCAGAGACCACTTCATTCCATTTGCTACGATCTTGACAAATTTCTTTCGCTTCTTCCACATTCATACATCGAGTCATGCACGCACGTTGGTTTCGGGTACTTGAGATTCGGCCCTTTTCCAGTATTCTCCGATTTGATTCGATAAAGTACGCCTATGGCGGTCCATCCTAATCTTACATAGCGCACGGATACGCGTAAGTTATAATAGGTTACATAATATGAGGGATTTTATTGACCAACAACAGCCCCACTATCACTGCATATTATAAAACAAAGTCCTTCACCGCATATATATTCGAGATGAATTCATAAATTATTTTTTTATGCGGTCTTCATTCATTAGTTAGATAATTTTTCGCAGTAGGTTTTATCCTACAAATATTATAACTGCGAAAGTTTGTGTGTGTGTCTGTGTGTTTGTTACTTCTTCACGCTGCAATGGCTGGACGGATTTGGATGAAATTTGGAATTGCTCATACCCTGGATATAGGCTACTTTTCATCCCGGAAAATATTAAAGTTCCTAAGGGATTAACGATAATCTACGCGGGCGAAGTCGCGGGCAGACTCTGCGTATAATAAATGCTGGTTTATGTACGGCTGTTAATGAAAGCACATAAACCGAAGCGAAGCGAGGGCGGGTCGCCAGTGTACACTAAACTAAACGTTTTATTTTCAGGCTCGGACCCAAGCGACCCAATTAGGAGAAGCCTGCTACTGGCTCAACTTGGTGGAGCTGTTCGCGCTCACCGGTGTCACATATGTTTCCAATAGGGAAAACTATTGTAAGTACTACAATTTCTTATCTGTCATACTTATACCGATTCTTCGGCGTTATTTAAACGCCGTTATTATCTTTTTCGTATATTATTATTCCAGACTATACTCTGTTCAATATAGGATGATGCCTGTGACAGTTCATGTGAACACGTATTACACGTTTCTTTAGCTTTGCATAAATACTATATTGGTACAAGCCTAGCGCCGCCGTTCAAGAGTTTAAATAATTTAAATACCTGGCTGGTAATTCGAGTATAGGTCATTGTATAGAGTATAGTAACCCGCTCCGGCTTGGCACCTAAAAAAAAAACAAAACTTGATCCGATCGCTATCAAACTTCACAGGATAAGGCTGATCTGAATATTGCTTGAAAATTAATCGGTCTAGGCCGTTTTGGAGTCCATATCCCTACATACTCACATACCCACAAACACCTTCGAATTAGATATAGTTAGATATAGATAGATAGATAAATATACAGGGTGTACAATCCAAATGGGTCAGTATGGAGAAGTCGGAAACTATGAGAGATAGCGAGATCTGTTCTTAGGAACCATGACGTCGATTTTAGTTTTAATAATAATTACATTCAAACTTTTTTATT
This sequence comes from Acleris laterana, assembly GCA_963966035.1. Lineage (NCBI taxonomy): Eukaryota > Metazoa > Arthropoda > Insecta > Lepidoptera > Tortricidae > Acleris > Acleris laterana. Next base: position 14,754,075 of record OZ014442.1, on the reverse strand, counting down.
AACTCTCATACATAACCGGGAATCGAACCTGGTCACGACCAAATTTGGCTATGAAATCTTGTGTAAACACAACTGACAGTAAATTGGACTAAAATGCCCACAGTTTTATTAATTTGCAAAAAGTCATGAATAATATGAATCGATCATCAAAATATCCGAAGAGACCACTTATGCATAATATCTTATCTGCATCGGTATTATATGCACCCCATAAAAATACGAAATGCAATCTTGCGATCGTTACCCAAAAGAATTAATCTTTGTATTCAACAGAATGGCTACCATTTTGAACATTTACTGAAATAAAATAATTATCTTAAGTATTGGTGGGTTTTTCTTTCAATTATTTAAACAAGATTCCATTAGTGTTATGCTTCTTGCGACTTGCAGCATTTATACACATTGATTTTGACCAGGTTCGATTCCCGGTTATGTATGAGAGTTATTAAGAAAGTTTGAATGTAATTATTATTAAATCTAAAATCGACGTCATGGTTCCTAAGAACAGATCTCGCTATCTCTCATAGTTTCCGACTTCACCATACTGACCCATTTGGATTGTACACCCGGTATACATAAAATTAACAAGATCTTTATTCTTTACAATGAAATGGAAACGATTCGTATGCGAAATGTCATTAAAATCGATTTAGAGTTAATGCATCCAACCATTAATTTACACAAACAGGGAAACAAGGAAACACTATCGTGGTAATATTTGGGCAAAGATAAGAAATAATAGAAGACGGGGTTATATAATTTATATGATTTTAAAGAAAACACAAGGTTAAGGTAGCCATGCAATCGGGAAAGGCCTTTATTCAACTGACATGTTATCAGATCGTCAACGTTACGATAGCTCTTATTCACTGGGCAGTAGGGAATGCAAATAACCGGTTTTGACCGGTTTTAACCGGTTATTTTCATACTAAAACGGTTAATAACCGGTTAAATTGAATTCCTTACTGGGCAGTAATGGCGGCCGAGTTAAAAGCAAACGCGTCAAAGGGAATATGCTTTAACCCAGTAAAATCTCTTTTCTACTTGGCCGGATTGTTCCATTGTTAGTGAGGTCTCGTAGGACGTCTACATTTTCATACAAAATGAGCTCTGAATTACTTAATTCTGTCCCCGCGGGCACAATAACAGGGCTAAAGATAATAGGAGAAGTTAGCCGGAAGGTCAGCGGATGATATCCCAGTCTAGCCATGTTTATTTAAACGGTAATGGGACCTATTACTCGTAATGAGATTGTGGTTGAGCGATTTTTTTTTAAGAAACTTGACTTTTGGCTTTAGGTATAATAATCCTTTCTAATCTAGGATTTAGAGATAGGTAACTAGTACCCATTTTATGGTTCTGAAGTCAAACTACGAACGCTTTTAGTTTCGCTATGTTATCTACGACAGCTCATAGCACCAAATGATTTTTAAAATAGGTACTTATACGTGTTACGAGAGTTTTTGTGTTTAGATGTACTTTGTAGTAACGGCGTCGGAAGCCTACACTCAGCGTGGTCTGCCATATGCTCTTGCCCGGTTTTCTATTCTCTAAAGTAGACGATGTATACCTACTAAAAAAAACAATGCAAAATACAGAAATTGTTATTAGCTGGTGACTATCGTTGGTTATATAGTTCATATTAAATTCCTTTTAGGAGCACATAAAACTAGTTTGCGAAAATAGTTATACATAAATGACAAGAGATTTATTTATAAGGAGAATTAGGTATATTAAAAAAAAACATTTTAATAAGGATCTTTTCCAGGAAAAGTTGGTACAGTAATAAAAACTGCTTTATATTTGAAAATCTGTTGTTTTTCTGTGTTTTTACCTCATTTGGTAACTGATAAACTAAGGAAGTTATTTCAGTTAAGTAATGTTATCTTTTTACGTCATTCATTGTGGTGGTGGCAACCTACCTATTTGTCACAGAGGCTTCGGTAATGAAATTCGCTGTAATTGGGTAAGTAAAGTTTTTGGAAGAGATGTAAATTATATTTTTTTTCGATAGTCGTCATCCTGAAGATCATGGAACTGCCGCTCTTTCACTTTTATTTACTCTAATATTTCAGAAATCTTTTTTTTAGTTATGAAGTTGACATTTGTAAACTTTAATGACCGACAAGCTTGTTGCCTTCGTATTTAATGAAATAGGAAAAAAAACTGTCACTTCTATATCTGTCAACGTCAAATCAAATCAAAGTAAACAAACAGTACAGTTAAAAAAAAAAAAAAAAAAAGTAAATTCAAGTAAATCTTTGTAATGCTCCATTTCCACAGTCCGTGTGGGATTGCCTGAATTCATTGCGTGGATTGTACAATTCAAAAGTGCTCTCGTGGCTATCAAAAAGCAGGGCAATAGTCGTCGAGAAAGGAAGAAATCGGTGTCCAAGAAGAAGTGCCAAAGGGTTCGAAAATAAATCGTAGACCAAATATCGTGCAAAGGTCTTAGAGCAAAGCGGCAAAACGAAAGTCCGGAGTTCGTTCTGAGATCGTTAAAAATATTTCTAAAAACACTGATCAAATGAAACACAAGCAAACAGGAAAGAGCCGTTGTATTGAATCGTTTGTTTACTTTGATTTGATTTGACAATGACAGATATAGAAGTGTTTTTTTTTCTTTTTCATTAAGTACGAAGGCAACAAGCTAGTCGGTCATTAATGGATTTGTTAGATGACTTTCCCAAACGCATTTTTTCTTTGAAGCAAATTTTCCTTTCGCGTTTTTTCCCGAACGCGGTAATTACCAGAAGCCTTTTCCCTGGCACCATATTTTCACAGTTGTGTTTCTCCCCTTGCGATTTTCATCCAGTCGCTTCTTTTCCTGGTACCATATTTTCACTGTCGTTTTTTTTCTAATCCCAAAAATCTAATTTGACACAGTCGACGGAGCTCCGCTATGGCGGAGCTCCTATTTCTAGGTTATTTGGCCCTCCGGGCCTGCTGCAAAACTAACATAACCTAAACCTAACTACATTACGATGTAATTAAGTTTGGGAATAAGTGCGACTGGGATAAAATCGAACGGGAACAAATGCGACTGGGTAAAAAGACGAACGAGAATAAAAGCGACGGTAATAAAACCGAACAGGAAAAAATAACATTGGGTCAAATTAAGAATGGGAAAAAATGCGAAAAGAAATATCGCTTCACGGAAATAATGATTTTGTGAAAATTATGTAAGTAACAAACCCGTTAAAGTGTACAAATGTCAACTAAAAAAAATATTTCTAAAATATTAGAGGAAATAAAAATAAAAGAGCCGCAGTTCCATGATCTTCAGGATGACGACTATCGAAAAAAAATATAATACATACATATCTTCCAAAAACTTTACTTAGCCTATTGTAGTGTGTAACATTACAGATAAAAAAAAACTGAAATTCTAATGAATAGTTTAAGTTGCCGTTAGAACGGAATGTGTGAAACATTCTTCACCTCTTGCCAATTTTTAATCTCCTAGTATCTGTTAATTATTTACCGGAACTCGTCCCAGTATCCAAGTTCTTATGCTTAATCATCTAATTATTATAAAAAAAAATCTTCATTGTCATCATCATAAAAGCTAATTAAATGTTTCTAGCAAGTACCGCCATGAATCACCAGTAGATTGAAGTTCTATAAACTTGAACTTTAGACATCATAACAGATAAACGCTACTAAGGGAAACTGGCTTACTGTTGGTACCCTACAATTGATTAGCTCAAGGTACCTATCAGGCTCTTTATTTCAAGAACTAATACTTTGGATCCTACATCCAAATTATACTTGCTTTTGTAATTTCCAGTTGTTCACGAGAAGATATTCATATTGTTCATGGTAGCGGCGCTGCTGCACATGCTTTGCCGCGCCAGGGTCGGCAGCATCGCCAGCGATCTCGTCGAGCCCGTGCGGACCAATAAGCTCGTGTGGACTCTCTTCTACGTGGCCATAGCGGCCACCGTGGGGCTCATCGTGTTCTTCCTCAGGCATAGGCTGCTCTGTAGGCCTTTAGGTATGTATACTTTCTATAGTTGCTTTGTTTCTGACCCTGACGATTTCTGACGTTTCCAGTAATTCATTAATTTTCAATTTTGGAAACCTGAAAATATTTATGTACGGTCACGAGCGTTAATTTGGGACCCATTTCAAGAAAAATATGCTTGAAGTCGTCAATGTCATTAGAGATGTCAAGTCATTTGTAACTTTTAGGAAATTCAACGTTATTGTTGTAGTATATCAGATTGACTTTGGACCTAAGGTGGCTACCAAATTTAATCTCGTGACTGTAAAGGATTGACTTCAACATATCATCGTTCTGGTATCATGACATGAACTGCAAATTCTTCCCTTGTTTTGTCCCTGATTAAAATTACTACAATTACAACTCCTAATTTTGCTGCTTCCAGCTTTCACTTGGTTCTCAGTCTGTGAGTACATACTAGCGACAACCAACATGGCCTTCCACGCCATCGTAGTGCGAGACTTGCCTCTCCACGAGGTGCTGGTGACCTGTCCCACACAGAAGAAGAACAACTAACAGGGCCAGTGACAAACCACAGTGACTCCTGTGAACAGTTACGAGTATACTAACAATATTCGGGTCAAACATAGTAAGTTGGTGGGAACAGCACTTGAACTGAATGGTTTTATCTTTGAATTTCTACGAACAAGCTAGACAAACTGCGCTTAATCACGGTGGTGGTAACTAAGGCTCTCATCTCTTGGAGTGTTGTTAAAATTAAAAGGTCAGACGTACGTGTTTCTCCACAGTAGAAAACCAACTTTATATTAAAGCCATTGACGCCGATGTTCAATTAATCGAATCGCTCTACTGCTCGTTTGCCTGAATTTTGGGTTCGGCTTCAACGTCGTCGTGTGTCAATTTCAATTACGAGGGCGATTTAGAGGATCCGTAACATTTACTCTCACTTGGCCAAACTAACCCACAGCCTTCTCGTTAACCTTCCCTAAAAGTAATTAGTTATAGTAAGAGTTAGGTAGTAAAACGTTAGAATAAACTACCTATTAGGTTAATCGTAGAATTAGATGGCTTTGGCTAGCTAGATTCAGACGTTGCCATAGTATTAAGGTATTCATTGACAAAGTTTAGGGAGCCATTGTGTTGGTTGTAAAATTTTACAGCGAGAGAAAACTCCAAAATAATTAGACGTTTTGTTTGTGATGTAGGTGTAAATAACCTTTGTGCCAGAACACTCACAGTTAAAAATGTTACACACGTAGGTTTATAGTATTGATATAACAACTTAATATTTTCTATCTTACTTTTGGCATTCTTCCTTACATCTGATCTTGTGTAGCTTACCTACTTCTTATTTCAAAAAATCTATCAAAATAATACGTTGTTTTCTAGTAGGTAACGTAACTTATGCTGCAGATTGGCGGACACTTTATTTTTCTTGATTTTCAAACAAGGTATAAAACTTTTAAGGGTGCGCCAAATGAGCGTAATTTTTTGACTTGTGAGGCGCGTAATTTGTGCTACATTCCGTTTCATACAAAACTCCTGTTTGGTTTACACAGTGACGCAAAATCAGCTGGACTTTTGTATGCAAACGGCATCACCCTAAATGGCTTAAATACTTAAATTTTACCTATTTATTGGCTGTACCTACGCACCAAGCCACGTAAGGTAATAAGGACTAAAAGAAAGTATTAAGTGATTCTAATTAATGTTCATTGTTAAGGTTGAAAGCAAAGGTACCTTAATATTAAGTCAAATTCGTTGAAGTATAGTTATTTAATTTAAAGAATTAGTTAAGCCTAAAATTCATTAATTTAAAAAGACCAATGAATATTAATTATTATTGACTGTAAGGGATTCTCTAGGTCAAAAACAAATGATCGTTTTCCCTGGTCGGTACTTTATCAATTATCAAATATTTTCTTCCGCAGACTTTCTTTTTTATCTTAGGTGGGAATCAATTTAGGGGCACACTTGATTAGAGTCAAATTTGACGTTTATAAATTGAGTTTTACAGATAAGTATTTAAAAATTAGAGAACACGGATCCGAATTGGCCTCTTAGGGCTGTATTAATAAACTCATCTTGGTTGAGAGGCCCATCACAAGATACGTCAAAGTAAACGTCAAACCATAGAACACTGTCATTTTTGACACATCTCGAGACGAGCATTAGAGTTGAGATTAGTTTATTAATACGGACCTTAGACAGTTTTATTTTAGATTGCCTATATTACCAAGAAAACAATTGCCAATAAATCGCGCAATTTTCAAAGCAGGTGTACTTGCATTAAGGTATGTAGTTTGAAGGAACATTATAAGCTAATTTCTGTTTCTCTAGTTTGGTAGGTAGTATGATCCATATTCAAGAAAAAAAAAGGTTAAGTTATTTAGTACCCTTCCTTCAAACAAGTATATATTTCAGACACAATTATTATAGTACATATATACCTATTATAGCGCGTTTAATGATCGTTTGAGCTGTTCCTGCTTTTGAATTTTATCCTTAATTTTTTATAGACGACTTTAAAAGCAATACCCAGGCAATTATTCTTTTCCAGACAAATTTAGGACTATTTTTGTATGTTCTTGTTGTCCGCAAATACCCTTTACAATTTAATTAACGTATTCGTAGCGTTCTATAAGGTTTTTGCTAAATTTTTAGGTATTCTAAGCATAAGTAGCCTTGTTCGTTCGAACAATTAGTTCTTTTAATTCTGAGTAAGTACTTATATATCTTGCTAAAAGTACCAGTTGGTTGTAATTTTAATATTACGTAACTGACATTCTTTAAATTAATGAAGCCTTTGATCATGCGTGGTGAGCCATAACTATATATCACTATCGAATTAAAAACTGATAACTAAATCAAGTGTCTTACTATCTTAAATACACAAGTGCATAACGAATCCAAAGTTTAAAATATCTCTTTCGTAAAAGTTATTAGTTTAAGATAAAATCTGATTGATGCTGATAAAATAAATTCTCACCAGAATCTATAAAGATTAAATCAAGGACGAAATTGTTGACATCCAGAGTACTTTATAGATAGTTAAACAATCACAGCTAGATAAGATCTACGAATAAGCCTAGCTATATACTGCTAGAAATAGGCTTCTTTGCCTCAAAGTTCATATGGTGATTCATATTCTTCAATTACTAACTGTATCGTAATAAATTGTACTTACAGTAGCAGCAAAAAGTTTATCGTCACTTCTTCCAATTTGTATTAATTTACTTTTAAATTAAGGGAATCAGGTTACCATCCCCGTCATCGCTACTTGCAATATTATTTATTATATGCTTTAAGATACAGTCCTAGACGAAATACACGCAAGGACCCCATTTCGCTGAGCATATTTGAACCCAACATATAAAATCCACTGTTGTGAAATATCTTAAGGTTCTCACCGAAGAACATGCCGTTAGAAAATATGTTAAACCACAGAATTATGTTTGGGATTTAGTCCCGCTTTATTAGGTTCAATACCAGAACCACTGAATGGTCTAGATTCTTGTGAAAGGTCCCGGCTGCTCTTAAATAGGTAGTCGTAAAAATAGTATTGAAGCCTTACAAAATAGGTTATAAAATAGAATAGAATAGAATAGAAAAAAATAGAACATATTTATTCAACGCACACAGAAAAAATCCTTAGAAAAATATGTAGTAAAAAGTAGACCTTGCGTTAAACAGGAAATATACCAATATTATGATATACTTTTTGCTGCTACTGTAACTTGAACGGACCAAATTCGATGTCGGGAATTCGGTTAATTAATAAGTACGTAAAGTTATTCAAATAAATACATATCCAAAATTAAATGTACTTATTGCAAAGTACTGCGAAAATTCATAATTTTTAACAAGTGAAATACAAAAATATATTTTATTTGCTTTAACAGTTTCTTTACTTAGTTACATTAACAATATGAACGAGTACCTTTGTGTAGGTAAAATAAATGAAAGTGGCTTTAAATTATCTATTTTTGCAGGCTGTAACGTACTACTTAAAATTAAAGCGAAAAGAAATGCGCATTATTTAACATTATTACAAATAGTTAAGGTAGGTAGCTAGTAACTCTAGAAATATTTCAATAAAAGTATTACAATTAAATAGAATTGATATATATATGGATGATGTGATGATGTTTGATTCTGATGATGCGTTGGCGTAACATTTCATTTTTCAGTAAAATAAATTTTAACCTAAGGGTCGATTTATCCACCTCAAGCTTTCAGTGTACCTTTGTCAAAAAATAGCTTTTTCCTTATCTTTTGTATGACAAAGAGAAGGAAGAGATAACTTAGACTGTCGGGTAATTTTATCTAAGGATTGGAAAAAATTATCTTTTTAAAACGTAAACTCACAAACAAGGCCCCAAAAACTATGTATTTGTGTTATCACCAAATGTTGTTATATTCTTCTAGAGAGTTCCTTTGCATGCAGCATTGCATGTAGTTTAAGAGGTAATTCCTTGCTTCCCGTCTTTGAATTAAGAGTACGTATCACAGAAAACAATAACATCATCAGGGGAAGCGTTCCTACTGGGGCAAGAATAGGGGACCATCCCTATAGTCTACCACTGTGGCTTACCTAAGTGTAAGCATCACAATTACTGGTCTTCCAAATTCCTGAATAAGTCACCGCCAACTAAGATGTCATCGGTCAATTCTTAGGATCGGTATATTAAGTAATGCTCGTTCCTAATCCCTTTTCAAAACGCGGATGTATTTGGTATATTTAGATATAAATTCAACACAAAGTATCCAACTAAATCTGTACGTGTTTCCGCATCTAACGTAGGTAGGTTTGGTTGAATCATCTGCTGATAAAAATGCAAATAAAAATGATCAATCCACTCCGCTCCAGCTTGCGAGCTTGCTTTATTGGCCTCTTAAAACAGCGTACTTAATTAGATTTTCAAATATGATTTTGTCCTCGTTAGATACTCCTTGTTTTTCTAATTTCTGGACCAAAACACTTTTGTTAAGAGTTGTGTTAAGTATTCCAAATGAATTCTAAACTCCCACGTCAGTTAAAAACAAACAAGTGCAGAAGAGACGATGTTAAACTCAAAGTTGTGAATGACAAAGATCCTGAAGACACTTTTTCTCAAGGTTATCTATCCTCTGCGTGACCTTTTACTGTCAGATTTTACCTTGTGAAATTCAAATTACCACTTCAAATGGACCAGTCACATTTAGATCAACTGCCAGTCTTTCAATTTGTAAAGAAAAACACGGCTCAAGTACCTATCTTGCTTTAACTTAACTAAATTATATGTAAGTAATTCCAAAAACGTATTTACATGCACCCTTAGTTAACTCTCCTTTTGTTTTCTAAGATCGTTGTATAAGGTTGTTTAAACAGGTTGTTTCACTGTTAAAATATAGTGGCTGTTAGGATTTGTTAATAGGAATTAAATTGATAAGTTGATAAGTTAAGAGTATTGACTTAATTATTATTATTATTATGACCGCAACGGAGACGTATTAAGTAAGTAAATATATTACTTAACAGTATAATTATTTTTAGTTACTTTAAATCATGGGAAAATTGTAATTGTATTGTATTTATTCCTTATCCAAATCATTATTGTTAAACATCGGCAGAAATTGGATGAATAAAATACCTAGTTAAACTTTAATTATTATAAAGTTAAGACATGATCCACAAATATTTTGACCTGTCAGGCCCCGGCGTATATGTCAGCAGCAGAAATCTAGCTACGCAACCGAAGAGGTCAAAATGATCTGCACTCTACTCTATTGTCAAGAGAATACGTCGTGCCTAGATCATTTTGAGCATGTTATTCTGCTTAGCTACTTTTCATGCTGACTGTACATAGGTAACTACTCTGTCCTACCATATTTTTTTAGAGGAAAGTGTAGTTGATTAGTTTGTTACTTTAAGTACTTAGTTATTTTTTCTGTGTAGTATATTTACATTGGAATCGAATGTAAAATTGCCTTATCAGTACCTTATGTAATCGGTAGCCGAGCATAGTCAATCACTATACTTACATAGAATTAAGCGTAAAGTTGAATGTTAATTATTTCATGCAATTTCATTCAGTTCGTGTACCGTAGATATGATCGATTACTATACGTAAGCAGCCGCTAAATATTTTGATAACGTCTACAGAGCAACACAATAAAATGTAGAAATAATGATGGACCGCAACTATAATGTGTTATATTTATACAATGGAATAATCACGCGGTTACTTCCTGTTGGTTTCAAGGGGTGCGGTAAAAATTGGTTTTATAGAGGGTTGAAAGAGTGAGTTGAACCAGTCTTTTGCTAAAGCAATAATGAAATACTTAGGGATTTGACATAACTAACATAGGGACGCTAAAAGTAGAGGTCTAGAAAGTATTACGTGAAAAAAATAGTTTCTTTGCGACCAGAGACAAAGCTGAGTTTCATTATTCAGAAAGGGATAACAGAACCCTACTTGAAAAAATAAATCGTAATACTCGTATGTTACAATAAAGAAAACCACGTAATTCAATTAATATCTATATATATTTTGGACATCGTGCAGGGTCCGTCCGTAACGCTACCACCAATATCCTTTCTACCGCCAATGACCAGTGTGATTGTTGTTCCGGTGTTCCGGATTGGGCAACCGGTGAATTACTAGTCTATACTTTTAGGTATTCAAAAAAATGTAAACAATGCAACCACGTGATATAGTTCGTCAGCCAATAAAAGCAGGACACTGACGTCAAAGTTCGATAAAACAGTTTTGATTGGCTGTTTAACAATGTCACGTGGTTTGGATTAGTTACATTTTTTTAAATACCGAAAAGCATAGACTATGGAATAGAGGCGTTCGACCTTGGCCCTCAGGGTTGGCAACGCATTTGCAGTCTTGAGATTGTGGTCTTGAAAGTGCTAATGTATAGTACCCTTACTTTTTATAACCGTGGAATAACCGTGGGGTAGCGAAACCAAGCTTTGTCTTGATCTGTCATTGTGACATTTAAATTTGACAGATAAGAACAAAGTATGGTTTAGCTACCCCACGGTTATTCCACGTTTATAATTAAGGGAATAAGGGTCTCAGATCCCACTTACCACCAAGCTAATTTACCTTCTCATTGCCTTAAATAATCATCATCTTGAAATAGATATCTAGAAATGTAAAACACCAATACAGATAGCTTTATTAACAGACTAGGTACTTATATTTTACGAACAGTATTTATTTGTTATCTACACACATTAAAAATGACCCAAAAGGATCAAAAATATCCCAAAATTATTTTGACATATTCCTGCAATGTCCCTTTTCTATGTGGAACCAACTCCCAGCGGCTGTACCAATTTCCGAACCAATACGAGTAGGGGGGCTTCAAGAAAGCCTACTTTTTTCTCAAAGACTGTCCGCGTTTTAGAGCGTCGATGGACTAGTGGCTTAGGAGGTCGACTCTTGGTCGTTTCGTAAGGTACCGAGTTCGAACCCCGCGGTCACCATGTAAATACCAATGAGTTTCTCTAACTTGTCCAGTGAATTACCAGATGCTCTTACGGTGAAGGGAAAACATCGCGAGGGAACCTGCACATTTGAACAACTGAGTGTGTAAGAGGGTAATTGCACAAAAGATCCTAATGGGTCGATGTGTATCCGAAAGGGCCCATCTGTAAGATAAGATAAGGGGGCCATTAAAACACGAGCCTACTCTTTTCTCAAAGGCCGGTAGTGCACTTGCGATTGCTATGGGTTGCGATGATCACTTACTATCTGATGACTCGCTTACTCGTCTACCTCCTGTCATATTTTTTTTGTAAATATTTTTTGGTTCATTGTAAAATATCAAATAGATGTAGGGATATACTTGAGCGTTGGATATTTTTATGTGTGTAGAGAAAAAAAATATGCTGGTCGACTCGTTGGTAAGCACATCACTTAAAATCGGCTGGACCGATCTAGGTAATTTGAAATAATCTTCGTAATAGTCCGGTTCACTAGAATAAGCCGCCCGAAAAATAAGACAGTACTACTAACGTCTGTCGGTTCAGCTAATATTTCATAAAAATCATAAGTGACAGCGACGAAAATTATAAATATATTGTTAAAATATACATATAGTTTGAACACAAACATTTATGTTAAAAGTTTTATGTTAGCCTTTTATGGGTCATAAAAATGAACATCGTACGTTTAATCATAAAGCATAATGTACCTAGGTGTTTTTTTTAGTTAAAAACATGAAAGTATTTTAAAGTTTTGAATAATGGAATGTTTACTGTTATATTAATTACTGTTGTTATTATTAGGTAGTACATACCTAAGTAGTGTCACGACTGAATACATTTTATTTATTATTGTATCGAATTAATCATTAAGTAAAGTAAGATTAAGTTAATTAAACTTAAAATAATCAATTTAACCTTTTATCTCAGTTTATGAAATAAATACATACAAATAACTTTTGTTCGCCTTTTATTATGTTTATATTTCAGGTAATACGATAAATGAATAGACGCTTAGTGACTAAACTACTAGAAAACTAGACTTAATCGTGTAATATTTTCCAATCACAACGGGATTTTCATTAAATATCTCGGTATACTTAACCGAGATTATAAAATTCGGTATAGGTACTTAACCGAGATTATAGGAATCTTAGTCTTAAAAATTAAAGAAACTTGTTTGTAAATTGGTATTATTCAATACTTCCTTAGCAGTTTAAAGTCTTTAAACATGTTTTACTTAGGCTATCCTAAGTAGAAAATTAAGAAACAACAAAAGTTAACCATAGCAACCCGCGCTCGCAGCTCCATCTAGCGTTACCTTGTAATACTATCAGTCAACCGCTAGATGGCGGGCAGAGCCTCGTCTGAAGTGAAATAGAGAGACGCTCGCTCTCCGTCGTAACAAAGATGGCGGCGGTCGGTAGCTAGGCAGGTATAAACTTTGCGTGTGTTAGTGTATACATGAACAAAATTTCACGTTTGACCACTCTAAACACGCACACAATCACATAGAAACGGGTGTGCGCGGGGCAAGGGGAGTAACGTCCGTGAAGTTGTGTCAGCATATGCGCAAACGAGGTGCGCATTCGTCGCGTGCGTTGTCGGGATTCTTTGTGCCATTCTTCGCATACCAATAAGAGTTTATTCTTTAAATATACTCTTAAATCGACATTTAATCAAAATTCGTCCCTTCAGTTCATCTTCGCACACCGCTATAGGTAAGTTGAAATTATATTTAAGGTGGTGTTCATACAATTAACTCGATATTTTGGTGATTTTTATTCGGGAATGTCAACAATGCGATCGCGATCCTGCAATATTTTACATAGTTGTCGCGTTTGCTCGCTGCGACTTCCGGCCGTTCGGGTGTCAGCATTTCGCGATGTAAACATTATCTAGGCTAGGGGTCGGTTGTATTAGGCGCGTTGTCGGGAACGAAGTGTGCTCAAGGTGCTTTTGTGTTGTTAATTTCGCTTGAGTGTGCTTGCTGGGATGGCGCAATTTTCGAAAGACGCGGTATGGTATCGCGCGCCCGCCGTACACTTCAGTCGCGTTGGTGGCTGCATGCGATTTGACGTATTCCATTTGCGCGTGGTGATGTCACTTGTGCTCTTATTTAATGAAATGTCAGGCGTTCTTCGCGTAATGTGCGAGTGAATTGTAAACAAATTGACAGTGCTGTTAATACGAATGCAGTGATTTTTCCAAAAGTGTGATGGACTGCTACTATTCTAAATTTTTCCCGAGGCGTGAGTATCCATTTCAATCGGCGAAAACAAACAAACAAAATTCCTTAAATATTTGACTAAATTCCTAGCATTGCTGGTATGTTTACTGATCTCAAACGATATTAAATACGATATATTATTTTATTACTTGAACTTAAGATGATTTTACGCATGTTAGAGTACATTTCTTACTATTCTACCAATTATAAAGCAATTAATTAGCCATCAATATATAATTATTTTTTTACAATGATTATACAATTTTAGCTTAATTGCTAACCAATAACAATAAGGATTTCTTCGGAAATAATGACCACAAGATTTGATTAAATATTAAGCTGATTAATTTTTTTGTAACTACCTACCTACTTACTTAAACTAAATTTTGCTTTAATTAACAATTTATTAAATTATTTAACTCTTAATATTTTTAATGTGTTCTTTTTTTAATCGTACTTACGGACATTTATTTAACACTTACGAAACAATAAATGAATTCTTAATTATTTTCAAGCCCAAACTTTTCATGAATATTAACGTTTACATTTAGTGGATTGGATGATAATATTTTGTATTTACTCAAAAGCATTTATTTTTGCTAATTTGTCGTTAAAATTTTAATCGATACCTACTTTCATACAATTAAATCTTTTTCTTACAAAATTAAGGTAACACCACTAGGATACTAATTAGTGATAAAATATGGAGCAGAATTGGGTCAAGAAATCACTCCTTTTAGTTTTTTTACATACATTTCATTACCTACATACAACCTTTTGTTGTTGCAAGAATATTTAATTGATATCCATTGACATATTATTTTTTTAATACCTTAAAAAATAATCAACAAATAGGTAGGTAATACTTGCACGTACGCCGTCACATCATTAAGAACGAATTTCTCCCAAAAATCGAAATGCATTTAAAACCTTACTTATAAATACCATGTAAAATAATAAAAAAAGTTAATTTAGTCCAAGACAAGGAAAATATTTATGTTGATCTTCCGTTGGTTCATCAGAAATACATAATAGCATGCATGAAAAACTCTTATTTTTAGCATTATTTAATTTACGGACCATATTTTAATAAATTTTATTTATTCCTTAGTGTCAGGTTCATAATGTATCAACGCATGACACCTAAATTTGTATTTATAAGTACATTTACATTTCAGTGTCTTTTTCAAAAATATGGATTATTTTTGAATTATTACAGGAAGCACAAATGCATGCCGTAAACTAATTGTGACCATTTTTATTATACTTACCTACTGTTAATCGGAATACACGATTCTCCGAAATTCATGTTTATTAAGCTTTAACCATCGAGTTTTAAATTTTCTGAATAAATGAAAAGCAAGTACCTAATAGAAAAAAAAAGTAACAAAAGAGGAGAAGAAGTTCGCCTTAGTAATTTTTTTTATTTGTTTTGTAATGTTCATTGTATGGTTTTCGTTTCTCTTTTGTACAATAAAGTGTTTACATACATACATGCATACGTACATACGAAATACGTTAAATTGTGAACCGTCCAAATAACTCGCACATCAGATTTGATTTTATTCTACACTTTATGTAAGTACAGCGAGGGGCAGAAAATGACTTTGACCGGCCGTATTAAATTGCCATGAAAATTGTCCTTTGCAACCCTCAGGGGCCTTTTCTAGCCGTTAACGCTTTTATCTTATAAACCCAAGGCGGCACATGCATCCTTAATAACAACGATTACATTTTTATTATTGGGTCGGGGCTTATGGATTACAAAACCAGTTTTATAATTAAATACTACAAATAAATTAAAATAATACAAATAAATTACAATTAAATACAATTAAATTACAACTAAATTTAAAAAAATACCAAACCAAACCAAACCAAATTTAAATTTAAATTAAATTTATTTCGCGGTTTATTACATTAAAAGTTATTATTATTACCATTGCATAAATAATTAGTCCTAACACAATCTATGCACGCTTTTCAATATCTTCCTGTCTTCTAATCACGGCCTAACGAAATTATAATGTTAAAGCAACCGCGGTGTTAAAATCATAATATTTATTGTTATTAAAGATAATCAAAATTACATTAATACATCCTACTATTAAGCCCCGCAAAGTGTTTTGCAATTACGACACGACAGATAGCTTAATAGGATTTAACAGCATCGGTGTGCGCAGCGTTTTCTACTTAACCACTTGACCGTCCGACGATAGCATAGTATCCGAAACCAATATGCTCTCAACCGTCCGCGGATACCTTACTATCCCGAGGGGTGGAAGGAGGAGCGGTTGATTTTAGAGCCATCTAATGGAATATTTCGGCATTATTTACTAATTCTATTGATGCAACAACGTAGCCTAACCAAATAGTTAGCTCTAAAAAATATAGATGGCAGTGTACGCCATTTGCTTACAAGGACAACATTTTTATTTGCCAGTGCTCTAAGAAACTGCGCGTGATTGTGATTATTTGTGGAGAACTCTTAGTTATGTCGTAAGTATTTCACGTTCATTTACATATTTTTGGGTGTTATTATACATCAAAATAATCAGGAATGTGTACTTTCTACAATAATGTGTATCATCTTCTGTTTGTGATAGTGTGATGACTGTAATATCAATTTGAAATATCAAGGTTGTTTTCGAGCTGGGGCAGTGAACGTTTATAGCCTAATTATTAGTAATTTGGAGCTCTGTTTACAGAAATATACAATAAATACTGAAGATTGGTTTATAGAGAACGGATTAATATACTTAAACATAAGAAATATATCAAACTACTTTAGGATTCATCAAAACATTTACGGTGTTTCTCAGGTTTTATGCCGTGGACGGTTGACTATCCGCGGACGTTTTAAAATATATCAGAAATAAGGGTTTGTACAAACGATTTCTCGTGTGTCTTGATTATTCGGTGTTTGGAAATGTGTTTTTATTTGCATGTATTCTTTCAGTTACCTACGGATATAGATACTAATTTAAAAAATGGTTTTATTTAGCTTGACTTTGTAATTTTGTACATTTGTTTGTTCAGATACCTATGTGTTTCAAATATTACAACAGTTTTTTCAACCACTTCTACTTCTTTGATCATTATGAAATTTTGATTTTGATAGTTTCAACCTTCGATCCTTGAATCCTGATGATGCAGAGGTAGGTACTGCTCACCAGCACTATTAAACTTAAGAAGCTTTTGATTTAAAAGTAGCATAGTGGGTATCAAGCAAAGACTGTTGTCATTATTATTGATATACAAAATTTATCTACTTTTGACACTGGATACCATAGTCTCCACGGACGTTTAAGTGTATATCAGTTGTAGGCAGCCTTATGCAGACGGCCATCTTGTTGCACTTGTTGGAAGGAGTAGGGAATTTGTTTAATTTATTTTGATATCTTATTGAGAACTATATATGTTGATTGTGGTGTCATTTAAAAGTTGAAATAGTCTTTTTTTATAATATGTAATAAAAAAAGAGGGTCATCGCGCAATATTTCCTGTAATTAGTCGTCAAATAAAAACTTTCAGCAATTTTTACCAATTTCCTAAGTTTAACCTTGATTATAGTCGATAATCATGGATATTTTTAGTATAACTTTAAAAGTATTTGAACAAATGAACGTTCATTTATGCCTTAGTATTTTTTTCTTTATTTTAGCTTGTGTAGTTTAGAAGATACAGACGTTTTTGTAGAAAGTTGTGGTTGCGCAGCGCGGGGCGTGCGTCGGTAAAATAACCCGGACGGTTGAGAGTATAATGGTCTCGCGGGCCGGACGGTCAAGTGGTTAAACACTTAAACATCTAGAATTATAAGTTTATTAAGCATTCGTTAGTGATTTGCAACGCGCCATCGGTTCCGATGCGGTTAGTTCTTCAGTCGGAGAGCTTCATTACAGTATCTGTCGGAGTCTCGAATAGGTGCCAAGAGTTATTTTGGTCAATACGGTTGATGTTTTTATTGCGGAGACGCCGTCGGCTCGCTGGCTGCGCGACAAGCAATAAGACGTGTAAACTGCTGACACTTCGGGCCCTCACGCAGCGTCGCACCTAATGGCCGATCCGGAACGATTTATCACGTATTCTGTCTTAGGGAAATTGAATTTGCCGCCATTTGCCACTTCACTGATGGCTTTGTTCCTTAATTAAACTCTTCTATTACTACACTCCTTTGACTCCAAAAAAATCGAAGTTTATTCGCGCTCGTTTCTCTTTACGTCTGGCGGCGGAACTTTATTATCACAGAGGCTGTTTTACCTAAAGTTCAATTTAACGAAAGCAGGAAATCTTTGTTCGTGGAACGAAAATTAAGAAACGTACGGAAGAAGGAAAAAATAACATGCATAGGAACAGAATTGACCGACAACTTTATCAACCTACTGGAGTTCTATAAAGAAACTGAAATTGATCTTTAGATATAGATATTTGAAAAACAATGTGACCTGTATGGAATGAAACTCATCCCCTCAAAGCATAGCAATGAATTGTCTTGTTCAGATAATTGGCACATGAGCGCTTTATTGACAAACTGTAGATGGCCTCTCCGGATGCTGTAATCGTAGAACTCTGCCCATTCGCTTACTCGGCTCATGTAACCGAGCCCAGCGACCATTCTATAATAAACGTGCGATGTTATTCACACTGTATCATCTTTCACAATAAGATTCAAAGAAATGCCATCGAATTCAATTAACCACCATCAACCATCCTTACTTATCAGTCACAATAATATCGTGCATGCTGAAATTTATCATTCATGTGGTTTGAAGATTAACTACCACTCCAATCAGAAATAGCGATATCCTAAACATTAAACAAAATCAGATATTTCAGACTAATTAGGTTCCTTATTCATTTCTCTTTCCTCTCATATGAATGAAAAGGAGTTTAAATTGATATATTCCCATACAAATACAATAGGTAATCCTCGGCCGTGAGCCCTAACGAGTGTGGTATTGAATGACGGCGACCACCGTGCGCGCGGTTACGCTACCTGCTCATATTGACCTGCGAAAGGTTCACTCCCACTAATCCCCAAACCACCTCCCCGACCACGAATCAGAGATATTCAGTGTTACACTTTGCGGGATACCCTTAACATCTAAACATCTAAAATTACAACCAAATCTAACGACAATTTGGTTTGGATCTGTGGTTAAAACAAGAATAAAACGTTACTCATGCCTTGTTGCCGAAACTGGGGACAAAAATAAAGGAAAATAAATCTAGTGACGCTGATTAGCATTTTAACGAACTCTCGCTTAGATTTACACTGGAACTTCCGACTTTATTTAACTTGCTCGTAGACCTAAGAGATAAGTGATTACAATAAATAAGGAAAGATACTTATGCACGATTTTTTACATCAGCAAATATTTAATGATGATTTAAAAGACCAACATTACAGTAAATATTAACTATCGCCCCTTAGATGACTATTAAAACCATGTAATGCTTTTCTTAACACCCTTACGACAATAATGTCGTCAATAAAAAATGCAACTCTGGAGATGTTTGCGACGCGTGTCCAGTTGCCTCGCTCTATTCTCGGACACCTATTTGTGGATTACCACTGGTGTGGAACCCTCGATATTGTTTCAAGGAAATGAACCATAATTTCAATGCTGTAAAGCTTAATTTTAATTATAGACTCCCGAACAGTCCGACCTTCTGATGTCAAGGAGGGATTGATGCGAAAGGACCCACTCTTCGCCTCTTATTTATCTTAATTTTGCCCTCCAGAGAAGTGACAAATGGGGATTACGGCTGTGTGAAATCGGTGTCATCCGTGCTCCTGCAAAACAGAGCAGAAGCGTTTCAAGCGTTTATGCTCGCGTTAAACTAAATTTAAGTGAACATTATTTTCACATTTGCAATTTGGAGAACAATACGAAAAATTTAAGCTCCGCGTTTCCCAGAGTACGTTTACAAACGAGACAGCACGTCTCGCGGCCCAGCAGCTTTGGCATTAAAGTGGGTGTAGATCAATCGAGTGTCGTTTGCTTGCACTGCCTAATGTGCTGAATGTGCATCATACTTTTGTAATTCTGCCGCGACTGTAAGTATGCTATATGGCTAGCGCGGCAGAATTGTAGCCCGTAGAAATTAAAGTATTTGTTATGAAATCGGAGAAGCACAATTGTATCACGTGTAGAAGAAATACACTATGGATTTTTTTTTTATTTAAAAAAATAAAAAACTACTACTACTATGAATGTATGAATAAAAGAAAAAAAAAGATAAAAGATGTTTATTCAGTAAGTAGGCCGCACGGGTACTTTTACACGTTGAAAATCTACCACTATAATTAATAACGTCGTATACCGAACTACTTACAGTGCGATAGGTCTTAGAAGATGTACTTCGGATTTGTACTTGACTCTCACTCGCTCTCATAAGCTCTTATTAAGAGCGATTAAGAGAGAAGTATGTACAAACTCGAAGCACCTTCTAAGTGCTCACAGAGTGTAGTTACAATAAATTTCATCCAACAACGTCGCTCAAAATAAAAATGACATAGGTACAGAATTGAAATGCTTAAAGCACGTTTTGATATGGCAGCAGAGGAAATTAAAGCCGACTGCTTACTAAGTCATTGTTTATACAACCTTGATAAAATGTATATTTAAAGTCCGGATATATTACCTAATTTTAACGCAGCTATATGATAAAAATGTAATAGAGTAAACATTTATTTGCATCGATTTATGTAGTCATGGCCACCGGCGTTCGCAATACTGTTGCTTATTGAAAAGGTTTAACTCCGCACGAGTTGAATGCGTATCGACTGGTGCGAGCAGGGAGGATAGATAGCAATATAGCGCAATCCTGAATAGGTACGCCTAGGAATAATTTTCTCGACTGACTGCACTGTAGGTACGTGTGCTGCAGGCAACATTCGATATGAAGCTCACTTTGAGTTCACTTGTTAAACTATCGTTATAGTTGGGATTGTTGCCGCGCCGCCGGTCTTGGCGATTTAATTAAACTTGTTATTTGTACGTTTTATTTCGCAATTGGGCTCGTTCGCTTTGATTGTCCGTCGGCTTGTAAAAGCTACGCTCCGTTTTATAAGGGAACCTAAACTGCAATGTTCGTAGTTTCCAACTTGCTTCCACGCTGTTACAATAAAGTTATCAAATGTAACAAACGTAACTTCAACTACGCCGGCAGTTGTCTGTACCTCCGTAGTCGCGAAATCATTTAGAAGGTAATAATTTACAAGCGAACTCATTTTGTATGCATTATGCGCGGTAGATTTCCTCGAATGAAGCTCGAAATTGATCGTTGATAAAAATAGATAACAACGTACCTAGGGCGTGTAGTAATCTTTTCTTTATTCCTCCTTCATAAAATTATATATTTCTTATCTTTGTCTTTTATTCGATTTAATTCTTATAATTATAAAAATGTATCAGAGTAATGATACGAACTCATTAAACAATCTCAAAATGTAATCGTAATACCGTTTCCTAATTTATAAAAAACACTGGCTAAAGTTTACGGAGAGGAAAACATGTTTATTGCAACAGTTTTAATAGAAACATCGAAGTAAAGTGCCCAGCAGATGTCGAAGAAACAATTAGAAGTTTTTGTCTCCCTTCATTAGCGAGACAAAGAAATAAAGTCCCCACATAAACTCAACATTCAATAAGATACTTTGATGCAACAAAAAGTTGGTTCAAAATTAGCTTATTTATATGCTGTATTTATTTGTAATGTAATGTATAAAGCTTATTACTTAGAGGAAAGTACCTACTTAGTTACTTAGATTTAATTTTACCTTATGTTACATTCTCCTCTTTCAAAAATGTTTTCATTATAATCTCGTCACCGGATTTTTTTGAACGTTACATACATTTATTATATTTTATATGTAAAATATTACTTAACTAAATGAATACGATTGGCACTGTGCCTGTATCAAATTAAGGGAAACCATTCAGTATTAACTTATAAGTTGAAATTTATAAGTACAATATCTTACAAGCAACAAACGTTATAAATATAATCATATAATCAAGTATTGCAAAACCATGAAGCAGATCAAATTCCATTTGACGTCAAATTGGCACGTGCAAGTCAATTGTTTTCGTTTGAAAATAAATTCAATTTTCTATTACTACCTGTATTACCTTAACAACTGGTAGCCGTTTGATATGAATGAGTATAATGTATTACTAACCTATTCTTTACTTTGCTTTTAAACTAATTGCAATAGAGTAGTCTGAAGACTATGTCATTCATTGTATGTTTCTGACTTGTACCTACCTACCATAAAAAGGTCATACAAATCGGTCCAGGAGTTTCAGAGCCTATTCAATACAAACCAACAAGCAAACAATCAAATCTTTTCTCTTTATAATATTAGCGTATAGTGTAAGTAGATAAAATATCCTTGCCGTTTTAAAGGTTAATTTTCTTTTTTCACTTGTTAATCCACGCATCGTTATTAAACTCGTATTTAATTATTTTGTGAACTTAAATCAGATTTTGTAACAAGGAAACAAGTTCAACGACTTTAATTGACTTTCTTTTATCCTAAAAAACTTTATCACATAAAGAATTGCCACACCATTTCTTATCCCGTAGTTATAACAACGTCTAATTACTAATATCTAGGTACTTACTCCTCATACAGAAGCTCGTCTCGTTAATACATCAATTTGAATCCCATAGTGTACTTAAGGGTTGGCTGTATATTGATTTTCACGAGCCGCCGATACGTGTCCGCTGTCCAGTCGCTTCATTACAGGTTATATTGGAAACTTACGTTTACCCTGTTCAGTTATGAAACGTTTGGGTTAGAATTCCATCTAAATTTTTCTCGTATTACAATCTTTTATTTAACCTTACGTTTATCAGTTTAGTTCAAATCTTGCAAGTCAATTTTGAACTAGTTTCCATTATTGGAATGGGCTGTTTGTAATACCCATATACTAGGACTAGGACTATGTCCGCGTATTTTTCGACTATAGTTATTCCCTCGGGAACTTTTAAAATTACCAGGATCAAAAGTAGCCAATGTGTTAATCCAGGATATAAGCTATCTGCATTCCAAATTTCATCCAAATCCGTCCAGCCGTTGCAGCGTGAAGAAGTAACAAACACACAAACTTTCGCATTTATAATATTAGAAGGATATTTTAGTTAACTCAATGACGACACAGTCTATTCGTTATCTAGGCCCTGGTCAGGTCTTACTTAACGAATACAGATTATGGACTCATTACATTGGTCTTGATAAGCAGCTGATGACTATGCCAAAATACTACGCAGGTAAGTACAACAATCGGCTAAACAAACTTGTAGCAAAAATGAAGAATTGACATAAGTACCTATCTAACTTTTTTATTCATATAGGCTCTAAAATTCGGCAAATACGCTAAAATACATTTGTATTTATAGGACTAAAGAAAAGTATCTTTGACTCGCATTTGTTAAAAGACAGCATTACCAAGTGTCTAGACAAAAGACAAGCATCTTCTTTATTCTAACTTCTTTATTGTAACACTTAGACGGGAAGCGAGTAATAAAGGAGCAGGAGCAACTTCGCTCCGTGGGACATGCTCTTACAAAACGGCGCGATGTTTTAGCCTTCTCCATTCTCAGCTCCAAAGATTGATGAGGCGTCCTGGTTGCTACGACGAGCCCGCGCGGCTGTCGCACTATAAATTAAAACCAACTCAAATTAGAAGCAGCATTATAAAATCCACGGGCGTCCCACTCATTCCTTCGCAAGGATCCTGTGTGAGACAAGGATAAAAGTAGTAGCGATACGACAGGACCGCTTTTTGTTATTCCACGACGAGACTTACCGTTAAGTTCAGATACATTTCGCTGACGGAGACATCATGATAGGACACTAAAGCGATAGTTGTAAGTTAGACAAATGTTTCGAAGTTTGCTCGACAAAGACACTGTAAAGTAGAAGCTGCAATCGGGCAAAATCTAATTTTACACTGAAGCCAAAAAATCTTCTCAAATGTCATTGAGAATGTCGTTATGACCGGTTTCTAGAATTTTTTATTAGTCCTAGAGGCATACGAGTAAGAACCCAAACTACGACGGATTACAAATTTTAGTTATAAGACGGATAAATAATTGCTTGTTTTCAAAATGAAAAAAGACAAGTCTCGTCAGTTTTTGTATTTGTCCACGCTTACTACTGGACCACTGATTTGTTTTTACATGAACTTTTTAACGATCAAATGAATACCAAAATAGGTATAGGTACATTTCTAAGATCAAGACCTTATTCACTCAACAAGCATCAACATTTTCAAGTAAATACACCACCATTATAAATAACCATGGCAACCAATCTCGAAACCTCATTAACGCACCATGAAAGCAAGTATTCCTTACTTATTTAGGTTAAAAATTATACGTCGCACCAACTATGCGAGTGAAGCGATCTGACCAGATTACTTCGTCGTCCAAGGCGTATCTGCAATCGGTAAATGGTTAGTTTAAAGTCTCGATATGCGAGGCATTCCCTTGGAATGCAACCGTCGCTATGCCGTACTTATATGTGCTCGGCGGACTGAATTTTTTCTTATCGTCGATGCATTTTCTGCAAGTTTTCAATGCGAGTGACGTGGACACGCCGCTACCCGTAATGTCTAGTCCTGGCTCAAGCTCAATTTTATATTTTTTTCCAACACCGTTCGCTGACTGGCCAGTTAGTTACAGGATGTTTATTCTGCTTGGCCGCTTTATTTTATTGAACTGTTTCATACCCTTAGGGTATACGATTTAGGTAGTGAGTTAGTCAAGGCTTGAGCTTTAGTCCAGTTATCTGAGACGCATTTGGAACTAGTTGGCACAATCGTTTTAAATTGGATCGACCGCCATTAGCGTAAAGCACGTGCTAGAAAGGAGCACCAAACTTGGTATGTGTACCAATCAGATCATGATTTATAGTTTTTAGCTTCCGGTATCGTTGAAATTACATTTAAATTTCTTAGCTTGAAGAGTCTTTTGGGCAGAAATGTTCTGTGTGAATGACTTCATCAAGTCAGATCATTCTGGATTTTAAATTGATAATCAGTTACGGTGTCGATGGGTTACTTTTTCAGCCGGTGGCTGGATATTAGCCGCAGTAATAACCCCGTCATCCATCACGGGTTGCAATCGTCCCGCTGTCAGTTCTATTCCGGGCTCCGTTTTCGCTAATGATTCGCCGCCGTGAGATAGCGCGACATTTACAAAGGCCGGTTGTGCCGACGATTTGCATGTACAAATCGCTTCTTGATCTCCTTCTTGCATCGACGTATTTATATTAGACTTGGCACGGCTCCGCGTTATTGTTAGTTTTTCATTGATATCAATTCAGATGCGTTTGTAGTTTTTCGTCGTTCAGCGGCGTGTTTCAAAGGTAATTTGCGGCTACTTTTGCGAATACCTAATTACAATGAGTCAGACAGTATTCTTTATATGAGTCACGTTTGTTTCAATTTGTTTGCGATATGTCGCGCTTCCTTTTTTAAATCAGCATTACAATTCCACATTGAAGCAAAAAACAAAGCTCGTTTTAAACTTATTTCATAGGAATAAATCGTTGTGTATATGCCGGCCCGCGTTCCACGTGCGAGAGTTTATAATTTATTTGCGTCGCAGTTTTCTGGCGACGATTTTCCCACAGGGGCGGCGTCTCAAACGAGCCGCTCCCGCCCTTTATGTGGTTTTTTGTGGCGGCACAAAATGCCCCGGTGGAAAACATTCAGTGATAACTGGCAACAATCGCAGCCGCCCGGATGCTCTCTCCCATTCCGCGCATACCGCGCTGGACCCAACCATACTTTTTCATCCGATGCACCGGCGACTGAGCGCTCTTGAGCCTCGTAACTGGACAAGTCATTAGAATTGTTAATTAGAGTTATTAACCACAAAGTATTTAAAAATAAAAACGTTTTGTTATCGACTTCGGATATCTTTGTTTGCGCGTCGTTTTAAACCGCAAACGATGTACCGAAATGGTTTCTTGTAATAGTTTACGTGATGATTCCGTAAATTTGCATTGGTAAATTTCCAGTACCTATTTATAGCTAACTTGCAAAGACAAATACAAATGGAAAAGAACAATCTATAAAATTGAGTCGTGAGTCATAGGTAGGATCTCTGTTAGGGAATTACCAGAAGCAGCAAAGAAAATCGTTGTCTTAATGTCAAGCTTAATTTTCCATAATTTCCACATTAACTAATGGCCGGTCTAATACCAAGAGCGTTTGGTGTCGGCGTGGCAGTTCATTAGCGGAGCGCGCTTCAGTCCAGGGTATTTCATTGTTCTATTGTTTTATTTGCCCCTGTCCGGTGCTTGGTGCTTACTGAGAGATATACAGCTCTTACGTAACTTTTACAATGCTTCACGCCATAAAAAAAAACAATTTTTCAGTGCTCCCCCGTTAAACAAACCCTTTTTTACTTAGCTCTTATACTTTTTTCCGACTATCATTTAGTAACATTCCAAATGATGCACGACATTAGGCATATGAGATATGAGCATACAAGCATACCTAGAAACTGTACATTTACTTGTCTCGCTCCAGTAAAAGAACGTTTTCATTAATATCCTATTGTTTCTTAATCGTCGGTCTAGATTTTATACAGCGATAAGTCTCCATTAAAACACGAAGTTTAAGCGGTAACTCGCTGCCGGTAGTGTTTCTCGACCAAAAAGCGTAGCCGCTAGATCTGAAGCCCGATTCGGGTTATCTATTCGTTCGATCTCGATCCGACTGACATTAGTCCGCCGTCGAGAAGCAGAGATGTCGATTTTTCGACTCGTAAACCAACCTTGCTCTGACACACGACGGCATATAAAATACCGGCCAGCCGCTTTTGGTAACGCCGGTCTTAAGCTGTGCTTTAGAAGCCGTTAAAACATTGGCAAATTCATTCGAAAGTTAATCTTTTGAATAAGCAGATGATCATTATTTTTGATGCAAGAAAGATAAATGTTTGTCTTAAGTTTTAAATGTTTTAAGCCATTCATTGCATTGCGCGCGCTGCCGTAGATCTCACGCTAGCTAGATGTATCGCCGTTCCAGTTTGCTGACAATAAATCGTATGTTTAGCGACGCGGTGACTTGTATAATTAACAATAGCGGCATTATACGAGATTTCCAAACTAAGCGGCGCGACGCAGATCGTTTGTCACGACGCAAATTGCTATTTATGAGGATTATCTATTCTTGAATGGCGTAAACTGTTTTGTTACTCAGCATAAGCTTTGTTGCAAGCAAATTTGTGGTGACAGCCCTAACTTAGTACTACTCGTAGAAACGGTACAAACCCCGCTTTATTCACTCGGTTGAATAAAAATTCCTTCCTCATAGCTCACCTCAGATGTTATTCCCACCGCAAACAGTACAGCTCATAAATAAAGCATTGCTATTTAGCTAACAATCGAGCTCCGATGGGCATTTGGTCAGATTCCGAAGCAGGCAGCCGTGGCAGCCACGTGTGCTCGGCTCCGCATGCCTGGGGCCGAATATGCAACCCTTGCGTCGTGAATTTTGCCCCTATGCCGAATATTCCATGCACATCGGCGCTGATAATGCTAGCGAATAATGCAGCTCGGAGGATCGCCGGCGGATTACCATTTCGCGCGGTCGCATCCGATAATGTGAATGTGACTAATGTGCTCTAATATTGATAGCAATATTAGCAATTAATAACAGACCACTGTCCAGATAAGCTGGTAACGCACATTGGGTACCCACACAGCTAGTGCTAGGTAATATCACCATATTGACATTCTGAGGTTGTGCCAATTCGTTTAATTAATAAACATAATCAATTGGTATTGAATTGTGTGTAATTATCTGGCGTGTGCGTCTGCGGTTGTACTACATTGTGTTCTGTTCGTTTTAGGTAAGTGATGGGATCGTTTCTCCGGTGATTGGGTACAATCATGATGCATCCCGCAGGATACTACGCTAATCTTGGTAAGATGCAAAACTATCTTACATTATCCGAATTAGGTTACAATATCTGTTATATTAATTAGGTTACAAATTTCAGTGGATCGCTTCAATGTTTACTAAATTCGACCCAAAGCCAAGCCTAGTACAAAATCATGTTTACAGACTAGACTTCTCATGCAACCATTTTTATAATGCATAAATAAAAGATGGCGAAGATTGACTTATTCTCGTTTTTTTAACACAACACCGCAAATAATTTCTACTACAAAATAAAATAATTTAGCGGTATGATAGGAACACCGAAAAATGCATAGTTATTTATTACTTCTTGTTTTTTGACCTATGATATAATAAGTACTTACCTACTTACATATGTATTACGCTACTTATTTTTTTTTAAATGGCGGTTTCTAATAAACAATAGAAAGCCTAATAACCAGTAGCCATATAGGTATTAAATGTAAATACACCTGTTTTTAATCAAGTTCATTTTTCTTGCCAATTTCTTATCACGAGGCAAGCTTATCACCGTTTCCGCGAAATCATTGTTAATCTTAGTCAAGCGTTGCTGACGTCACGCGAGCCGATAACAGCCAAGAATTATAGACACGATTCGTCTAGCTTTAGGTATGAAACTAAACACCTGATCACGTTCAGTGCCGGGAACTTTGATTCAGGGTCGGTTTTTTTCAAGAAATTCGCTTCATGTGACGTAAAGTACGTACCTACGTAGAGTCCGACCACCGAGTGACACAAGCATTTTTTTTGAATTTTTCATGTGGCAACAATTTCACCTATGAAACGAGCTGTCACATTACGAGTACATACATATCCAGTCGCTATTCATTGCGTTTTACCAGCTAGTTATATTTTGAATTTGCCGCCTTTTTTTGTGTCACCACTCGCTGGGTGGACTCTAAAATGAATCGTTCACTGAAAATAAAATAGAAGTCATATCAGTTGTTCGACGTTCGTACGTTTTGTATTTAATTTGTTTTATTAGGTTTATACCCCCACTATTGTAAACGTGGTCAAAACGTTTATAGTCGTTTCGTCAAGATAAAAGGAAACCGGGCAAAAAGCACGTCAATCAGGAGCTCCTTCTTGACGTTACGTTAGACCAGAAAGATTTACACAGATTTACAATTTAGCCTACAATTCAACACTATGTATATTTCTGTTGTTTTTAGATTACTTATTACTATTAGGCCGAGTTGTTTGAACAGTAGTTAACTGAACAGAACCATCTGACATAAAATTCAAAAATCGAATCAAAAATTACATTTGGTTCAGATTTAACAAATGTTTACGAATTTAACTATAAGTGCAGTGTTCACCAACAATTAAACGGACGGTAAGCGGTTTGACAGTTGTCAAATGTATTGACGAACAGCTGTTTAAGACTTAACCGTCTCTTAAATTGGTTGGTAAACTCGGCCCTTAGGTAAAAGCACCTATTATGGACAAGGCTCCAGTGATGAACATTTTTTTTTTAAATGAAAACATATCAATACTAAACATTTTATTCTAATAGTAGTAATCCCGAATAATTTAATATAATCTAATTGTAGCACTAAAAGCATTATCAATCTCAGAGACTTACCTATATTTATGGAATTGTTCATAACTGGAGCACTGTCCATAATAGGAGCTTTTACCTATGTATCTACCTAGTACCTACTGATCAAACAACGCTCCCTTACTAGGTAAGATTTATTTACTGGGTCGTACTTTTTCAGATTCAATAGTTAATCAAGTATCTGGTACACGATAAACATCTTAGTTAGCTTGATTGTGCGAAATCTGGTTAGGTACAGAATTATCGTCAACTTTTAAAACTTGTTGGTAATTACTAATTCTGTAGGACTGCCTAGCTCCCTACCCCACTCTGGGAATGTATGCGTGAGTTTATGTATGTATGTATGTCATGTATCTAACCCTTATAGATTCACCACGCCAGCTGTCTGTACGTCTAGTCTGTCCAGAATACTTTAGACTATAAAAATAAATAAACTCACAAACTCAAATAATTATCCGACCATAACTACCTACATGTTGGTTTTGAAAAAAATGCTTACAGGTTTGGTACCACAGGTATCCAGTACAATTTTTAAAAGTGGCTTGATCTTCTAAGCGACGTTTGAAGCAGATTAGGCAACTTTAAAAAAGTCTCTAATCCATGCAACAAAGGAACGATTTTATACCCACTTCGTTAAGGGGTTATCGTTGAAAAAAAAGATTTAAGTACAGAGTAAATATTTTTTCAAAATATTTTCCCTTTAAGTGACCATTTTTGGTTAGATTTAGGTATGTACTCGGCTGCCTTGTGCCACCGCCGGCCGACGATGAGCGGGAAGCGAGCGATCAACTACTAATTATATGTCTTTTATTGACAAGGGATCTATATCTTTTGTTTCGACAAACTAGTGAAGAGAGTTCTCGTCGGCAGTGTGAACAGCCAGCGATCAACTACTAATAATATATCTTAAAATCAACTTTAATACAACTTCTAAGAACTTGAAACAAAACTAGCAAGGCTTTTGAGTTGATACTGTTTGGATCTCGCAGTACGATATTTATCATTTATTGACACTGAAAACTTTGCTTTGTTTTTTTGAGCAAAAAAATTGTCGAAAGCCAATCACTTGCTCGCTGGCAACGGAACAAGTGTCTATCGCTGTCATACTCTCTCTTGAATCTGCCAGTACTGTTATGTCAGCAGAATATTAAATACCTAATAAGATTCTGACAAAAAAATACACATGCTTTTGTTGCCGACTATTTTTTTTAACCGACTTCAAAAAAGGAGGAGTTTCTGTGATCCACTCATATGTTTAAAAAGTATTTTCACCGTTTTCTCCGTCAATTGAGGACCGAATTTTTCCGAGGTCGTCCCATTGTCACGGAATCGGTATTTGATAAGGGGGTTCGTGAGGAATTGAGGTAACTCCTCAAACATCATAGGCATACGTATAGCGATTTTAACAAGTCCAGCAAATACTACACTCAGAAAGTATCATTTGGTAAAGTGGAACTGATAATGAAGACCACAAATCGGATCCATCGGAACTCTCAACGGTAGGTACTTATTTCAAGGGTGGTGATAAGATATCTCGATTAAGGTAGTTGAGCGACTATGACGAAGCTCAATTAAATGGTTTTTTAGTCATATATGACTATGACTTTCCCGCGGCGTTGCTTGAAATGCCCTAAGCTTTTTAATGATACAACAAAACATAAAAATTGTAGCTAATAGGTCAGTCTAACTGAAGTCGGCGTCTCACAACATTTTATAACCAAAAGTCGCCTTCAGTTGAGTGACCTATTACTATTACCTACCATTTTAAAAGAAGTTAGTAAGTTGACCTACCGTTTTTGAAAGCGGTATCTTGTTTTTTAATTTTCCTACAGTCCTCATCTGCACGTCGAAACCAAACTAACGAAGTCAAATTCGGTGGGTCTAGTTAATTCCTCGGGTTTACTTACCTGTGTACATATTCCCAATTTGAGCCCATTACGATAAAATTGA
Organism: Acleris laterana; assembly: GCA_963966035.1. Taxonomy (NCBI): domain Eukaryota; kingdom Metazoa; phylum Arthropoda; class Insecta; order Lepidoptera; family Tortricidae; genus Acleris; species Acleris laterana. The sequence continues at coordinate 14,722,932 of OZ014442.1, read as the reverse complement.
CTAGCAAGATTTGAACTGCATTGCCTCCTTATTCATCATCATCGTGTCAGCCGAAAGACGTCTACTGCTGGACCTAACCCTCCCCCAAGGCTTTCCACTCAGACCGTTCTTGTGCTTTCCGCACCCACCGCGTTCCCGCGATCTTTAAAAGGTCGTCACTCCATCTTGTTGGAGGCCCCCTTATTATTACTATTAAAAGCCTGATGTGTCCCACTTTTGGGCAAAGGCCTTTCCCACTTTTACCTGGCCAGTCAGTCCTTCAAAAATGAATCCAAGTCAAGTCCAAGCTGACGAGGTCTGCGGCGTTTCAGTCTTGAGCTGCTGGGCTTTCAGTCTGTGGTGACTGGCCAACAGCTCGCTTTGGGGTTGTCTGAAAGAAAACTGTTTATATTTTTTTTATCCCATTGTATAAAAAAAAAATGTAACTAATAAAACGTAATTGAATCCACTTCTGATTAAGTTATTAAAGCCGATGTCTATAATTTCCGTTGATGAAAAGTGGTTTTTAATCCACAGGTTTGTTTTGACAAAATTGCTTTTGCCCGCGACTTCATATCGTTTTGCCCCCTTTTATACGTTTAGCGGGATGAGTTTAAGTAATTCCCTAACTTCACGTTTGTAGATTTTTGCGGTGAATTGATAAATTAATTCGTTTTTTCTTTTATAAAAAATAATAATAGCACTCAAAATAAATATCTGCTCAATTCACTGTCAAATTGCTAAGAAGTTTGATGAATATTTAGTTTGTTAAAAATGGATTTTCTTTTTGTAATGAATAGATAAGGATAATAATTTAGATGGGGCTATTCCTTTTGTCCACACTGTGGACAACTGAAAATAATAATTCCCAGTTGCCCAAACCCTCGAAATTATGTGGACATTTCACACTCTTTAATTTGACTCAACTGTGTTAGTTCTAGTATCTAATAAAAACATTAATAAAAACTAACTAAATTCTAACACAGGTGAGTCAAATTAAAGAGTGAAATGTCCACGCTATGGACAACTGGGTTTTTTTTTCTCCCAGTTGTCCACAGTGGACAAAGGGGTGTGGACATCTGGGAATAGCCCTTTACATGACGCCATAATATGTAGATCTATGTCGGGTTCCTATGTTCAAACCGCGGACAGATAAGGCTTACATCTTCAGGTTAGAATTTGACATTTAACAATACAAAATATGTCAAATATTAATTCGAAGTAGGCTTTATCTATCCGCGGTTTCAATATAGGAACCGGACATGCAAACTGCGGCTAACAGAGTTGTCATCAGTGGTCGACGCGATCCGTCGTCAGCTGACGTCAATCCTATACATTTGGACGATTTCCGAAAATTGTAACATTATCGTTATGCATCTTGATTAGGCCCCCGGGTTCCTATAAAGTTATTACAGCAAATAATAGGGAATAATCATGACTTTTTCCACAGCTTCGATAAAAGCTGGTTCATGTAACAAACAGTTGAAAAGAAATAGTTTTTTGAATAGCTGTAAAAATAACCAAGATATAAGCCAACTGAGATGTGTTGCATCTCTTTAGCAAAACAGAACTTAATATGGAGTTTATACGGCCGCCGTCCTGTTACATGACGTCACAGAACTCACAGTGCATATCGGATCTCCTAATCGCTGTCTTATTAGCAGTATAGAATGCTTGTAACATACGTATTTCTTTTCGATTCTTCCGATATAATTTTAATTTCACTTTCGGTGATCTCTTTGAGGCATTTCATATTTCGTTAAGAAATAAGATTTAAAAAATGTATGCATAATTTATATTATTCCAAAACACAGTTAAGCTCTTACTATTTTTATCGGCAAGAGAGAACGATTTCACAAAGTTGCATCATTCCTAATAGCAATGGCCATTAATCTGTCTTTTAAGTTTTAGACATTAGCGATTGTTTATACGTCATAACATGATACAAAGTAATTCAAACACATTACTTATTATTTGTTCGGTTAGGAGTTAGTGTACAGTGCGATAGTTTTTAAATAGGCCTTCGGGTTTGTAATTGTCTTTCACTCGCACACGTACGCTCTTATGCGAGTTTTGCACAATTAGGCTGAGATGTTTACCAGTGTATTAGTGGCAGGTTGCAAGCCCATCGCCTAACAATACTACAAGCCTTTATTCCCTTAGTCGCCTCTTAAGACATCCACGGAAAGACTTGGAGCGGCACTATTTCTAACCCGGCCATCACGCGGAACTACATATTATAAATAAATACATAAGTACAATAAATAATTAGGGTTTACGAATAGCTAGATGCGTTTTCGCTGCAAATTAATGTTACCCTTTGAGTCTGATTTTCTGTACAATTTATAATCTACAAACTATGGCATAGGTACATCTAAATCTGGGCAGTGATTCTCTGAATAACGACGGTCGGACGGACGGACGAGTGAATGTCCAAGCGGCGAGATTAAGTAGTCCCGTCAGTGCGAACAAAACATATTTTAGCGCGTGCATTTTCAATTTAGCAGCATGGTTTCTGCGGATGGATCGAACGTATAAGGCTGCTTAATTGAAAATGCACTCGCTAAAATGTGTTTTGTTTGCTCTGACGGGACTACTTAAACTCGCCGCTGCGATTTCGCCCGTTCGTCCGCCCGTCCGTTGTTTTTGAGAGAATAACACCCCTGAATTAATTTAATCTTTATTATCCGAATACAGTCCGAATTTTCTTAAAATAAAAAGCTTTTCTTTACACATATTTTTTTCTTCTAATGCCAACAGCGGGTTTTTTAATAAATATAAAAATACTGAATAAATATAATGGGGACAATGTCACACCAATTGACCTAGTCCCAAACTAAGCATTAGGCTTGTACTATGGGTACTAGACAACGATATAAATACTTATATAGAGAAATATATACATAAGTAAATACATAGAAAACATCCATGACTATGGGACATAATATTCGCGCTCATCACACAAATATCTGCCCGTACCGGGATTTGAACTCAGGACCGCTAGCTTCGTAGGCAGGGTCACTACCAACTAGGCCAGCGCGTCGTGAAATATTTGCTTGTACGTATTTACTATTGTTGTTAATATCGATGTTATATATATTTGGAATAGTGGTTTAAACTCATACCGTACTCGCAGTACTACTTACTTACTACTTTTTCTACATATTTTTTATGTTCGTTAAACTAGACAAATTTAACGACAGCTTGTTCGCAAAATCAGGACATCCGTTCAGTCTCTACACGTAAACATAGAACCATACAGTTATGTTAAATAGTACAAAGTATTTTAATTTGATTATGATATTTTGAACTAATAGGTATTACAAAAAAATAAGATTTGTAAAGATGTTACAACCATGACTAAAATTTATACACGGGTAGAATCATTTTAAACCCGAAAATTAAGAAAGTGCTCAATAAAATAGCTTTAGCAAATTCTGCACTGTTAAGCTGTGGGCGTTCTATATTTAAAAGCCCTTCGCTAATCCGTATCGACATCGTCCTGAAATTTTCAAATCTTGTTCCTTAAATAGCTGTTACTTGGCTAACCCTCAAGCTCTCCCTCCCTCCACCAACTAATACAAATAGCACTAATTCACTACATTTGCACTCGGTTTAATTGGTTCACTCGGTTTGTAGTGAACACGGCTCCAATTGATTGGCCAATTAGATACCACTAATGCCTTCTCCATTCCCGGAACAATTTTGGGAACGCAATCAATCCTTTAGAAAAAGAAGTTTCCAGAACCAGTCTCCGATACCTGGGCGTAGGAAAAGATTGTTATCTTAATAATGATCGAAATTGGGTTCTCCATTATGGTCGTATTGATAAACGGTAGTTTAGAAGCGAGCTCATATTATTGATAATTAATCGGCCAATGGAAAGTAATGGACTGTCAAATATTACAATTACTCTAAATAGGGTGATATTCACATTTTGTCCGAGATCTCTTAACTGCTCCCTCCGCACATAGTGGTGGCTAAATGTTGTAAACTATTTTGTTTACTACACTTGATAACTAAGTAACTTACAACAAAGGATTTCTACAACCGGTATGGCCATAATGGTTCTAATCTTAACCGGGAGCTTGTTATTCAATTTTGAATCTCATAGTCTCGTTCAATTAAAGGCGGTATCTTTGAAAACAACTGCAAGTGATTTTTGTTAGGGAATGGATACATGTTGATGGAAAATGGGTACAATTTTAATTTATGTAATACGTTCTTTATGATTTAAATCGGTCAATGAACACAATCTCTGGTGGATTTGTTTCCATTAAATTCAATTCAGTAATAAAGTTTTTTCCTTTTCGGGTTTATAGCTAGCTATTCATGGTGCATTTTGACGCTTATTACTCAGGCCTTTTTAATAAAGTGAGAGCTTTTCTCCAATCACAAGCAATCTCATCCTTCGTTCAAAAAAACTATATCTGTCTTTGCATTTGCTATTTCTGGTAACAGCGGATTAATACAGTCAAAGGCACTATAAACCAGGCACCGGCAACCGCAGCGCGGCCCATACGCGCCATCGCCTCAGGCCGCCCGGCCGCTCGCGTCAACGTTTGGTTAGAAACGTCTACTCTATCGCAAGGAATAACCATAAAATTATGATTTATAAACGTCGCCATTGCGCCGAGTAATAAAACCGACTCCATGTGCTGAGTCGTGCCACTTCTTTCATATGGGATTTCTAGTTGCGGACTTATTTATGTCCAATAACGCACACTTCTTGTTACGAGTTATGTTCACGGTATTGTAATTGAAGATGATGATTTAAACTGAAGTTTCCAACGCTTTTTGTTCAATTTATTATATAATATGATAATCCTTAGCTTAACCTATAATTATTATAAATGCGAAAGTGTTTGTTTGTTATGTTTTAATTTACAAGTAAGGCTTTGATACGGAGACGCACAAAGTTGACTAAAAATAGCGATACAACTTCTGCGCGGTCGGACTCGCAAGCAAAAGCTAGTAAAAGTACATAGCCCTCATTTCTCGAAACAAACGCTACCAAGTTTTCGACTAGCAGTAACCAAATACACCAAGACCAAGCCGTCAATCAAACTTTCCACTAAGTAAAGTTTGATACATGTTTATACATGAAGGATTTGGTTCTTGAAGTAAATATTCAAAGATGTTCCAATCAATTTACTCATTCTTCCGTATTTTTTTTGTTATCCGTAGGTGGAATTTGTGTAAACAGCTCAACGTTACTGTCTATTTCCTCTAAACATTTGTAAAACAAGCTTCCTCCGACCCCAAGAGTGCGATGAACCGTTTCCCGCAGACGCCGGGCCGCGGCGGCTCAATGTTTATCCGCGTCGACCTCAAGTCCTTTGACGAGCGTTAATAATGAAGAGTCGGGAAGTACAGAGGATGCAGCAAGCGCAGCATGCAAGCGGCTTCGGACGCCTCCACCGCCGCCAACGTGACATAATACTCGCCCCGCCCACGCCTTCTCGCTCCCCCGGCCGGCGTGCGAGCGAGACGCCACCACTCCCTCCGTCGAAGCCTTCGCGCTCTACTGTTTCTAAGAAAAGCCAACTGTTATTATCCGGCGGATTGTTTTCGACCTCTCGACTCGCTCCCATGAATGAACGCGCGCCCGCAGGTGCGCACCCCCCAGCGCTGAATTTCGACAGCGATTACCCGCTTCTAAATGCGTATAGTTGCAAACCAATCTTGAGCACGCAACGCGATAATTTTCAGTGGCCAGCGCTACGCTTTTGCCTAATCGCCGGGCTTCGCAGGAAGTTGCGGTTTGAAGCACGAGCGATTTGCATTGATAGCTCTGAACGAACACGCTCCTTTCACGCCGAACCCTATCCTCCTCACCCATCAATCACAAACCTATTGGCACTAATTCGTGTGATAATTTAAGCATGTGTGGGAAGTTTTAGCGGTCGCTGCCAATGATTGAATAATCGTATTAATTCAGTCGCATTAGGTATTGAATCATTCAATGGGAATATGATAGATGCGCATGAATGACTAATAATTAACGTGATTTTATTGAATAAAGTAAGCTGGCGCATACAAACGAACACGAGTTTCGCAGTCATCATGACGGTAGCAGTTTTTTACGTCTAACCGCAAAATACGAATTGTTAACCAAGCAGGCACTTTGATATGAAACTAATAGTGATCCACCGCAGTTTTTCTGCGAAACACTATGCAACCCTGAAAGCAGCAAGGAAAAACCTAAGCCCGAATTTCATTTCAAAAATGGCCTATAACTAAAGTGTTATTTTATTAACCGCATACGAGTGATACAAGTCGGATTTTTATACCACTTTGTTTTGGATGCGTGACAAATGTATAAACGATACTGTAAGGATGTTAAAAATCTCTTGGCATCAAACTCTGATAATAAACATGAATTTTGATATACGAGAACGTATGATCACGTAAATAGATTTCCGGAACCGTTACATGGCTAAATTATTGTGTTCTAGACGTTAATGACTTAATGTCTTTGAGTCATTTGATATTTGGGATCGTTAAAAACTGGACATGGTAAATACTAGGTATATGCTTGCGTTTCTAAGATACTGGTTATTGTCTCCAATGTGTAATAACAACAACCTTACAATGCACAACCTAGAGAGTTCAAACCAGTACGTACAACGATGCACATATTATACACTTCACTCAAGGAAATATTGCACTTTTTTCCCTATACCTCAATAAAGATATTTTTAAATCTCTATCACAATAATTCTTAACGTTGTTTGATTTACCCACGATTAACACCGCTTCCTCACGAGAATTATCTAAGTTAAATTCATATTAATTAGCTCCACCACTTGCTTATTTCTAGTCAAACCATAAACACCTCAAGCGATTATTTTTATTACCCGGTGATATTATCACCAGATAAATTCAATAATTATTAAAAGATAAGAAAAGAAAGCATCGTGACATGGGATGGGAACCATTGATAGTTTGCAATTGGCTATTCTGATCGAAATAGGCCCTCCGCATCTCAAGTTAAGGCTGTTAGGCGCCGTTTCGGCAGTGGAAGTGGTCAGACCGGTCCGGGACTGTCGTAATAACAGTAGCCTTAACGATTGTTGGTTGACGATAAATATACCTTGTGCCGCCGTTATAGAGCCCGCGGCCATCTGTAGTTAACAGCTCTCGTACAAACTAGACGAAAAACTGTTCTAATTCAACGCTAATCACCTCTCCAACGATATTCAAATTGATATAATTATCCGTCCATTGATTCTTAATTCGAATTTGAATCTCGAATTTTCTATCGTTCGTATAACAATTTTGTGTGGCCTGGCGCATTGAACGCTGTAGGTACTTTATTATTGTCATGTAAACACGTGAGTTTTCTCCGCGCTCGAGATAAAAACACGTAATGATTCACTACCGAGGCGCGATGATTTCCACCGACTCGGAAAATTCCTGTTATCGTGCGGAGACTTTCTTCAGCGATCAGTGCATTGGACCAGTCGAATAATCGACACGCGAGCCGATATCGATCACGAATCGTCGTTATTGTTTTAGGAACATTGGCATTTGTACTACTAGTTTTTGTTGGTTTTTGGGGTCGGATAGTATCAGTTTCTCTCCTTAGCAATGGTCGGTTTAGGACAGCAATAAAAATAAAGTTTATGTGTCGCAAGCATGAATATTTAACTAATAGATGTAGGCATTGTTTCTTTCTTAAATAAAAATGGACCTTAATATTAAACAACTTTAAACGACATCATATAAAATCACTAAAATAAAAAAGTTGTGTTTAAAGTTCAATTTTTGGGTGAAAAATTACGATTTTAATAGTTAAACCAACAATGATTATTGTAAATTAAATAATCAAAAAAGACCTCAGAAGCAAACCCAAGGGATTAAAAAACTAAAAACGGCTATAAGAACAGAACAGGTTGTTTCTTTAAAACAACTGTAGGACATTCCGACCTAAGCTGTGTTTTATCAAACAGCGTCAAGATAAGAGCACCGAAGCAGTGGTGACATCACCGAACAGACCATGCCTTGATAAAGAAAGTGGTCTTAGGGTAAACTATAAACTACCTGATAAATAAACATCTTAGACTCCTACCTCAGTAAACGGGAAAATTATAAGCGATCTAAAAATAAGAACAACTGGTTTGCAATACTGACCAAACAAAAACACGTTTAATCATCGTTTATTGAAAACGCGACAGTGAGCGGCCAACTGGTCGAGCCGTAAAAATCAGTCCTAATTAAAGTGTCGCCAGCGGAGTAAAATAAAAAATAATGATCTACAACTTCCCAGACCGTTCGTGAGCGCTTGCTCCACTCAAGCAAAGTCGACTTGGCACAGACAGGAGCATATCGGATCGAAACTCGAAATCTTAAACCGGTTCCTTATGTGCTGCGTCCTTTTCGTTTGCACAGCCGTGCGTATGCTCGGGTTTCTTCTGTGACTCACCGTTTCTACGTATCACGCCCGCCGCTCTACGCACTTCATGGTCACCCGTTCAACTCCGTCACGGTTTGGCTGCAAGACTGGACGTTAAATGCGACAATGTATTAAAACCAAATTAATGAACGAACTGGTTTATCGAACAAACTACCGTTTTCAAATAATACATTACACGATTTACATTTAAGTCTCAAATTTTAAAATGCATAAGACGTTATCTTTTGCTCTATAAAAATTAATAACAGCTTAGACAGATTAGAAAAATACCCCATTAGATATGGAGTGGCACACTTTTATCTCGCATTACGTATTTTTAAAACAGGAATTTTAAGAGCAAAAGCACATTTGCTTCCTTTTAGCCAGCGGCAATTTAACTCGAGGACTTGACTTTATTTTATTCATTTGTTCCAAAAGCGTCTCCCAGGTGAAAGGACGTTTTATTTGTCATCAAGCCATCGAGATTAAGAGAAAAATTTACGGCGCTTTAAACGTTTATGTGCCGTTTGGCGTGTTCATGTATAAACATTCTGCGTTCTCGGGTGCGACGTTACTGACTTCGCTGCTACTAATTCTTCACAACGAACGCTTATCAAAGCTCATATCTATGTTAATTACAAGAATATTCATCCAAAATCAATATTAAGCGGCGGCAAAGTTATGACATTGACTTTAACGTCAGCAGCGATGATTCATTTATTATTCCTTAAGTTATTGATGTAACGAATGGCACCGAACGCGGTGCACTTGGAAGTGTAGAAAGAGAAAGGAAACTTATCCAAAAGTAGGTAATGTTTTTGCCGTTCTCGTTGTGCCGGCGCGCGCGCATGATTCACCGCGCGTGGGCCGGAGCTTATTGTGTTCGCTCGTCTCCACACTAGATAACATTGACTTTTTTTTGATCTACTACTTTAACTGCCTATGATTCATTGCACCTGTAACTAATATTAGCCTAGTCTATTCTAACTTTCTTTTTCATTGGCACCGTTTAATGTGTTTCAATCGCATCACGAGTGATAATACGTACGTTGATCTGTGGAGGAAACGTTATAAATAATTACAAAGAAAAACGAAGCGGTCCTTCATTAAGACCTATATTGTTATCACTTAACTGTTGTTTACCTACCTTCCTTCCGACATCATCCTAACATGGAATTAGAATTCCACAATAGAATCCCGGACTTCTCTACAGCATTGTGTACAGAGGTGGTTCTATCATTCATTCGATTTGATTGTCGGCTTGTAAAGTTTTGTCAGTTGACGTCCAAACTAAATATTGTTTACAGTTTTTGGGTGCCGGAGTCTTTATTTTCAAAGATCCTTAGGGTTTAACTAAAACGTAAGTCGCAACAGTTCATTTTTAATCCTTAGGGTGAAGCCAAACGAGCGTAGTTTCGCGAGTTGTGAGTCGCGTAATTTCTGCTACATTCGGTTTCATACAAAACTGCGGTTTGGTTCACACGGCGACGCAAATTCAGTTGCACTTTTATATGAAGATTTTATATATTACGCGACCGAAAATATGTGACTCGAAAAATTACGCTCGTTTGGCATCACCCTTATTATTATTATTCAGGGGGGTGGCTATTCAAGGCTCCAAAGCCTAGTATCACTGCGACCAGAATTGATCTATTGTGATCGCCACGACCTACAGTTCTCCGCTGAGTCCTGTTATTGCGAAGAATTTCAGGACTTTGTTGTGGCATCACCCTTACTAAGATTCTTCGTGAAATTCTACAGTCCTTAAAGTTCACAACTGCTTTAAATGCTGGTATTTTAGCTTGGTGACCTTTAAGAGATCGATACACATTGAGCTGACGACGGCGATGTCGCAAACGTGAGCATTGTGCGCCAGCGCAGATCGAGCTTTCTCACCGTGGCATTGTGGCGTACCCGTTCACTTCGCTGCTACACTATCGTGCAAATACTGTTTAAACATAATAACCATACAGATGCAAATTTACTAAACCAACATGCAATTCAATCTTAATTTAATTGTGAATGTCAACTGACTGATACGAGTATATGAATAATTTACGATGGAAATTAAACTTGTAAATGTTATATGGCTTACATGGGTCATATACTCTTATAATTTTAAAGTTATTGAGCAACATAAAACCCAGCTTCTCGTCACAGTAAAACCATAGCAATTAGCTATTAATTTAATACTTTAGTTTAAGAGTATCTTCGTTACTACGTGACAATAAATGACGTGCATATTGCCCGTACGTAACCCATGCATTAACCTACCTATGTCGTAAAAAAAGCTTAGGCCTTTACCCGTCGCATGTCGACGTGGAGGTCAATATCCCGTTATACAGCGTGTTCGCTGCATCGGGCATGCTTCGAAGAAATACTAGGAAAAATCACATGGTGAAATTTGTGGATCTAGATAGGTTAAAGGTATGAAAGAACACCAATCCCGGTTCTGCTATATGGGTTAGCGCCGACCGGTTCCAACATAAAAGCGTTTTTCTTTCTTTATGGAAATGTTAAATTATCCATATCACAATAGTTATATGCGGACCACATCCTTTAAACGTGAATTAAAAGATATTCGTGGTATTTTAAAATACTTTGAGTTTTAACCTTCAAATAACTTGTTTTATTTACACTTACAGTATAGGTATAGATGCAAAAATATTAGTGTGCGTGTGGATTGAGTGAGCATAGTAAATTATTTGTAAAACCTTAAATACGTTACTAGGTGATCTACAAATTATAAAGGTAATTTAGCAGGTTTTACTAAATGTTAGTATATAAATCTTATATGTTAAATGAATACATTCACTAATATCGTTGGTAGATTGTGAGCACATGTTAAGGGGGTTTTTTTTTTATTTGTGGTTTTACAAATACAGATATTAGTTTTACAATTGTTTATCTTTTTTTTCGGAAGGGTGCTCACTCAATCCACACGCACACAAAATATTATACTAATAAGGTTAAATATCATCAATCTTTAAAATAGGAACAACTACTAATTGTATCTATACTCGAAACTGGAATTCAAGACCAAAAAAACTACGACAGATACGTCACTGTCAAATCTGTCAAAGTCACTTACCTATGTCATTGTCAAATAAAGTTTTCAGGTTTCGCCAACCTTTATGTTATATGCTTCTTTGTACATATTGGCTGTTACAATTAATTAATTAGGATTTTCTCAAAAAAGGTACTTACAAACTTTATTTTCAACTCAACATTGACAAAATTTTATTGTAAAGAACTTTAAACACGATAAGGGTGCGTTGTTCACAGACCTTTATAACGTTATTAATAATATCGTTATCATAACGTTATATTTCGTTAGTGCTCAAAATTCCGTTTAAATATATCGATATTTTTTCATAACGTTATGCTACACCGTAACTGAAATCCTAATAACGTTATACTTAAATAACGTTATAACAAAATAATAACGTTATGCAACTTATGAACTACGCGCTGTTGCCGCTCTTCAGGTAGGCATTTTGCGTAACTGGCCGACTGGCGCGTGCATCGGCGCTGGATTCATGCATTGCGCGACGTTGCCAGATATAACCATTTTCTTGTCGTCTTTTCTGCCTACCGTCCAGGGGTGTTATTCTCTCAACAAATTGTCTGTAAGTAGGTATGAATATTTGGATACAAGCCTCGTCGCCGCGTTGGGTATTTTATAAGGGCTAAGTAGTTGGGGTTTTTTAGGGTTCCGTAGTCAAACTAGGAACCCTTATAGTTTCGCCATGTCCGTCCGTCCGTCCGTCCTTCCGTCCGTCCGTCCGTCCGTCCCCAGTCTAGCTCAGAGACTCATAGTACTAGAAAGCTGTAATTTGGCATGAATGTACATATTAGTCACGCCAACAAAGTGGTAAAATAAAATTTTAAAAAATATTTTTTTTTAATGCACTCCCTACACGTAACGTGGGGATGCCTTTTTTTTTTTCTTGCTTACCCCATAGTGTGGGGTGTCGTTGGATAGGTCTTTCAAAAATATTGCGGGTTTGTGTAGACAATTTTTCGATTAAGGGATCCGTTTATGAAATATTAAGCTTTAAAGCGCTATTTTTTGTTAGAGTCAAGTGTCCCCCCCACTACAGCCAAAACTACAAATACTAAAAATCTGAAAAAAATCTTCAACGAAAGCGCATATAACGAATTTTAAAGGAAAACTATCACGGCTAAGAAGACATGATTAGTTCCTGAGATACAGGCGACTAAAGTGTTTATACCTATCAAAATCGCCTATGATAACTTTGATAGAAAAAATTGTTAACGGGGCGTGCAGGACGCGCGGGGGGAGTCTGTCCAAGTAACAAATCGAGCGACAGCCGCGCTCATAAGCGCGAGCGCCTAGATGCTGTTCGGACGTGCCCCGGAATGCTACCTACAAGTTTGCGATTTGCGATCTGAAAGTTTACAAATAATCGATTAGATTATTGATTTGAGTCGAGTATCGTTTGGAAAACTTAAAATTCTATTTACAGGCGCCTTTTTTTTTCAATTTCTATTAATTGCTTTATAAAAGATTAAACTTTTATTGTAATTTAAAGTCGGTTTGAAGCAGTTTAGATACCTAACTACCTACATAGGTATACTGATCTCACACTTAAAAGCTTGGCTCTTGTTTGAGATATTATATACGAATTTATAAGAAAAATAATAATTACTAAGTAGACTTAATTAGTTCCTGAGATACAGGCGACTAACGGGTTTATACCTACTAAAAATCATCTAAGACAGCGCCAAATAACTAAATAGAAAATTGGTTCATACAATGTTGATTTTTGAGATAGTTTTTTGTGTTTGTCGTTACGGCTTCGGAACCCTACACTGAGCATGGTCCGACATGCTCTTGCCCGGTTTTTTTTTATAGCTTCGAGTAGACAAACGACACAGGCCACCTGATGGTAAGTGGAAACTGTGACCCATAGACATTCGCAATCACAAGACTGCAATGCAATCCTAAGACTGCAAAAAAGGGGGGGGGGGGGGGGCTGCACGCGCGGGGGGAGTCAAACAAGTAACAAATCGAGCGACAGCCGCGCTCATTAGCGCGAGCACCTAGATGCTGTTCGGACGTGCCCCGAAATGCTACCTACAAGTTTGCGATTTGCGATCTGAAAGTTTACAAATAAACGATTAGATTATTGATTTGAGTCGAGTATCGTTTGGAAAACTTAAAATTCTATTTAGTGCAGTCATTGAAGCATTATTGGTCCGATTTTTTTTACTGTGAACCGAATTGCATACAATTTTGGAATTAGGTTCATCTTACCCTTAACTTCAAAAGTGAAAATGATTTGAACTCCGCAACCACCCTGGGGGTGGTTGCCACCACTTCTCGGGGGTGTTTGTTTATTTCTTCAAAATAATCTCGGATATCGATAGAAGGCCTAATTTTAAGCAAAAAATTATCAATAAAGTTTTTCGAAAAATCCAACACTTTTCAAGTTATTGGCAATTGAAAATTCGCAATTTTTTCACGTTTTTCATCGGTTTTTTGCAAATATCTCCAAAAATATACGTTTTAACGAAAATTTTATAAGAAACAAAATTGTAGCAGGTAAAAAAATTAACAATCTGGTTTTTTATAAAGTATTCTAAGTGCAATATTAAGCTAGATATTAAAGATCAAAGCCGTTTTTATATTGTCTGAAATTTAATCGATGTGGTCAATGCCATCTAGCGGCGAGCAGATGCATTTTATGCATTCTAATAAAAAAGGGTTTTGTAGTGCTTGAAATAAGCTTTAAAATGAGCACTATTCAAAGTCTTTTGCACGTAAAATAAGTGAGCTGTATTGCAAATAAGAGGAGCATCTAATGTTTATCCTTAAAAATCAATGGGTTTCATAAGTGCCATTTCCACCAAAATTAAAATTAATCGTATTCCGCCTAGAATTAACTTTATTATGAAGAGTTTGATAGATTGTATCAGTTTGGCTGCTTCAGGACACATATTTTTCAAAAAAGTCACGATTATAAAAAATCAAAAAATTTCAAATTCTTAAAACACCCACCTTTTTTTCATAATATCTCAAAAATGACGACAGATACGTATAAAAGTGTAGAAATAAAAAATTTAGGTATTTTTCTGACAAACAATTTGGTTTTTTTGTTTTTTCTGTTAAACAAAAAATGACGGAGATATGATTGTTTAAAGAGCGCGTAGCAGCGCAATCACAGCCTCTCTTAAGCCCTTTAACCCTTCACCGTTTTAGAAAAAGGTTTTTTACTATGTATTGCAATAAAGGATGTTGTAGCTCTTTTAATTATCTTTACAATGGTTTTTTAAAATTTGTGATAGCATGAAAATTGAAGGAGTTATGGTCCAAAAACTTATGTTACTAACTTATATACGTAAAATGGTAGCCGTAATCATATATATTTACTTTTTTAATATTGGGGTAGTTTTAAGGGTAGAAAAGCTTAAGAATATGATAATCATTTTCGATATTTAAATCTTTTTCATTTTATAAAAAAAAAAAAACTATCAAGGGGTACTTTTTAAGGGTTGAATGGGGGTTAAAAATTTGATAATTATTATAGAGAATATAAAATATTACCTACTCTATATTTACATCTTTTTATGTCATACCAAAGTATTTTTTTGTGATTTTTTCAATTTAGGGGTTGTTTGCAAGGGTTGTAAGATTTTCAAGGGGTTGAAAATGATTTTAATATGAGGTAATTGTGTTAGAAAACACTTTACAATTTCACCACTTACTATTAGACATGTTTTCTAGCGATAAAATGGCTCAATTAAATTTTTTCCATTAAGGGGTTGTTTACTTACACCCCTTAAAAATAATAGGCGGAGTTCAGATCATTTTCACTTTTGAAGTTAAGGGTAAGATGAGCCTAATTCCAAAATTTCATGCAAATCGGTTCACAGTAAAAAAATTCGGAGGTAAGACCGTATTTTTCGCTTCAATGAATGCACTAATTTACTGGCCCGGGTCAATCAACTATTCTTTGTACATATCTATGTCCCTATGACACAAACGTAGTAAAGTTAGGTGAAACAAGAAATTTATTATAAATTATTTCTAAAACGGGTAATCAGAACTCGCATTATTTGTATAAACTACGATTTAACTCTAAATTGTTTAATTTTATTAACTTAACTTATAGTAACATAGTGGACGAAATACTCGTCCGATACAAAAATGTTGCTGTCCCCAAACCAATTTTGTCAAGATTTAACGCTTTCTTTCAAAAATACTCTTAACATCAATTTAAGTTATTATTTTTTACATAATCTACAATATTTTTGCAAACATAAAACATACAGATCATATTTTTTAAACAAAATAAACGTCATTAAAAAAAAAAACAAGATTTGTCCTCATATTCAGAAACAAATTGCTGTCCCCTAAGTTACCATTCAAGTGCTTTTAGTAATAAAACATAGATGGTTCTAGCAGTGCTCTAATAGTGTATTTAGTAGTCTGTGACTCACGTCATGCCATTCCGCCATCTTGATTTTTCACCGCGTCCCCCTCAGTTGTGAACAAATCAGTACATGGTGAAGGTGTGTTTATTCGGTGTCCCCCGAGTTCCGGCTCACAAATTGGTAAGTACACATTATTTTACTTGAAAACTTCTTGTCAATTGTTGTAATTGAGTGTGCTTACAACAGTTGATAAACCTTCACGTGTCTGCTAATACAGGAAAAAAGTACGAGTGAATAACCTACAAAATGTCCCCTAAGTTACCTGTCCCTAAAGTTACTATAAGCGGTAACTTAGAAGACACGGTGGTAACTTAAGAGACATTTTGTATGTTTCTAAGATGTATGACCTGTCTTGTAGCATATTTGAACTCTTTTAATTGAAAGGGATCTTATCTTATTATACATTTATTATTAGCGGTAGATTTTGTGAAGGTTTGTAAAAAAATACTTAATTAATTGGTTGCAGGTAAATAAAAAAACATGGCTCTTAAAGCCGCCGAAAAACAAAGGCGATACCGAGATAAACTTAAGAAAAATCCAGAGAAGTACGAAGAAAGTAAAAAGAAACTAAGAGAGTATTTTAGTAACATTAGAGAGAGTATTGATTTTAGTAACAAAGTTCTATATTTCATAAGTCTTGTATTGTAGTTTGTCAATAAATTATAACTTTCTTTGTTTTTCTTTTATTTAAACATTAGTAACATAAGAGACGTTTTGGTAACGTAAGAGACACTGCAAAATAACTATTCTCCTAAGTTACCAAAATGTCTCTTATGTTACTCATTTGTCCCTAAATAAGTAAAACGTTAAATTAAAATACCGTACATGATTTTTAATCTCTTTCATACAAATTTACGGTGATTACTACATATCAAATAAAATATTACAGGAAAAAAATACCCTGTTGTTCTATTTTGCCAATTCCTTAATTTATTTTGAAAATAAACTTGCTAAATGTTGTTTGATAACATAAGAGACACAATATCACGGTTTAATTTGCAAATAATCTTTATGTGCCTTTCATTGTAATTAAAGAAGATATGTTTTGATACAATACTTTCTGATACAGCTATTTTCAAACAATAAGATCGCGTTTTATTAGTAAAAAATATATTTATTAGATGGTCACGTAGGAGACAAAGTACAGGGCATCAAAGGAAAAAACCTTGTAAAAAATTGTAAATTAAAGCAAAAACTGCACTGCCAATGACTAAATTATATTATCCTGGTATTTACTTTTATTTTAACATCAACTAATACTGGTTATTTAAACATTTTATTTTTATGTTTTTTGTTAGAATTTGACCTACAAATTGTACAAAGAATAGTTGATTGACCCGCCCTTGTTTTTTTTTCAATTTCTATTAATTACTTTATAAAAGATTAAACTTTTATTGTAATTTGAAGTCGGTTTGAAGCAGTTTAGATACCTAACTACCTACATAGGTAGGTATACTGATCTCACACTTAAAAGCTTGGCTCTTGTTTGAGATATTATATACGAATTTATAAGAAAAATAATCATTACTTAGTAGACTTAATTAGTTCCTGAGACCTACTAAAAATCATCTAAGACAGCGCCAAATAACTTTAAATACAAAATTGGTTCATACATGTTGATTTTTGAGATAGTTTTTTGTGTTTGTCGTTACGGCTTCGGAACCCTACACTGAGCATGGTCCGACATGCTCTTGCCCGGTTTTTATAATTATTTAGGTAGTTTACTTAGCGGTCCCCCGACGTGTCGACGCTTGAATCAAAATATTAATACCTACTTATAATTAAACTTAAAATAGGGCCAAACTCCTTATTATTACTATTATTATTACAAACTATTTTGAGTCGGGGGTTTTTTAACTTTTTCAAATTAACAATATGACTTTAGCTCGCAACGTGTCTCTAAACACATGAAATGAATAATGGCAAATAAGTAATAAATAAAAAGAGGGGTGTTAGTTTATAACGGGCATCTTAGCTTCCAAACGGATGAACCGATTTGGATGCGGTTCTTTTTACTCACACTCACACTCACTCACACTCACACTCACACTCACTCACACTCACACTCACACTCTTACTCACTCACACTCACACACTCACAATCACACTCTCACTCACTCACACTCTCACTCACTCACACTCTCACTCACTCACACTCTCACTCACTCACACTCACACTCTCACTCACTCACACTCACACTCACTCACACTCACACTCTCACTCACACACTCACTCACTCACAATCACACTCTCACTCACTCACACTCTCACTCACTCACACTCTCACTCACTCACACTCACACTCTCACTCACTCACACTCACACTCACTCACACTCACACTCTCACTCACACACTCACTCACTCACAATCACAGTCTCACTCACTCACACTCTCACTCACTCACACTCTCACTCACTCACACTCTCACTCACTCACACTCACACTCACTACACTCACACTCTCACTCACACACTCACTCACTCACAATCACACTCTCACTCACTCACACTCTCACTCACTCACACTCTCACTCACTCACACTCACACTCACACTCACTCACACTCTCACTCACTCACACTCACACTCTCACTCACTCACACTCTCACTCACTCACACTCACACTCACACTCACTCACACTCTCACTCACTCACACTCACACTCTCACTCACTCACACTCTCACTCACTCACACTCACACTCTCACTCACTCACACTCTCACTCACTCACACTCACACTCTCACTCACTCACACTCTCACTCACTCACACTCACACTCTCACTCACTCACTCACAATCACACTCACACTCACTCACACTCACACTCTCACTCACACACTCACTCACTCACAATCACACTCTCACTCACTCACACTCTCACTCACTCACACTCTCACTCACTCACACTCACACTCTCACTCACTCACACTCACACTCACTCACACTCACACTCACACTCACTCACACTCACACACACTCACACTCACTCACACTCACACTCTCACTCACACACTCACTCACTCACAATCACACTCTCACTCACTCACACTCTCACTCACTCACACTCACACTCTCACTCACTCACACTCACACTCACTCACACACTCACACTAGCTCACACTCACACTCACTCACTCACTCACTCACTCACTCACTCACACTTACACGTCAAACTTATAACACCCCTCTTTTTTGCGTCGGGGGTTAAAAACAACGGACGGTCGGACGTGCATTTTCAATTTAGCAGCATGTTTTCTGCCGATGGATCGAACGTATAAGGCAGCTTAATTTAAAAACCACGCTGCTAAATTGAAAATGCACGCGCTAAAATATGTTATGTTCGCACTGACGGGACTACTTAAACTCGCCGCTTGGACATTCACTCGTCCGTCCGTCCGACCGTCGTTGTTCAGAGAATCACTACCCAGTACAGTTAAAACATCGGTATAAAGCAGGCAACGGCAACGGCAAGGCAAAACAATGTCATGCGCCATAAGCCGCAGCCGCACGAAGCGCGGGAGTGAGTGAAATTGAGTGTAAGAAAGAGATGGTCTATAACGTTATTATAGCGCTAACCGAAGTATCGTTATAAGTATAGCGTTTTGTTTGATAACGTTATAATGAATACCGCTACAAGTATGACGTCAAATAACGTTATAGTATAACGTTATTCGAGTAAAATAACGTTATGAACCATAACGTTACACGAAAATAACGGTTATTAAAGGTCTGGTTGTTCAACTACAGAGTAATTCTAAACTAGAATAGTCATTTCAGGTTGAAAGTTAGTAGTTATAGCCTCGTATAGGTACAGTCGAGTTCATCATTATCTGAGCAAAGATTGGACCAAAAACATCTGAACACATCTGAACAAGACCCAATTGTCAGAAGCATAAGAAGTAGATCAGATATTTTTAGAAAATAGGTTATTAATTACTTATATGTAGTTAAAATTCTTGTACCAAATGTTATTAACACCTGAAGTGATACAAGCACAATACCAGCTTTGCAACCAAAAATTGCAGATGATTAAGTTTTTATTAAGGCCTCTTGTATTTATGTAAAAGTAAGTAAATAAAATTACTTCTTTAAATTATGGAATTAAAATTACCAATAAATAAATTATCTCAGCGTGTATTTTTAGAAAAAAAGGGATATACTATTGTACGAACATTTTATTGCAGTGGCAACATTGTCGTAGATTTTTTGGTCTTGAATTCCAGTTTCGAGTGTAAGTACAGAAATAAATATCCGCAGCCAAATAATATTACATTTATAAAACAGAACAGAAGTTTGATAAAGTCTCAAGATCATTGGATTAAAAAGACGCAGGAAGTGAAACTGGCCCGGTAGCGCGATTGAGTGGACTCTACAAACTTGTAAGTGAACACTTTTACTAAAGACTTAATTCTTTAAACCTCAGCAAGCTGAGAAATAATATCGGTATAAAATGCCTCGTTCGCGTCCGATTCGTTGTCCTCATGTCTTCTCGGTTAAAAGTAAATTTCCGGAATATAATTTCTCCTCTAGTAATAACACTATAACAGTATGAATGAACTAAGTAAATTTTATCTGCAGTCCCCATATTTCCATTTCCAGTAGATATTTTCTTGTCTACCTCACCTCAATCAAAGACAACAATGTTAAAATTGTATCAATATGTTATGTTAATATATCTAGATGATAAGTATAGTTCATAATTGCTTATTAACGTATCCTTTTTTAGTCTAAAGGAAGGAGATTCAATAAAAAAAATGTATCTATCTGCTAAAACAAGTCCCACGTGAACAAAAAGCACTCAATAATTGGATATACACTTAGGTGTAAAACTGAGTCAATATTAGCACCTTAGTAGAATGTGAATATGTTGATGATAATTGAAGGTATTTTTAAATGTTTTATATAGACAAGTACTCCTTGAAATTCGCTACAAATCCGCCTACCAAATGATTTACCTGTCATATACAGTTTTTATGTAATTTTAATTTTAAATGTGTTAAATTTAACTTTTTTTATTTGTCTAACATATTAATTCTCTTTATGGCAATCCCAAATAAGGACCCTGATAAAAATAATGAAATTTAGTCTCTTTAAAATGAGTAGGAAACTATTGAAATCAGCTATATTTTTTAGGTGGTTAGTTATTGACGACATTAGTTCGGTGCACGATTAAATTTTTCACAGAGGCAAATTAGCCATACAAAATGGTTCACATTAAAATTCTCCAATAACTAGAAAACTACGTCCCTGTTTCAGGCAGTTAATACCTCATTTTAAAGAGGATGGAATTCCCTATTTTAAATTGTTTTCTCATTTGGGGTTGCCACAGAGAAAACTAAATTACTAGTAAAAATTATAATGAAAATTTTACAGTTTTTGGTTCAAAATTACTAAACAATTATAAATGACAAATAAATCATTTGTTCAGCATTTTTGTAGCGAATCTCAAGGAGTACCATTCTCTATTAAGCATTTGAAAATGCATTTAACTATCATCAACATATTCACATTCTACTAAGGTGTTATTATTGACTCACTTTTGCACCTAAGTGTATACTCGAACGACATGCACCTTGGTAATGGTCGTATAGCAATAGGTATTTAAAATAGAACCATCCTATATAATATAGTATTTTATTTCAATAAAATTCCAAGAAATATTGAACAATTCAAACGACATTGGCGGTAAAAGTAAAACTCCTAAGTGATATACGTCCCGGAAAAACAATTGTAAAAGGCCAGCTTGCGCCCAAAAGACGTACGAGTTCACATGTTTTTCATCACACGTGAAACATTGGTCACCGCTGTTTCGTAGTAGCAAGGGGGTTAGGCCTGGCTCGCATGCATTATTCAAGACTCATTCCTATTCAACGGCGACAGGCCACCCGATAAAAAGTTCTCGTTTGACAAGTTGGACGCCAGCACCCTTTGTACTTACGTCATGTCCTTATGTCTCCTACGCTAAACTTACGGTTGTTCAACAACTTCAACGAGCAATAATTATGACGAAGCCATATTTATGAGCTGCGAGACATATCTTCTGCCATATTTTGAGTAGGTTTGTGGCGTTGTTTCCGTTTCCTAAACACAAGCTTTTGAAACTGGAAGCAATATCTTTGTATGAATATTAGGCTGTTATGTTAAAAGATATTAATATTGAGGACTAAGTTTACAGAATTTGTTATTCAAACACATGCAAATGTTTTCAGAGAAACTAAACAATTCAAAAATTAAATAAAGAACATGTAACCGGAACTAGGTAAAACAAACCCCTTTCATTCTCAGCGACAACTTGCTATTATTTTTTCTAAATTTATTTTCTTTCTCTTGTTAAATTTATACGGGATTAAATTTTCTTGGAAAATAGTAGTCAGACAATATTTAAATATCGATAATAAAGCGATGTCACACCGTATGCAGGTTAAAGATCAAATAGTTTTAACGATCCTTGTGCGATGCGGGGCGCGGGCGGAGCTAAAGCTCGGCAATCCAATCGACGCGTGATCGATTCGGCCTACTTACACCCAACAAGCTAGCTTCCAACTAATGTCTCAATTTATGCGCTTTAAATCATAAATTTACCTCTTTCTATGATAATTATAATATTTCACATCGCTGTGAGAAAACTTCTATACGTGTTTTGCATTCTTCATCAATTACGTGCTTGTTTACATTATGCGTATTCCTACTTTCCGCTTGTTCGGTTTGACCTAGAATTTGATCAAGGTAATTATTACAAATTGGGTTGTTTTTATTATGGCAATAATTGTCTATAGCACAATCAGTAGTTGTATTTAATTCGGATAGGTGGAAGAAGTAGTGGGTATCTAAATCTATCGAAAATTATTCCGTAACATGCCTTTCATCGATTAATACCGGAATGAATATTAAACAGCCCAATTATTGGCTGTAGAATGACACCGTCGGAAGTTGTGGGAACGGTGACCGTTGCTGGCACAGTGCCCGTGAACGCTGACGCCTTTACTGTTACGCGTCAACTGTCCGCACCAAGGGATTTTATTCTAATTTATTCCTGTTTACTTTACGTAAAGTTGAAGTAGCTGCATGTTTTTACGATTTACTGGGAATGTCTTTTAATAAAAGGAACAAAACAACAGCGGCTCTATTCTACCCTGTACAACCATATAATTTTTTGACAAATAAAAGGATACAAAACAACAGGGTCTTTATTCTAATCGGTAAAACCATATTGCTTCTGATGATACTATCATATTGTTTTTGATTCGCCCGCCATTCTATCAAGTAGGATAATGAGAGCTATCTGAACGTTGACAATACGGTAACATGACATGTCAAAGGCAATATGGTTTTAACGCAAAGTTTTTTTTCCTACGCTGTGGAACAAAGTAAGTTCATATGTAGGTATGTATACCGCTGTAGGTATAAGCCCGCATTATTTGGTTATGAATTTGACCAGTGATAATAATTTGTTTTTTTTTCCCTTGTGTCATCATTTAGTTTTTCTACATAACAAGCTCTTTTACCTCCACGAACATTTTATACTTAACATTGTTGCAAACTTGCGACCAACTCAACTTTGTTCAACATCAACTATGCTATCGCCGAACGCGGTATTTTAATGTTTACCTTTAAAGAGCTATAAAATAGTATAATTATTAAACTCTCTCTTGTTATGTAAATTGTAAATAGAGGCAACAGTTCTTTATGAATGCAACTGCACTTTATAATGACCCGCATAGTAAATGCTGCCGGTGATTGTTTGTGTTGCAACTTGTAACCCTGCGTAGATCGTGCCGCGGGCAATGGCGTTCTGTTCACAGCTACTCATTTTCTAATTATCTTCCACTAGCAATTCCATTAGCAAATTTATTGCACGACTCAAAATCAGATGTACATTCCTTATAGCTTTGTTCGTTAGAACCTATTCAAACCATTGAATAACACGAAACAACAAGCATGTGTACAAGTAAAACTGATATTCACCTACTCAGTTAAACGTCCACGAAAGAGTTGATGTAGCAAAATATAAAACGATTATTAAATACTATTCACAGACATGATACATTAAAAATATAGGTATTGCTGAACAAGGGATCTGCACCTTTATCTGACTAAGCGGTAAATGCATCACACCGGAGAATAAGAAACGTAAATGGCAAATCAACAGAACAGCACGCACCTAGCCGCTCATAAATATGGACATGTGTCGCAAGAACCTTGTTTTTTAGCATTTATACGTATGTTGCGAGGTAGGAATTCTGCTAATCGTCGTTGGCAACATTTCGCGCATGCCATGGATGTTGTTGCTGCGGTAAATGAGTGTAATTTAACCACAGGCCTCCTTCACTCGGCTTAAAAACCTACTCAAACCATATCAATTAAATATATATAAATACCTACCCTACTGTAAGTGACAAAAAAAGGAACTTTACAATGAATACCTCTTGTAAACTTTCAGTTAAATACAAAAGGTGATTTCGGTTAATGTTTTTAACGACAGAACTGCAATAAAATAGCATTTATTTCTATGTAGAGGGCGCATCCTAATAGCGGTGCAGGTGTTATCGGGCCGGCGTCGCCCACGCGGTCGCTCGAGTAAATCACCAAACACGCGCCCGCGCCGACGCCGCGCCGCCACAATCTATGCAAATCGTGGGCTCAAACTTATTGCTCTCGCCTCGACTCCTTTCCAAATGCATACTAAACAGCTCACCAACCACGCCAGCCTTTGTTCCAAGTTTTTCACTTAACCTATGAATCGTTTATTTATGCCTACAAACATTCTAACTGACAAAATACAAATCAGTTCGTTTTTTCAGCGTAAAACCTTAATTAGTGACTTACTCCGAGATTTTCTTCATAGCATGCATACGAACGAGAATATTCCCATGGCGTTCTCAGAATAAGACACAGAATGTAACAAGAGCTGTTGCTCCCGTTCTTCCGCATAGATGCTACTCGCGTTACGATCCAATTATACCTGATACTGAAGAGAAATATTATTGCGCTGATTTACTACTATGGCCACATGTAATTACTGTGAGAATCTCGACTAGTTTACAATGATAACCAAGTTAGGTATGTAACTATACATAAGTATATGCTATTAATTTACAATTATTCTCATTAAGTCTTAAGACTCCTAATGCTGATGGTAATAATTAACGGTTTCTAACTTTTATGTTTCTTAGTCAGCCCTAGGTACTCATTTAAAAATTACTTGATTTTTATGAGATATCCTAAGCTATTAGTTACTTAAAGTGAAACTGACTGAGTGTTATAGGAAAGTTAAAGGAAATAGCATGATTATTCGTTTAATTAAACTGTCCAAGTGGTCAATGAACTTTCGCAAATTGTAGGCGGCAATTGTGTCCCGCACCAGAACGCAGCTGTGCCTCAACACCAACGCCGGATCAGCTAATTGCCTGCACATTTATAACCCTTTACAGTATTATTCACTTAATGAATAACCACATCATCCTTTTGCTATATCTTAGTGAAGCATAATGGAACTTTTGAAAACTGTTCTTGAACTGTTCTATACTGCTTAACTGATTTCAAAGCACTCAAGATGTTCTCAACAAACTTGTTGCACGCTAAGAGCGTACCCAACATAGTCATAAACTTAGTTAATCCCTCTGTCGGCAACATTGCCGATGCCGGCTTCAGTGCAGTTCAAATTGATTCAATTATCAGCGCACCTTGATCTCACTACAGATCTAAGATGCCCCCCTCAGCCCAACACGAATGCATTCTAAGATATTATCTTAGATAGTTACTGCGGGTTATTTTCTTTGAATTAGTACACGGAAATCAACGTTTCCAAAGGCGTTAACATGGTAGCGTGGGCAAGATGTGCATCCTATTTACTACGAACAAATATTTTCCGTTTAAACGATTCAAAATTATTGAACAGTGCATAAATTGAAATCACTCAATATTCAAAAGGTGACGTTTGGAACTCACGTACACGGTGCTTTGAAGTTGATCGTGAATTCATTGTTTTTGACGTACAGGGCGTGGTATTGACCACTGTAGGAAAGACTTGAGCTCACGTTCGGTCAAACCATGCGGTCGTTGAATATTAAAATAATTTTGTATGAGAATCTTTTTATTACCATAAACATCACTGGTGAATTGACAAATAACGCAAATGGGATATAAATGTGTGAATTGATGACGCTCTGGTCGCGTGTATTACTAATTTCTGCAGTGCAATTATGTGGTGTCTGTCTGATGGTAGTGTTTATATCGATTAAGCGTGAGACGTGAATGGGTACATCGGACCCACATAGCCAGCGTAGTGTGGCTGCTCGCCTATCGTATCGGTTACGTCAGTTCCTTTTGCAATGTCATTCGTGACCATACTTAGAGCTTCTCATTGCATTCACTTATGGTGTTTGATTGTAAAATATTTTTTTATGACACAATTCTACCCGGCTATAACATAATGGAAACCGGTTTATGGTTAGAGTTGATACTCTTGGTTTAAGATGTAAATAGTGTTAGTACCCTAATAGAGTCATTCGCTTCAGCTAAAGGGCTATGATTATGTTCATGATACCATTTATTGAGAAACTCGTTCCCAGCTGGTGGTGTGTGTGCGCCGACCGCCACCCTAGTCCTTATCTCTTCAAGTTGCATCGAGGTAGCGGGGCCAGCGCAACTGTTCCGCGCTAACGCCTTCTTTTACGCCATAGGTGCAATCCGAGCATCCGTTTTATGAAACAAATTGGTTTATGGTAGTAACTTATTTATATTTGCATGTATTTTATCATCTTTCTAAAATAATTTTAAGAGGAAAAAATACTACTAAAGTTATCCTTTATCCAACTTTATCCTGGTGTCATGTTTTAGCTTCAGCCGATTTTACTCCAATTTTATTTCAAGCGTCGCCTCTTTGGCCTTCCCACTTCAATGCATTCCTCGCAATCTCGAAGTGTTAAGTGGGCCTAATCTATGGGAACTCAATTTTATTTTAGTCAAAAAAACCGTCAAAATTAGGTACTTATTTGTTTTTTTTGGTATATATATAATTTGATTACTTGGAATGTCCTGTGACATATTACTTTATATTCAGGCAAGCGGCAGTCGGGCGTCGGCATACGACATTATTTACATATACGCCGTTGTTCCTGCGCTCATTCATGACCGGGCCCGCTCAGGCTGCGCAGATTTATCGCCTTAATTTCATAAGTATCTCTTTGTTACATGGGCGTCTATATTATATTTGAGTAATATTGCTCCTATAACTCAAGCACAACCAAAGGAGGATACGCCGGAACACTTCGTTGCGCCTCGAGCTACTCCTTTATTGAGAATGCAAGATGAATCTCGATTAATCGAATAACAATTCTCTCTGCAATCATCACAGGAAATTTCATTTAAAATTAACTAGATTTTGCAGTTCCGCCCAGCATAATAGCATTATCTTTAATTTAACCTATTTAAGTACTTACAGTTTTTTGGTAACAGGAATAAGGCGGGTCAAACGCTCAGCGCTTTTTACCAATTTTGGTTTCTTTCTCGTGTATACAATAGTTTGATTGCGTATTGTATAACTTGTAGCTATCGCATTAAATATACATACCTTACATTGCTCTGCGACTCGTATAGGGTCTTTAATTACGCTTGATACTGTAAGATTTGTAAGGCGAGCAACGACATTTTCCGAGAACATTGCAATCCGAGTCTTAATTCGCAGCTGGCGGAGCAACCGCGATGATTCATTTACTCTAACTTTAGCTAGGAGCACTGTGTCATCGCACCCTATTGTTACGTTATAGAGATGAAATCCCCGTGACAAATCAAAAGTGTATACGTCTTTACGACTGTGGTTACAATTAAAGTTGGCAGAAGTCTTCGTGACTCGTGAAGGTGTAGGTACCTACTTGTGTTTATGTTTCACTACGGGGTTTGTACAAATCTGAAGAAAAACTGACGCGGATAATGCTCATCTTTCTACGCCTTAATTATAAGGAAATAAGAAATTCCAGTTATGTAGAGAGTTAACTTTTGAACGAAGTGAGGTCTTCCGTTGGAGTTTTTTTTTTTTAACGGGAATTTGAAAGATTTCATTAACTGCCAATTTGATTTCCAAAGTTTATTCAATTGCAACACAGAAAAGTGCTCTAGGGCTTCTGTTTCTGTGCATAAAGACTTTATTACCAGTGTCACCACACCTCCCCGTGATTGCCTTCCTGTTTACCCCTCGGGGATGGACATGTAGTGTTAAGCAGGACATGAAGTTCATTGTTAAAACGAGTTTAAAACAGTGACTCACTTCATAGACACGAGGTGTTGTATGTATGCAGTTAGATTTACTTACAGTCTGAGTAATTAATTATTTAATTTCATAAAATATCTATATAAATTATTTGCCTAAAAAATGTTGTTCAATTATAATAATATAGCGGTGTAAGCAATGTTAAGTTTAATTGTGTATTGTGTTGTGCATTATGTTGTTGTATCTACTTAAATAGGTAAATAAATGCCAAAAGTTACAAATTATTTGCCTAAAAAATGTTGTTCAATTATAATAATATAGCGGTGTAAGCAATGTTAAGTTTAATTGTGTATTGTGTTGTGTATTATGTTGTTGTATCTACTTAAATAGGTAAATAAATGCCAAAAGTTACTCTAAGTATCATCTATTTCCCTCGTTTTCCTTTAGTGTGACAAAGACAATAAATTTTCTCATTCACGTATCGATGCGAAATAAAGTTTTGTGACAATGTGGAGTTTAAAGCGGCTTACGTATGAGTAGCTCAACACTACGGCCACGGCTAAATCCTAGTTGCTCACCGTGGTCGTGTCAGGCGCATGGGGCTATCGGGGAGGGATACTGCACGCACGCGTCAATCCGCGCACTCATCTTCCTTTGTACCTTTGTATTCACTACTAGCGTCATTCGTAAACATTAACACTATCGGGTAAACATATCGGTAGTAACTCGATCTCAACACGTTAAGAATATTAAAGTCAAGAACGCCGGGAAAGCATAATTAATTTCCTCGGCTGATAAAATATTCCGACGGAGAATTAATAAAACTCGTTGCCATAATTTTCTGGCACATAAACGGCGGTTTGCGTCCATTGAATAATTAATAGAAAAGGGGGCGACCGAATTTACGTGGAAGTTTCATTGAGAGAGTATTTGTGACTAAGATAATTTAAAATGTTATTTGAGTATTACTTATGTAATAGGTACAGTGGCGTTCAGAATTGCATGGACAGTTTATGAATGAATTCATTCATAAATTGTCCATGCAATTCTGAACGCCACTGTACCTACCTACTGCAGTTTACATGGAGAGCAAAAGTTATTTCATCAACATTAAAAATATGTATTTTAATTTGAGTTGGAAAACAAAGTTTAAAACGAACATTGCAGGGCTGATTTGAGCAAAGCCGTGGAGGACTGACGGTCAACCGAAAATTAATTAACATACTTTGGCGCGCTACCCTCGGCCGGAGCGCGGACGAGGTGCGGTGGAGCCCGAGCTCACAGGTGGCCAGGCCTCCCCGCGTGCACCCGAGGGGCGCCAATGTGAACTGACATCAAAATTATTTTTCATCATCTCTTTGAAGCTAATAAAACAACCGCTTAATATAGAGGTACCTACAATTCGTAAACGTCTAATAGCGAAAACATCGTTAAAATATGTTCGGTTCTTATCTTACACGTGCTAGTTGTGTTTAAAAGGTAACGACAAAAAATATCTTAGTGGTATTTAATCGAATAAAAATTTAATTGTTACGTGGCATACATAAAAATGTTAGCTTGGTAACAACCTAGAGTTAACTTAACCTAAAGCACTTGCCGCCGTTTTCTTCATAATTAAGGCAGCTACCTACATACATAATATATATATATATATATTTCACCGGAATCAATGAGGTGTTTTAAATTATATCATTATTCCCCTTTCTAAATTTCGCACACGTGCGTTTAAAAAAAAAGACAAATCACAGGAAGGGTTCTAATGGTATGCCTATAAAATTCGTGTTGCTGTAAAAACACGCTACTTTTATAGATTTTACAAGGGACACGCGATACAGAGGGGCCAACAACATTAAATTACCGGAATTATTCCGTTGTTGATATTAAATGCATTCCTATTTCAGAAGTCTGAGATCGCGTGCAACCGACCCAGGCGCTACTTAAACAGAGGTCGGCACATTTATTTCTTTTTCTGGTAATTTTTGTGCATAATTTTTCGGTTAGTCCCTTGTTTTACTCTGGACGATATAGTGTAATTTATTTTATTACTTAAATGCTACTGCTAGTTTCTGCGAAAACCGTCATAAAAGATTAAATCATTTAATTTCAAAAACTAACTAATAGTAGTATCGGTAAAATTTTATGCGGTAATATACTCGTAGAATGGTTTATTTATACACCCGACCGATTGTTTCACCCACTCAAATACGTAACTGTAGGGAACCTACGCTAACTCTATTTTTGGCCTAACATATATCATGAATACGTTATTAATTACATACAAGCTGGGTTAAAAGCTAAGTTCAAGCGATAAATGAAGAAAGCTCAAGTTTACAAATAAATTTTATGACTTACCTATCCAAATTCAAATTCAAATTCAAATATTTTATTGCATCCTATCTTATCCTGGATAAGTAGAGTGGTGTTCTTTATAAATAAAGTTTTTTTTATAAAAAAGAAGTATCGCAGGCAAATCGGCGTAAATAAATCAATTATAAAAATCTTGTTGGGGTAAAGGATACAAAGCATGACTCCCAAGTCGAAACTTCAAACGTGACCGAAATCTTATTCAGTCGCTAGCTCATTCAGAATAGGATAATCGTGAACGCAACCCCAGCGCGTTGATACGAGGGTCCCAGTTATTGCGGACACTTGTCATATAAACACAATGCGAGTGGGGCCCGAGCAATGCTTTATTATTTTAATTATTGCACGTTCACGATGCGCTCTTTGTTAGACAGCCGCGTCAGAGAGATTGGTATAATGCGGAGTTGAATTAGTCACTCGTCTGTGTTTGTTTTCATTGAACTGTGTTGTACAAACTTGAATTGTTTACGTTGAAGCGGTTTTTAATCATAATTAATTTTGGAAGGTTACGCGAGCCTGCTATTTTAATATGTTACGGCAATACACTTTGTAACTACCTACTTTACTAAATAAAGATATAATTGGCAACGATGTGTCAAAATCATGACCACCTAGCATTTTCCCATTAACATGTCGCTGTTCAGTTTTTTTTTAAATTCAAACTAGCAAACAGTAGTTGTGTGATGTCCGTGCAACAGAAATCACCAAGGATAGGTATTGGAATTCCCTTGTCAATAAGTGAATAACTCGATAACGCAACATTTCAAGATCAGTCATTACCAGTGATCGGAATAGGTAGAGCTAATTTGCCTAAACTTGATGCACCTTCATTCAATAATGTATTCCCATTTCACTCACGCATGAATGAATATGCCTCAAGTTTAGGCAAATTAGCTCTACCTATTCCGATCACTGGTCATTACCCTTCTCGCATGTAATTTCTCAACTGTCGGTAGTCAAAATTTCAATCTATCATGCAATTATTTTGTAACTCCTCACTAAACGTTTTAACTAAGCAAAACGTTTGTAAGATCATATACTTACTCGTATTAGTTAATAATATTGCTGGATAGTGTTTATAATTTAACGCTATAACTTCTTACGGATTTGTTACGTGTCAGTATAATAGCGGTTTGTTTACGTGACAAAAGATAAGTTGTAAACCAGAGTACCCACCCACCTCAGAGTTATTTTTAACTTGTGGGAGTTATATTAAGCGGCTATAAAGCCTGCATTTCAAATGAACTGCGAACTTGAACGTGCAGTACATAGTAAGTGGCGTAAATGTGACCTAAATATGTACCTATTAAATAATACAACCTGATCAGAAAATTAACATTTTCAGAAGTGTAAATACTTTTGTACGTACTCACTATATTGTTTTCAATTAACGAAGTCCCGCTCTACTACTACTACACACTATAGGTACTTTACATTCATTGATGCAACCGCGCAATGTCAATTTGAGTGGAGGGGCGCGCCTTCGTGGATTTAAGTCAATTCAAACTTCTGATTCACCTGCACTCTATGTAAGAAATACAGCAAGACAAGACAATCTGTTAAAAGCGCGTTAGGGCTTGCCTTCCTTGGTTTTCCACCTTAACGCGACGCGGGCTGGAGGGCGGGCGGGCGCATACTTTACTCTCTCGACTTCGTTCTTCATAACGAAATTCTCCATTTTGATATTTTTGTATTATATTTATAAACATCTCGTACCTGCATATTTCTAGCAGTAAATATGAAAATTTTCGGAATGCCTACGACCTCGCCTCTTGGATCTTGGGGGAACAAAGCTTCTTCGGTATTGAGATATTTCGGAGTTCGGAACGCTTCGGCTTAACTTTTATGTTTTATTGCGATAAATATTTACGGATTTAACCTGGACTTTTGTAAAGCTACCTACTGTAAGTTTTCTAAACATTTAAGAGTTACCGCTTTAGAAGTAGGAAAATATTAAATTGATGTCAATTGACGCACTTTAGTAACCCAGAGTAGCCACAATAGGCACGAAATGGAAGTTTACAGTCCGAGCATCCGAAACGGTAAACAAACAAATCGCCTGACGTAAGAAGCTCTCGAGAAACCGAACGAGTCATAAATAGTAATAATACGTCGGCCATTCAACATTTAACAGTGGGATTAACATTTAATGCAAAATTACAAGGAAACTGCTATATGTTTAATTGTTTCATAATTTAATTCAATGAGTTAATTAAAAGTAAATTGTACTTTATATTTAAACACATTTCTTATTAAAATATTAACTATCTACCTACTGTGATTTAGAAATGGTATCTAGTTAAACAATTTTTCAAACAATCGGTACACGTTTATTGAAAATACAAACACATCGACCGAGACCCTGTTCTGTAGCGAGTGGGTACTATACAATAATATAAATATTTACTTGAGAGGAATACACTCGCTCAAAACTAGTACGACATCATACTCATCGCGCTATATTGCCATTTAGGTAAGCATTTTCTAGTAAGTTATAGTGGTGAGCTTAGGTACTGAGCGCTTTCATCTCGAATTTTAATAAAATGCTTAGACTACTCTAAACTTGAGCTAAATGTCGAGCCATAGTTAGGCATTATGCAGTATAAAATAATGAACTCAGATAGGACTTGAACGCAGACACATCCTTCGCCGTAGGAGTCTCCCAACCGAATCCCAATTGATCTTTCAACGCAAGGCTTTATTTACCTTTATTTTTATATTTAAGAGGATTGTAATTGTGTACCGACGCTTAACGACGTGGCTGTCAAAAATTGTCCAAACAAATTTATAGTCTATACTTTTAGGCATTTAAAAAAATGTAAACAAAACAACCACGTGATATAGTTCGTCAACCAATAGAAGCAGTCAGTGTTCTGCTTCTATTGGCTGACGTCAAAGTCGTCGTACGTCAAAGTTCGATAAAACAGTTTTGATTGGCTGTTTGACAATGTCACGAGGTTTGGAATGTTTACATTTTTTTAAATACCTAAAAGTATAGACTATAGCTCCGGGCCATAACGTTCATGTCCGATTTCCACAATTATTTAATATTTTGTAACTGTTATGAAAAACTAGGATTGTACGTTTCTTTACAGACCTAGTTTTGAACCATATCTAAACCACAATCAAAAATTGTAAACATCGGGCTAAGTTTAAGGGGCAAGGGGGGATTTGTTAGCTTCACAAATTCACAATCATCTGGCATCTGGCACCTAGTAAAGGTATCGAAATCTTCTCAGTGGTATGGTATTGATTATGATAACAAATCATTTCAATTAGGTATAAAAGAATATCGATAATATTATTCTAAGACATAAATTCAATTAATGTTGTTTTTGTTACAGCGAGCGGGGCGCTCGCGGCCGGCACCATTGCGTCCCCGTGGAGCACGGCGGCCGGCGCGCCCGACACCAACGGATCGGGCGGCGCCGATGCGAAGCACCTCGACGTTGGCGACGCGAGCGATGATGAAAAGGTAACACATACGACAACAGCGTAATTATTTACCTAAGGAATAAAAAGTCATGTGACGAGAAGAGTTTTACGTATGACCCCACATTCATACTGGCTATAGTGGGCAGGCCCCACTAAAGCTTGAAGAGGTGAACCTTATCTGATGAAGGCTGATAGGGATGTTTGAAAGAAGACGAGCTCAGCTGACCTTAAATTATTGGTTTAAGGGCAAGATGAAATTTGATTGGTAAATAAAACGCGATTGGCCTAGTTGGTAGTGGCTCTGCTTCGGTCCTGGGTTCAATCCCCGGTAAAGCCCATTTTATGTGTGATGAACGTAAGCATTCGTTCCAGTCTTTGATGTTTCCTATGTATCTAAGAATTTATTTTTCCGTATAAGGATGTATCGTTACAACGTAATACGAGCCTTGAGCTTTTTTTGGGACTAAATTAATTTGTGAGAGAATGTCCCACTGACATTTATTTATTTATTACTAGCAGCAGTAATAGCGTTAGAAGTTAATTTCTATTGAATCATAATAAGTTAATAAAACCGATTTTATAAAATAACTACGAGGCACATACAATAGGCAAATATTAACTCGCCGATGTGAACAAACCAGAAACAGCAACGCTTCGAGTGGTTTCAAGGAACCATGATTCACGATGTTTTCGTTGGTTGGGCCGAGTCGAAGGCAGCATGTTATTTTTATTTTCTTTTGAGAATAGAAGCAACCCATTAATTACAGTGACGCACACTTTGCCTTGCCTTGTGTCTGAATCTGTAAGCGAAATCGACAAACAGATGTTTATTCATAAGTCCGCATTATGTACTTATCATAACATGCTGTGAAAAAATGTAAGTTCTCTGAAATGTTAGAATCAAATTTGAATTAGTTTACGAATAATGGAACGCTTACGCAGGACTTGTCAGCGGCTGATGCGGAAGGAGTATGGAGTCCCGACATCGAACAAAGTTTTCAAGAGGCACTTGCTATATATCCTCCGTGTGGCAGACGCAAGATTATTCTTTCGGACGAGGGCAAGATGTACGGTGAGTTTAGACGTGCTAAAGAACTTTAGCAAATTTATTTTAATACCCAATATAGGTTAAGATCTACCTAACTGTAAAATCTCAATAAGTACATACTTATTTGTTGAATCTGATCGACAAAACGCTAATTCAGTTCCCACAGTCCTAATGTACCAGTTGTCGCAATGTGTTGAACGATTCATAATGCCAATATGGCAGTATTATAAAGCCATATCAAGGCCATTCCGCCCAAAATGAACAATGGATATGGCACGAGACAAAAGGCAAGGTATTGATGTCAGCCGACAAAGCGGTTTGCGCAATAAGATTCCGCGGAAAGACGTGCACCAACCATTATTATCTCTTGATTGGACCAGGTTGACAATTCGCAAAACCTCAATGTAGTTAGCCAGCTCTGCGTGCCATCCGAGTGTATCTTACTACTTTTGCAGGAATTTTCACTTGTTTTATTAAAATTAAGAAAGACAGGTATTTAGAGTTTCCTATTAAAAAACGATAGAAAAGAACTGCGCTTGAAAACACAAAGAACTTTTTTACTATTTGTAATAAATAGGTACGATATGAAAAGAAAAAGTACAAATCTCGAAACTGGATGCTCAGCTATTCAGAATTGCTAAGTCCGAGGGAGAATTTTTTCACGTTACAGTGTTAACTTAGGAAGCTCGTTAACAAGACGTGATGATCGCCACTTAAAACCTTTTTTCTTCCAGTTAATTAAATGTTAAAGAAGGCCTGCTTTGAATAAACAAAAGATTTCCTCTAATTGTTAAATAAAATGTAATATCTCTGAATAATCGCAATAATCATTAGGACGTAAAAAAGTAAATAAAGCTAGGAATTTTCAGGGTAATACGGGATTTCTAATTCTTTTGACAACACGATGTCAGGAACATTATGGAACGCAATTGACATAGAACAATTAAAGGCAGCCACTGCCATTATGCCGCCGGACGCACATTAAGTTCGCGCCAACATTACGTCCTGGT
Organism: Acleris laterana; assembly: GCA_963966035.1. Taxonomy (NCBI): domain Eukaryota; kingdom Metazoa; phylum Arthropoda; class Insecta; order Lepidoptera; family Tortricidae; genus Acleris; species Acleris laterana. The sequence continues at coordinate 14,687,029 of OZ014442.1, read as the reverse complement.
TTTAATTAAAGGACTGTCCGCTCAGCGCCGTCGCGGGGCCAAATGGAATTGCTAAACAAATTTGCCACAGAGACGATGTGTCCACCTTAAGTGATTTAATAGACAGAATGAAATGCACTGTTTATCTAGAAACTCGAGAATAGAGCGCAAACATGGGCGATTTCAGCTAACCATAATCATTTTGTACTTGGATATTTCAGTGTTCATCTTTTGTATTACAAGTACTTATACTATTTATTTACCAAATGTTATGATACTAGCTACACTATGATCTGATTACACACCTACCCAATAATAGTCTTCTTCAAAACTCATACATGGACACAAAACATTTGACGTATTTTATCTAGGGAATTAAATTAAGTGTAATTTGGACGAGTCCGTAATTTGAAAGAGCGTGTTGTATAATAATTGCGGACACGCGTCGTCCGGACAATATATGACCACATTACTCGTGGACGTGTCCGCCCGAGCTTAATCTAGCGCTCTAAAAGTGCGTCACCCTTGTCCGGGCTTGCTCTGCACCCACACCCTCGCCCTTATTCTCATCTTTGGTGAACAAATCTTATTTGGACTGGGATGTACGAAAATGAACGCAATATTTAAGCACGCAAACTTGAATGATTGTTAACATAATGACGTAGAATGATTGAGGTCTTCTGCATCGTTTTCAGTTCCGCTGCTTTTCAGAGACGTTAGCAATAGTGCATAAAGCTGTACAAGTTGCGACAAGGTAGTCAACTGAAACTTGCTCGATGCTTCGTGCAGTTGGGAACAGTTTGCCTGCAAAGCTAGTACTCGTGGCATCATTGCTTGCACGTTCGTGAGTTAAGACATTCAAAACCGCTCAATATCCTCGGGAGTATGAAAGTTTCGTCGGCGCACGGTTTCACGTGGTCCGGGGGGCGGAGGGCGAGGGGTTAGCCGGGAGGGCTAAACTATGCGAAGAATGCGCAATTAGTGAGCGAGCGAGCGTGTAAGGGGCCCGGCCGCGCCGCTAGGCGGCGAACGCAGTAAGAAAATATAAAGAAGGGGCGGGCCGCCCGCGCCCGTTGTTTAGCGCCCCGCCCGCCTTTGGGCATAACTCCCGATTGTCTCCTGAGAAATCCTCCTTAGACCCATCGCAACTCAACCCTTTCCGCGAGGATTCGCCTTGCATAGCTTCTGTTTGGGTCAGCGTGAAATTTTACCTCGCCACCCGTATTTCAGCACAAAGTCTAATGTTACTTTTATCGAAAGATTCTTATTGAAAGAATTCGTAATCTTCCATTGAAAACAATCGCAAGGTCATGCCTTAGGGGCGACGTTAATGTATTTCTGATGGTTCTCCAATATCTCCAATATCTCCTGTTGTAAAATAAATTACGGTCATAAAACGCGATAGGGAAAATATAATAAATTATATTTATTTTATTAGTATAAACTAAAATTGATATATGACTTTTTAATAATGTGTACTAACTATAAACTGTATAGGGAAACACAATTTTCTCAGAGATAATACTTAATATTCATAGGTAGAGCGCGCACGCACGATTTCATCCGCGCGAAGTGCGCGAGAGCGTGGCCGCGTCGCGCTGGCAATGGACCAAATTAGCCAACTAACGAAGTAATAAATAATGATCTCTTGTTTTTTCTATTCACTGTGGAATAGAAACGTTTCGAGTTGATCCTTCTCCTCTGCAGCGAGGTATTTATAGAAGGATGCATACGTAGTTTCGGGTGAAAGCACTCTTAATGCCTGATTCGCAGGCAGGGATCTCACTAAGTGGAAGTTACACTTACGACGAATAACATACGGCGTGTTTATTCTTCTTACTAATTCGTGTTAATAGCAATTTGTTAGAGTAGCCACGAATACTAATTTTAACTTTACACCCGCCGTGAAAATTTTATGATGGAGCCATAATTTTGTAGTAATTTCAAGAATGTTCGCTTTAACAGACATTCTAAAAGTTTGTTAGATTTCTATAAATGACCTGGCTGATATCGAGATGTTTAGCGAAGGATTAGTTTTAAATCCTAGAGGAAGGTTATCTAGTTCCGTAGTTATTCAAAAATAGCAGTTATTAATTAATTCGCGGTTTTTAACGACTAAAATTTAAAAGTTTAACAATCAAACGTGAATAGTTGATCCTTGATCATTATCTAGATGAACATAGTTCTAGGTTACTGATACAGTTATTTAAATATTTTTATATGCTTAATTTATATTTATGTTTTTAATAATGAATATAAAAATATGATAGTAAATTTATCATAAACCTTTTTTGTCATCATAGCATATTCGGTACATGCCTTTACTAATATAATATGACTACTCGGCAATAAAGATAAAGTAGAAAAATATTTTTCTTACGGATGAAATTCACAACCAATCCATAGGCGAACCAACACATGTATTCCCATATGTTCCGTTCGCCTCAACGAGCCAGCAAGGGGTTAATTAAATTCGCACCAGCCGCCTCTCGTCGCCATCGCATTCCCCGAATTCAATGAGATTTCAATTTACTTTGGCCCGGTCGAGTCTGCCTCTACATTGTCCACGAATTAATACACTATTGCCCAAATTAAAACTGTAACCCAGGGTCACAGGTCCGATCAGTGTCAATTGAGTTTCAATGTGGTTAAATGTTACTTAATGACTCAGTTTTTCTGTAACCGACACGAGTTCACTTGGACTTTAGGTAAACAAACTATTTTATTATTATTATTGAGACTCTATGTAAAAAAAAACAGCTGTTTATTTCAAGCAAGACAACTTTTTGGTTTGCTTGAGTTAAGGTTACATAACATTGCAAATTTAAATTCTTATTATAAAATTATTATATTCTTTAACATTATTATAAATATAACAAATGCCAAATGTACGTCTCAAATGGATAATGCTTTAATTATATCGCTGCATACAAGCTGCTAACAAGTAATATTTACATTTTATTAATTATTTCGAGAACGCAGACCAAATATTTTTGGTACATAAAAATGTATATTACGCTATTAATTAAAATAAACAAGCTCGGTAGCCTTACCAAGTCCAGGCAGTCCTCCCTGCATTCCTGCTCGGCTGCAGTTTCAATCATTGAAAATAGCTATTCAAAATATTTTGAAAATTGTTTCATAACGGAATCGACAGCGAGCCTGTACCAGCATTGCATTGTACTGTCCGAGTTTTCACTGTTCAGCAATGCGAAATATTTCGCGGGTTATGTCAATCGGCGCAGGCCACGTTTTAATTACGTAATTCGAAAATACGGAAAACATTTGTTCATTCGCTTCGATAGTTAAATTTAAATGTACCGGACATTCTAGATTTCCGATTTCCAGCTACAACGACGTTATAGAATTCATTCTTCGAATAAAATTCCCATTCTAAAACAACCCTAACGAATGCCTTACTTTTCTTTTTCAGGACGAAATGAGCTGATAGCAAGATACATTAAATTAAGAACAGGGAAGACACGCACAAGAAAACAAGTATCGTCACACATACAGGTGCTAGCTAGGCGGAAACTTCGTGAAATACAGGCTAAACTTAAAGTGGTAAGATTTATTTGATGTCCTATTATGATTTTCTCTGAGTATTTCAAAGGATTATAAAAAAACTGAGGATTTAGTAATTAAATAAGCTATAATGACGTTTAGGATGGAGGGATGATGAAGGAAAAGGCCATGCAGTCAATGAGCACGCTCTCTAGCGCACAGATCGTGGCTGGATTGCCACATCCAGCGTACCATCATACGGTACTTGGCTTGCAAAAGATATGCCTGTGTGTTTTATTGGGCAAAATTAAATGTATTTTCTGCTTATATCGGCATGGCAACGCCAAGTGCACTATCAATTAAAAAAACAATAACAAAATTGCTTTAAGCAGTGCCAAAGGTTTAAAAAAAAAAATTAGTGACATGCATTGTCGTGTTTAGTCATCAATAACTCCCATAAACCTTTAACCAAAGCTGTTTACTAACATAGATCTTGAAAGAAAATACATTTTAAATCGTGGAACGAACTTAAAACATCAAATGTCGATAGTTCTCGACAGCAGACTAACGTAAATTGTTTTTGTTTTCACATTTTATTTCTGGATAATAGTGCGATTTCAAAATCATAATGTATAATAATATTTGCGCTTTCGTGAAAATAACTTGTTTAACTGACAATAACACAGAGTAGAAGGCTTATTTATTGTATACTTGTAGGTATTCTGTAGAGATTTTTAACTGCTTTGATTTTTACGGTAGCCACAATGTCGAATCTTTTTATAAGTATTTAGTTAAGGAGTTTTCTAACCTTACAAAGAAAACTGCAAATAAAATAAGATTTACTATTGCAAATAAGTGTTTTACAATATATTCATTTATGTACTCACATGTTTAAGAAATATAAGTGGTTAAAACTATCTCAAAATCACATTAAAATTAAATAAAATATAAGCACTACAGCTATAAACTTTCCTTTTTCAGCAATTTTGGCAACCAGGCTTACAAGCGGGGCCTTCACAAGAGTAAGTTATCAAATTTGTTACTAAATCAGGGCTTCCTATAATATTTAACTATACACACATCAAAAAATGTCCAAAGATCAAAAATATCTCTACATTATTTTTATATTTTGCAATGTACTACGTTGCGATACATTTCGACATACCAAAAAATATTTAGGTAGGTAGGGATATTTTGAATCATTACACATTTTTGATTAAAGCAAAGAAAAGCAAAACGAATTAAATGTGTATGAAAAATTAAGCCTCATTCATTTTGACCATTAGCAAATTGTCATAGAACTACAACTCACCTAAAGTGTTTCCTGTTGCAGTGTGAAACCGTTCCCTGGTTCTGGTTACAAGGGCGTGCCCGGAGTCGGCGGAGTCGGAGTCCCCGGTGGCACCGACGTGGCGCCGCCGCCGCCCTGGGAAGGCCGGGCGATCGCTACCCACAAACTGCGGCTCGTAGAGTTCTCGGCGTTTGTCGAACACCCGCGCGACCCAGACACGGTTGGTACTCAAACGTACAGTAACCTGAAGGACTTATAAAACTTCTTCAGAGTTAAGAGTTTTCATTACTCGAAGATCTTAAATGTAATTGAAAGTTAGAACCAAAAAGCTTGTAGCTAATTAGCTAATTTCTTACAAAAATATACCCTCCTTCTCCAATCGGGTATAAATAATGGATAACGAAGCAGTACATTTTTATTTATATAGAATACCAGATAGTTTTACTGTGTGTGCATATGCGAAGAGATAGTAACGGCCGAAAAATGGCAAAAAATAAAAAACATTAACATTATTTGTCTACTCACCTCATTGTATGGATTGCCATTCTTTTATTTTTGACTGAGTTCCGAAAACGTATTATAAAATCGGGGCGAAGGACCAATGTGCTATTTTTGTTTCAGTATCCCCCGAGTACAACACCATCACAACATCTATTTGTTCACATAGGCGGTTCAGTAACATACGCTGACCCATTATTAGAGGTGAGATTATTCAAAATAAGTTAACACGTTTTAAAAAAATATACTTAGCAACCAATTGGACAGTTAGGTTAGGCTTGTAAATCTCACTTTCCCGGAATGTAAACTTTCTCTAAACGTGCACTTCTTCAGAAGTATCACTTTTCAGATAGTACGCTGGTTCAAAACGTGCACTTCCCTATGGGTACAATTTCTCAAAAAGTGATGTTTCGCAGATGGAACACATTCTCAGTAGCTACAATGTACATTCTGAGAAAATGTAATTTTCTCAGAATGTACACTTTCTTTATCTCTAATATAGTAAAATATAGTAATGGAAATAGTGCATCTTTCAAGTTTCAAGAAAGTGCCTAAATTGGAAAGTGTACCTTTTGAGAAAATGTGCGTTTTGGAAAAGTACACTTTTCGAAATAGTGCACCTTTCGAGAAAGTGCCCCAGTTGGGCAAGTGTACCATTCGGGAGTGTACATTTTGCAGAAAGTGCACTTTTTGAGAAAGTGCACATTTCGGGAAAGTGAGTTTTACAAGCCTAACCCAATTGGACTATGGTCAATAAATGGAGGCTTCAGTATCTGATCTTGAATATGCTAAAACTTACCTAAATTGTACTACATCATTTGTATAGACGATCTGGTGAAGATGGAAACCGATAAATACAAAACACAAAACCGACCGGCTCTTTCCGCTGATATGATGATTTATATAAATTATATATCATAGTCCTAATCATTACTACTACGACACTAGACTCATTTCACGAAACTTTTCTAAACTTTACTTATTAATTATTTTTTCTTCTTTCAGTCGGTAGAAGTGCAACAAATAAATGACAAGTTCCCAGAGAAAAAAGGTGGTCTAAAGGAGCTGTTTGAAAAGGGTCCGCGGAATGCTTTCTTCCTGGTCAAATTCTGGGCGGATCTAAATTCGAATAATTTAGATGATCCTGGGGCGTTTTACGGTGTTACTAGTGTGTAAGTATGATTTGACATACTTAACTATTATTTGGAGAGGTTCATTGTCGTCTGAATTAAATACCGGAGGAAGAAACTATTTGATAATTACAGAAAATCATAACACAATCAGTCAATCTACTAAACACTCGGGTGAGACAAAGCTCCCAATGGTACTAGGTTAATTATAATCCTGTGAAATTATGTATTAAATTCAAACATAATTTCATGACTCAAACAACGACCTTACTACTCTTACTAGGTACTCCTTGACCGCTCTACATCACTGAATTTTAATGTATCTCTCTAAACGAAGGACGAAGGCGTAATTCAACATAATGTCAGTTTCGTACATGCAAACTGCACTGTCAAGAGTTTAATATGATAGTAATGCGAAATCTAATCACTATTTCTACTTGTTTACAGATACGAAAGCAACGAAAACATGACGATAACGTGTAGCACCAAAGTGTGTTCATTCGGCAAGCAAGTTGTAGAAAAAGTGGAGACGGAGTACGCACGGTTTGAAGGTGGGAGGTTCGTGTATCGCATTCACCGCTCACCGATGTGCGAGTACATGGTCAACTTTATACACAAGCTCAAGCATCTACCTGAGAAGTACATGATGAACAGTGTATTAGAGAACTTTACGATACTACAGGTGAGATACGATATTAAAATTATTAGAATTAATTCTACTAATGTGTGGCCTAGAGGTTTGCAAAATTGATACATACATACATAAACTCACGCCTTTATTCCCAGAGTGGGGTAGGCAGAGCTACAGAATTTCCAACAACTATAAAAACTTTTTGATAATTCTATAACCACATTTTGCATACTTAGGCGAAGATGTTTACCAGTGTATTAGTGACAGGTTGCAAGCCCATCGCCTAACAGTACTACACGCCTTTATTACCTTAGTCGGCTTTTACGACATCCACGGAAAGATACGGAGTGGCACTATTCTAATCCGGCTACCTACCACACGGGGAATTCTAATCAGGCTACCACACGCAATATTCCATTTGACATATGTCTGTTTTAAAACATGTTTAGACAGTCTTCTTATATATTTTTTTTTATTCCACAGGTGGTGTCAAATAGAGATACTCAAGAGACGTTGTTATGTGCCGCGTTTGTTTTCGAAGTGTCGAATAGTGAGCACGGCGCTCAGCATCACATCTACAGGCTCGTGAAAGACCCATTAACCGCCCCCTAATCCCTCCCGCCTGTCCGTAGCTATCATTCCTTCGGCACACCAAACTCGGGCGAAACACAATGGACCACAATGGGCTCATGCTTAAGACCCCGTGAAAGTTCTTATTTCCATCCGGCTAGAAAACTTATTTCATTGACAGATTTAGACAAAAAATATATCTGTTATTCGAGTGTTGCAATCGTAACATAGTAAATTGTGATCTGGATATAACGCTACAAGTATTTTTGTAACTAAATGTTTATTGTATAGCTCAATTTTTAAGAACTATTTTAATGTTTCAATTTTTTTTCGTTTGTTTTCTACTTTATCCCTATGTCTATGGGAATTGCCTTTTCAAGTTTTAACTTCAACTGAAATACAATAAAGAGTTTTGTAGCCTTAAAGAGATGTTGTTACGCAAAAGATCTTTTAAAAGATAATTTAAGGCTGACTGTAAAATGATCATTGCTCCAGGCTCGTCCTTATGTCGCTGTTAAAATTTGGAAAAGCATAAAAGCGTTAACTTTTTAAGAATCAACGGATAGCTTTCATATTATATTATCAAAATTAGAAAAAATATTGTTTTGCTTTTGTTTAAATATATAAATATTACAAGAGTAATATTACTATTTTACATAATTCTAAAATGAAAATACGATATCGTTCAGTAGACGCGTGTAAAATAATATCAGTTAAGATATAGAATTGAATACACACAGTGCCTCTATAATTATGTTACATTAACATAAATTACTTGAGCATGTTTAGTCTTTTCACTGCATTAAAATAAATATCTAAAGAAGAAAATGATTACAACGGTGAAAAGATTAAAACTTAGTGTAGGATACCGTGAATCATTCATAGGTTTCATAAGTATAGAATTATTAAGAAGTGTCTAGTAAATAAAAAAACAAAATGTTTTTGACAGCTATCAAACGCTGTTGTGGTACAATTCTTGTTGAATCAGTTAAATTAGACTTCGAATTTACTTGAATTTAATGTGGCGAGTGTCAAATCTTTTCCTTATTATTAACATTCTCTTTTACAACTCTGTACAACATTCTGTTATTTAGTGTCTTAAGTGAATGCATCTTTAAATGATAGAAACACTAAAAATCAGTCGTCGCATCTCGAGTTCAATTAGATTAGAGTTTTCTATAGCTTTTGGATTAGGTACTTTGTTTATCTACTATTTAGTTTTGTTATCGTTATTTTCGATATTTGCCACATTTAAACTGATGATGATTGTAAATATAACATAACATAACAAGCCTGTTCAATAATTCAGCGATAACGTGTTCATGTGATCAGCTGTTTGGATTTAAGGACACGACACGTCATAGAGTTTGTCTATATTTGTAAGAAAGCCCCGAAAATTCTGTATTCCACTTTATTTTACTTAATTCACAAACCATTTCTGAACACTTTATCTAGACCCCGTTTTCCTTTGGCAGCTAGGTTGAAAGCAGTAAAACCCTTTTCCAGTGAGATCTTATTATCTTCCCCGAGAGTACTATTATTCTACTTATTTATGATTATTTCTGTAAATCTTGTCGCAGCAACCTAGGCATCTCGCTTTCAACTTTCAAAGTACAAAATAAGTATTGACACGTTACTCGAAACAACCTGCCGATTATACAATAAGTATTTACGTGGCAATGATTTGATCTCTCTTTTAGTCAAATATTTTAAGGGTCCTCCCGTCAGCGCAATGTCGAGCGCACATTTAAGTTTACACTGTGCTAAGATTTATGTGCATTAAATAGTTTTAGTTTCAAGACATGAGGTAGGTAAATATTATCTTAGATAATAACAATAAGAGATTTTTGTATTTATTTGGTATAGTTATATTAGGTAAATTGTAAAGTGAATAGTTTTAAGTTATTTTTTTTATATGGCGATGGTCGTTTCTGATTGTCAGACTAAATGTTGTTCACGGTACTTAAAAGATGGAACTTAATTTTGGTTGCAATCAAAATTCGACTTGCTTTGTGTGAAGTATTATGGATTCATCCTTCCATTGATTAGTGTGTGAGAAAAAGATCTTATTTGTTGTGATTTTATACTTTATTTTATATTTTACTCAAATGAGATTAAGTGCGATCTAAACAAATCTGTCCTCGTTAGTTTACATGTTTTCTTTTACTTACTTATTTTAAAACGGATGGCAATAATGTAAAGCATTGTGTAAATAGAGATAACCTTTAGTGCATTTCTTTCCGCTAGTGTTCTAAGCGATCTTCGCTTTTGTAAGTCTTTCATATCGACAATCTGCCATATCAAAATAAAAATATACCTTAAAGATTTAGTCGGCAGCGTTGCAGATAATCATTTGCTTGTCATTATTATTTTGCAATATTTTTTCCGGAGAAATTATGCTTTCTTCTCTCTTTACTGGTAGTAAATGATTTTCTACAAAACCAGCCGACACTGTGTACAGTATTTTAAAGATAATATTACGTTAAAGATTTGTATGAAAATTTAATTATATTGTCTTCATAAAATGTATGGTTTTCATTGATTCACCTAGTTCATGCCTGCTATACTGAGATCGGAGAATTTATCTATTTTACCCCTAATTTCTATCCAATTTTAAACTGTCTTTTATATCTCAAGCACACGATGTTTTTTTGCGGAAATTAGGAGTCCTGTCAGTGAACTTGTAATACAAGTGAAAGTCTCTTTATAAAACGTATTGCGCCAGGGGGCCGTTTTCTGTGGTTTATACAAATCTCTTTCCAACCATATGAGGGACTGAAAGTTTCGGGAATCTAATACCTACTTGCGAAGTTATTTTTGACACAATATGTTAAGATAATGGCACTTTTACTACAAAAAGGTATACTTTTTTAATTTCTAAAGTTTAATTATCTTAATACACTGAAAGAAAAGCAATGGTTCAGTTACAATAGATTTTTGAAGTCGTTGACACGTTGGTGAAAAATTAAGAGCTTTGTGGAGACCAGATGATTGCTGCTTTAATCTTAAATTAACTGGCGGTATTCAGATTTTAACATGGCCGTGTATCCCTTACGGACGACGGACGCGAAGGTCGAACAAAATCGGCACATAAGAAAATATCGATGTTATGCGTCAGCTGATAAAGGAAGATCGGCATGGGCCATATAGGGAGATTCAAATAATAATATGTATTGGAATGAGTCAGATGCAAAATTATTTTACAGGAAGAATTAGGTGTCTGACGAGGCGAAAGCGCCTCGACGAACTAAATTATTAACTTTGCTAGCAATAAACAAAATAGGGCTTCTATTCTGCTTAGATTGGCCCTTCGGGCTTGATGAACTTTAACCTAACCTAAACCTACAGACCTAATTTTAACCTCAACTAACCTAACTGGACATGCTATAAATTGAGTGCGCAAGGTGATTTTTTGGACAAACATTTTTTTGGAATATTATACATTGGCCATTGGGTGTGAGTAGGTCGTGTATTAGCCAAAGGAAACCGTTTGCTTACTAAAGTAAAATGATGCCAAATGATTATTTGACCAAATGAATAAAATGCGAAATGTAAACGTGCTAAAGATTCGTTTTTGGGAATTGAAATTTGGTGAAAAATATTTTGCCCGTACACCAAAAAACATAGATAAAAGGTGTGCGTTTTATTAATACAGTCGAAGTAAATCTGCCAAATAATGGATCTACGAAAATTTTTTATTGATTCACAAACAAATATCCTCAGTTATGAGGGAGATACTCTTGTCTTACTGATCTACATTTTTAAATATGTTTTTATGATAAGTTTTTTCTAATTTCTAAAACTAGGGTTAATTTAATAGATGTATGCCAATGAACGTTTACATGACATATCGGAGTCATTTAACAACTCCTGCAATTCATTAACTCCTGCTACCACAACCGGTTCTGAGCCGGTGGGCGGGGCTTTACGCTTTCACCAATGTACCTATCTCATTATTTGTGTTTGTAGTTCGAAAGTAGAATTAAAAAGAAAACACAGAACGTTAATCGCGTAAGGCTATAAGGAATATTTTTTATATAAAATATTTGAACGAACTCTACGCGAATAACGTAGTGTGCAGTCATACAAAGTTACACAATAAGTAATATTAGCAAGGAGTGATATCGTTATCGAATAATAATTCATCGCACGCATCAAACCATCGGAGGGGTAAGATAACCTGCTATTTACGTTACAATAATAATCTTCTTCACTAATAAATATATCTCACTGTTATCAAACAGAAAAACTAACCGATCCTCAAATTGACGCTTCTTTCAACAAATACTGGAATCCGCCTCGACACCAGCAAATGAGTTTTAGAGGTTCGTATTAGACATCAAGGAACCCTTATAGTTTCGTCATGTGCGTTTGTATAACGCATAGACTCTTGGTACTAACTAATGTTATTTTTACAATAAAACATCAAGTGAGGTATCATTGGATAGCTCTTAAAAAATATTATGTAGGTACTATCAGCGGAACCCTAACCCACCATAGAACGGTGTGATAGTGAAGTTTGCTTGACACGTCTGAAAATTTGCATTATAACGTCACTGTGACACAGTTCTATGGCGGGTCAGGGTTCCATGGGGCTGATAGTTGATATACATGTTATTTTACCTAGAAATTTTTAGATTTGGTGGATTGTTTAGGAATATTCTCGAAGTGTAATTTTTGCTAGTTACGTACTACAGGGAAAACCACAAGTGATCAAAATCTGAAAAATATCCTAAATGAAAGCAAATAGGTACATTTGATTGGTTCCTGAGAGACAGGCGGCTTAAGACTGCGCCGAGCGTACGCCGGATGCACAGTGGCGCCCTCATTACTAATAAACTAAAGTATTTTCTTGAAATTGAGCGGTAGGTTCATGTACTACAAATGAAAACACAACTTATAGGGTATACCACATAGTTTAATAATAATTTACCTTCGAGTTATCAACTTAACGGAAAAAAGTGGCCACCTTTTCCTGTTAAGCTGACTACTCAAAGGGTAATTGTTATTAAAGTTTGTTATGTATTCCATAAATTGTGTTTTTACTTGCACTACAAAACTGTACCGTCTGATTTCAAGGAAATTCTTTAGTTAATTGGAAAACACAATAATAGTAATGAGGGCGCCACTGGACGCTCGGCGTTTGCTCGGCTCAGTCTTAAACTCATGTCGAGGCACTTATTAAATATGTAATGTTAAACAAAAACACGAGGATGTTTGTCTGTTGATCGCGACGACGATGGATTTGACTTTTGTCCCAAAAAAAATACGAATTTGCAAAATACATAAAACGAAATAACTAATCCAACGCGAATAAAATTAGGGGTCAAAGCTAAATATATTAAAATTCGGTGTCAGGCTATCTTGCCGCAAGTGGGATCCTACCAATCTAGACAACTTTCACATCCTCGAAGAAAGATGTACGGACGGACGTACAGATAAACCGACACGAGAGTGATATTATAAAGTTTTTAGAAAGAAGAAAAGCAAACGACCAGACGAGCCACCGAATGATAAGATTGATAAGTAAGCTCTGGGTCTCTATTCCACTTGGCTTTAGCCCATCTTGCCTCTATATTGTAATCGTATTATTGACGTTATGGTATATAGCTGTTATTCATTTCTACCGTAATAGAGTTTACAATATGGTTAAGATATAAAAGTAATATGGGCTAAAACCAATTGCTGCTTTGCGGCATGTGAATGGGACAGATTACCACAGAAACCTCCAGGGCAAAGTAATAGTAAAGAAAAACCTAATTAACCTGATAAAAGATAAATAATTACATGACTTAAATTAATCTTTAATGATAATTATTGTTCTGATAATTACGTACCTATTTATCTTGGTTACGATGAATTAAAAGTATAAACATTCCTTTCGGAGGTAATCAACAGGTTGGGAGGTACCTCTGAAGGTAAGGATATTTTTTATACAAAATAATGGATTTTAAAATGTTACGACTTAAAAAATCTATAATTATATTCCAATGTTTTAGATGACAGGGACACGAATGTTTCTTGTAGCGGCCTTTCTAAGTGCAACTATTATAGCACTAGGACACACAGGTAAGACTGAAATACAATCCCTTACAATCATCTTATTTTAGATTCAAAGTTTGTTTTTAAGTTTGTTTGATTTTACCTTCGACCATTAAAAACCTAAAAAAAAAATGGTCAGGTATTAGGTTAGGCTATAGAAATAACAGTATTAATGTTAATAAAATAACTTATGAAATGTAATAACTACCAGAGGACCTGCCGTGTCGTGCGAGAGATGTGGGCATCCCTGGGCGATCCATAGTCTGCGTGTGTGATGCCAATTACTGTGACACAATTACGCGAGAGGTCCCCGAACCTGGTTCATTCGTGGCATATACTTCAAGCAACGTATGTATTACCGATATAATATGCATAACCATTGACACTCGAGTACAATCAAAGTTATTCCACTATTTTTTAGGCAGGACTACGTTTTGAAAAGAGCTACGGTGTAGTACAGACAAATACAAATTCAGAAAGTGAAGAGGTTCCTGAAACCGAAGATCCGGGAGCAATTCCTGATGAAGACGCGTCTGAAGGTACTGACGGAATAAATTTCTTACCGCTCATTATTTTCAGCAGTGCGCTTACCACTTTCCGTGAAATGATGATTATAAAGTTTCAACGTGTGTAATTTTTTTCTCTTGTTCTTGCAGAGGACAGTTTGAGCAACGTTGTATTCAGAATGTTTGCAATCTCCAGGTATCAATATATCGAGGGTTTCGGCGGGTCTGTTACTGACGCCGCGGCAATCAATTGGAGAAAACTATCCGACGCTGCTCAGACTCATTTTATTGAGTAAGTAACACTGTAAATAATGGAGAAAACCCAAACTTTGCCTATGTTTTCTCTCGCTACGAAAACGGGAACCGGAGATATAAGAACTCCTTAACCACGTGAAGTTAAGCAAGCAAATTGTTGATTCATTAATAAATGTGCCCTTTTAGATCATACTTTGGCAGAGAAGGTTTGGAATACAATTTGATCCGTGTACCCATTGGAGGTGCTGATTTCTCCACCCATCCTTACACTTACAATGAAGAGCCATGGCATGACACTGCGTTATCTAATTTCTCTTTAACTGCCGAAGACTATTTTTACAAGGTAATTATTTTATTGAAAACACCACGAAGAAAAGGTTCTATCACAGGACAATTTTTTTTTAAAGGGATTTTTACTAAAACTTAAACGAGAGACGTATATGCCTTAAAAAGTTCGGGTTCCCGTCCCGTAAAACCCTGGAGACTCGAAGAGCGTAGGAGAGAGTGAGCGAGAAACACCAAACCCGAAGGAGCTATTAAGAACTATTATCGCATTTTAATAAATCTCAGACATTATTAGAGCAAATGCTGCTTGTGTTTAAACATTTGGTGATCTGTATTCCTAGTGCAACTTGTATTTTTTCGCTTGTCGCGTAGTGGGTCTAATTTCTTATGCGTCTACTGGCTGCGTAGGTTACCAAGTGACGGACAAGTCACGAGAAGTGGTGTTAGTCCCCCTGAAGCCGAAGTTGAACTTATAATAAACAAGGTGGGAACATTTTCAGTTACCCATGATCAAAAGGAGTCAAATGGTTGCAACAGACGAAATCAAGATCACTGCCAGTACCTGGTCTCCGCCTGTTTGGATGAAGACGAACGAGAGAATCACTGGTTTCGGACAACTCAGAACCGAATACTATCAGACCTATGCTGATTACCATTTACGGTTGATATCTACTTATTTAAATCAAAAAACAACATTAACAGATATAAAATATATCTGGAAATATGATCCACTTGATCTAGGGCATGTTTAATTTCAGTTTCTTAGAGGAGTATGAGAAAGCTGAAGTGAAAATCTGGGCTATTACGACCACAAATGAGCCTATCAACGGTATTGTCCCATTCGTCGACTTCAACTCAATGGGATGGACACCGACGCAACTGGTAGGTAATTTCCTTCTTCGTATTCAGTTCCTTGACTGACTGATCAATCTAGGTTGACCCCTGTGACAGCCGCATTACGTATTTTCAATCACTTAGGTACTATACTCACCAGCGAGATATTTAAAAATAGGCGATTAATTCTTTTTTCTAAAGTACGTCGCTAGGTTTGTACCAACGAAGCATTTATGTCAAGTTAAAGAAACCATTTTTTAAGTGTTTATATGAGCAGTCACATGTATCATCCTAGATTGAACAGAGTATAGTGACGATGATGAGTACTCTTATAGTGACTTACATGGGGTATGAGAAAATAAATGAACAGTAACAATGCAAACTGTGATGCTAACTGCTCAACTCGAAATAAATTAGTCTAGTCACTAATTATAACCCAGTCAACGAAAAACCGATATTGGCAATGAAAACCCTTTATTCTAGCTAAATATACGTTTTGAAAAAAACGTAAAAAACGTACCTACTACCCTGCAAACATTTGTATTACTCGTAAGGAGGTAGGCGATTATTAATGCTAAAGATTGTTATATAAAAAACATTTTTTTTAGGGTCGCTGGGTGGCTAGCAATCTTGGCCCCACAATAAGAAACTCTCGTTTCAACCAAACACTGATATTAGCAGTTGACGATCAGCGATACCTATTACCATTTTATCTGCGCGGCGTAAGTAGAAAATATAATTTCTTCTATGTTTAACATCTTTAAATAATGTTCTTCTAAAATTTCACTTGCATTATTTAGATGGAGAGAGAAGACCCGAGATCTATGGAATATATCGATGGCATCGCTATACATTACTATGGGAACTTCGTGCCACCGATTATCCTTACGTCTATACAAAATAGATACCCTGGCAAAATCCTCCTGTCTACTGAAGCTTGTGAAGGTCAGTTACAGAACACCAACTGCAAAAGTTACAATTCTAGTGAAAAAAGTCGTAAGCTTCTTTGAAGATGTAATGCCAACTGCATACACTTTGGCATATATTAAATGTTTCTGCATATATCGGGACATGTTAAATGGTATACTTATCCTCATTTGATCTAAAATCAAACGCTAAATATAATTTCATAATGGTATGTGCTGAATAAATTTAATATGTTTTAGAGGATTATCAACAAGGTGAAAAAAATTGTTACCAAATATCTGTACACTGTTTAAACGACATGGTTGGAATGTTTATGTATGATCAACGGTCAAACGCTCATTTGCTGTAATGTTCATGTGATATACCTCTATAATAGACAAAATATATAGATAAATGTAGTAAAATTTACAGCACATTAATGATACGGTAGCATGTGAATTTAGGGCATACAGAATGAGAAAAATAGACCTACGAAAAAAATCATTAACAAAAAGCATTTTCTGATTTGGATTTTTGATTAAAACAGGTCCAATGCCATGGGATCGGGAAAAGGTTGAAATCGGATCGTGGGATAGAGCGCGGAAATACACCAAGAGCATTCTAGAGGTAATGGATAATACTACATTCACTAGTAGTGTTAGAATGACTGAGGTTTCGATAACTTAACCATCCATCTTCCATCTTTCCGATGGGAAGAGCTGGGTGAGACCAGAGCAGGACCGGAAAAAGCGCCACAGAATTGCCTGGATCTTTGGAATGTGACTTAACAACACAAATCGATTCTTTCAGGATCTCAACAATTACGTGGTGGGATGGATCGACTGGAACCTCTGCTTGGATCCTAATGGAGGACCTAACTGGGCCAGCAACTTCGTAGATGCACCCATACTTGTTTACGGAGACCAGGACGAGTTCATAAAACAACCCATGTTCTACGCTATGGGACACTTCTCCAAATTTGTACCGAGGGGGTCAAGAAGAATAAGATTAGCGCGCAGGAGTTTGGTCACTGTCGAAAACGTAGCATTTATAACGCCATCAGGAAATTTCGTCCTGGTATTACAAAGCACGTAAGTATTTTTAACTTTATTCGAAACCATAATTTATATGTCCTGTGAAAACCCTTGTATGACCCAACTGCAGGCCCGGCCTTACCATACAGCCGCCCAGGGCGGAGCGAGTCATTAATTCGGCGCCCTATTATTTAACATAATTTAAAAAAAGCATGGTACCGCGACCCTCTAAAGATGACTTTGCCCAACTGACACCCAGCAAGGGAAGCAGGATTGACTGATACAGTTGTTGTAAATTGAGCATAAAAACACTAGGTACTATCTGATTTGGCTACTGTTAGCATCAAAAGTTGGAAAGTTGCACGTAGTTATTTAATTAACTATAATTCCGAATCATTGTTTGCTTTTTGCATTGTCATTGTCACATTATTAGCTAGATAAAAAAAAACAAATAATCTACTTCAATAACCTACTATGATCACGATCTTTTATTATTGAGCTACTATGCATGCAACCCTGTCTCTGAAAGCCAATGGTTTATATCTTTATCATGACTTGACGTGGTAATATGACAAGGTTCCTTGGTAGCTGAACAATGAAAGTGTGTGATGGTACCACTACTAAGCGACAAAAAAATCATATACTTGTACAGTCAAACTCGGAAGTAGCAGAACATTTTAGTAGGCACCTTATCACAGTAACGTATTCTAGTGAGAGGGGTTTGAATGTAATAATTATCAATAGCTGCGGAAAGGTACTACAATGTACATGTACTGAGTTTGCCAATACCATACCGACTATCGCCAAACCAATTTCCACTTGAAGCCATTCAAGTCATTGGTAGTGCAAAAGTCAGTGGCATACAGGATTCCTGTTAGGGTACTATTTAATTTACCATCTAATCCTACTTCTACGGCTTATCTTAACAGGCTGTATACCTCATAAAATGCAAAATGCAGAGCATTTTATTCTACCGCTAGATCACATTAGTATATAATTTCGATAAACCATTACCAATTACAATTCTACAACTATATTATAAAGTTCACTGTCTATAACTAGTCAGCAGTAGAAATAGTAGAGTTAAACTTATAAATCATAAAGGTACAAATTGTAGTCACAAATCCAGTAAATGTTCAGGATTCCATGAAAACAAGGGATAGGTACTTTAAGCAATTTTTTTTTTATTAAATGGAAGTCAGTCAAGTAATGAAACATTTGTTGTAATTCAAATCCCCTCCCCCATACCAAGCATGTAGATATTTTCGACGATGTCATCCACTCTGCTACCTCAGTTGCTGACAATCAATTATTTCATGCTATTTAAGTTCATCAATTGTATCATATCATCTATTTTAATTTCATTGAATTTCATTGCACCAAATTCTATTTTCTTCTAAAACCATGATGTTTTCAGAATATCCTAAACATTAAATAAGTAGGTTAGGTAAGATAGAGATTGTAACTACAGAGCAAAACGAAAATTCTGCATAATTAATGATACATTTGCTAAAAGGTGTTTAAGTAAAATGATAGGTACCGATTTTAAGTACCTACGTTTAATATTTGATTTAAGTGAACATAAGAAATAAAAAAAACTAACCATATTCAGGATAAGTATTCAGGTAAGATTCATTTGCGATCCAGCCAATAACACTGATATTTTTTTCAGATTAACACGTGCTGTGAACCTCCGCATCCGCATCAACAACACACAGTTAATAGAACTGCTCATGGAAGCCCAGTCGATAAAAACTATAGAAATCAATACCAATTAGAACAATTACCAACACCATTAAAGTTTTTTATTTTCATCAACAATTAAAAATTCACTATCATACAAATATAAATAATTCATGCATTTATCCTTTTGACCACCTCAGATGATGGCCTAACACCAACAAAAACAGAGCAACATTTGATAAAACAAACAAGACACAAGGATAGACAAACCTTGGGGTAGCTGGTATTAAACAGTTGATAATCTTTACTAGACTAGTTATAACATCATCGGCTTCTAAATACCATATTATATACCCTAAATGTGTCTTGAACATCATTTACCAAACGTCTTATGTAAACAATGTAACTACGCAAATCAAACTTCAGTCAAGCTCGTCATTTTATCCAGGGGCCATACTCGACAGAGCACTCTACTTCGTATTAAACCATACGGAACTGGACCATAGCCTCTGGAATCTGCAGAGTTGCTAGAATTGTCTCCTTCTAACCACACATGCCCTCTCGGCACAACTATACTTCGTCTAGGGAATATACCCCTAACTTTGTCGCCAGGCAGGCCTGTTACTCGCTTACAAATATTCTGTCGTGGATTATTCGGACTCTTGGCAATAACAATATCACCACGCTGTAATCTTTGCAATCGTGGAGATATGTGTTCCGTAAATAATATGTTGTTCGATTCTAAAGTTGGCTCCATTGAAGGACCAGTACACTGCAACAAAATTAAAGATTTTAATACCTCTATGTGCATTGTAAACAAAAAAGAAACTAATTACTTTATTTCACCCGGTCGAATCAGATAAATCCAAGTTTAACGCACCATTACGAAATCTCCAATATATGCAAATGTACAGTGCGTTACACAGGCGTATTGGAAAACGTAACCAAAAAATCCACAAGATTTACCAACAAAATTTAGAAAAGTCATTTCATAACAATTTTTCTGATGAGACTATGAATGATTATGATTGAATGACAATGACACTAAGGCCCTGTCCGCACAGCGATATTTCACCGCGCGAATTATTTCTCGCAATTCTGTAACACATTGAACCTTACAGGAGTAGCCGCACTGGCGGTATAAAATTCGCGCGGAAAAAAAATCTGTAGTTTGATGCAGATTCAACGCGATGCGGTGCGAATTTATTTCCGCGCGAATGTTTTGTGCAATAGGAAAAAGTATGAGTATGGCCGCATTGCGGAATGAAATTCGCGCGTTTTGCTCAGTCGTGCACCGGCAGCGGTAGTGACAAGATGTCGCGCGCTTCGTCTCCCGCCCAATCGCCAGAACCGCAGGAGGAAGATAACATTGACATTGACCAGTTGATCACTCTCATGGACAGTAGACCTCCTTTGTGGAACAAATTCGATCCCAAGTACAGCGACAGAGTCATAAAAGCGAGGCTCTGGGAAGAAATATATCGGTCGATATATTTCCTTTGGGAAGAATATAGTGCTGTCGAAAAGAAAAAAAAAGGTGAGTAAAGTAAATACTTTATTAATATAGTACGTTGACAAATTGACAATGTAATTTTTCTTGGTCTGTGTGTACCTAGGTGAAGACCAGAGCTCTGACTAAATAAGAAATCAAGGCGAAATCTTGCAAACAATGTAGGTGTACTTAGTGAATTATACAAAACTATTCTACGTTTTAATTCTTAATGATTATAAAACTAACGATATTTAATTGTTTATGATCATTTATATTTTTTCATATTGCCACGAAATTGATCCTTTCGATGAATCAAAATATTCTGCAAAATATTGTCTGTTTTCAATGCTGGATATTCTAGATCTCACAGGAGTATGGCGTAAACTTTGTAACTTGGTCCCATACAATTTGTCCTTAAACCGAAGTCCATCGTTTTTGCGTACGTAATTATGTAAAATGCAACATGCTTTAATTATTTGGTCACAAGTTGTTAGTTTTACATCTAAAGCTCTATGTAAAATTCTCCATTTATTAGTAAGTATGCCAAATGTGCATTCTACAAATCTTCTTGCTAGTGTGAGTCTATAATTAAAAACTCTTTGAGTTATAGATAGGTTTCTTCTGGGATATGGGCGCATTATGTGTTCTGAGAGAGCGAACGCTTCATCACCAACAAAGACATAAGGCATTTTTACTCCATTTTCATCTTTTGGCAGGCGATTTGGTGAAGGAAGTTTTAACTGTCCACCTTCAAGCTTCTTCCCAAATGAAGAATTTTTAAAAACGGTAGAGTCACTACTGCTACCGTAAGCTCCAATGTCAACACTGATGAAATAATAGTTTGCATCAGCTACCGCCATTAATACTAAGGAATGATAGTGTTTATAATTATAAAATTCAGAACCCGCGCTGTTAGGCTTTTCACACCTTATATGCTTTCCATCCACCGCTCCCAAGCAGTGTGGAAAATGGGCTCTTTTGTGGAAAAGTTCGGCAGTTTGATACCAAGTTCTTTCGTCTGGTTCTGGCATATATATTGGTTGTAAACATGACCATAGCTTTTCACACGTGTCTTCTATAATTTCGCCAATTGTAGAGACGCCAATCATATATTCGAAATAAAGCGAATGGTAGCTATTTCCTGAAGCCAAGTACCTGTAACAATCATAACAATATAAATATGTAATACCGTGAAACCACAAAAATTACAAACAGATAAACCGAGGTACCGACACTTACTGTTTTAAAATATGATAAAACTGTTATTATCTTCATTTACAGGAGCTGATGTGCAAAAAAAAATTGAAAAATCTTAAGGATACATATTTCAAGGAAGTAGCAGCTGAGAAAAAGGTAGTTTCGGGTCAAGCCAGAAAGAAAAAGAAAAGACCATACATACACATGGGGGCACTTTCATTTTTATATACTCAAAAATCTAACAGAGATACATCAAACAATATGAGAGACACAGAAAGCACTACAACCAATGCCGAAGA
Organism: Acleris laterana; assembly: GCA_963966035.1. Taxonomy (NCBI): domain Eukaryota; kingdom Metazoa; phylum Arthropoda; class Insecta; order Lepidoptera; family Tortricidae; genus Acleris; species Acleris laterana. The sequence continues at coordinate 14,664,893 of OZ014442.1, read as the reverse complement.
CCTTACTAATCAATCCGACGACGAAGACACTGACTCAGAAATTTCACGAAATAAAAGACTGAAAACGAGCATGCGTAAAAAGACTAAAAATCAGAATAATACCGATGATGAATTATTGAAATTATTGCAGGACAAAAAATATGACGAGGATGTTTCATTTTGTGAAATGATCATACCGATGCTCAAAAATCTCTCGACAGAGCAGAAACATTACGCTAAAATTGAAATTCTGAATGCACTTAACAGAGCAAATAAATATTCACAACAAAATATTATGCCACTTAGAGTCAGTTCTCAATCACCCTATCCAAATACTCCATCACACTATCCAGATACTCCATCACCGTATCCAAATATTATCCGTCAATCTCCTTCTACCCAAATTTACCAATACCCACAATCTTTTGCTCAATCTCCGCCTGAGCCTTCTGTTCAAACTCAATACATGCCATCTCGCAATCCAACTATCACCCCTCAATATCAGCCTGATCCGTCTCCTCAAATCCGACACACGCCATCTCGCAACCCAACTATCACCCCTCAATATCAACCTGATCCATCTCTTCAAATGCGCCACACACCATCTCGCAACCCAATTATCATTTCCCAATCTCAGCTTGTTCCATCTCCTCAAATCCAAAACACGTCATCTCCCAATCCAGCTATCAATCCTCAATCTCCGCCTGAGCCTTCTCTTCAAACCCAATACATGCCATCTCACAATCCAACTATCACCCCTCAATCTCAGCCTGATTCGTCTCCTCAAATCCGACACACGCCATCAAATAACCCAATTATCATTTCTCAATCACAGCCTGTTCCGTCTCCTCAAACCCAAAGCACATCAACTCCCAATCCAACAATCAATCCTCAATCTCAGCCTGATCCTGACCCTCAAGCTCAATACACGCTGGATTTTCCAAATACTTAATTTAATCATTCTTCATACGTTGTAGACGGGAGCGGTTTTGAAATGAAAGATTATATTTTATTTAAGTAAAAGTTAATTGCTGTTTAATACATGATTCTGTAAGATTAATCCTTGTTTTTTTTTACCACTGTTATTTTTTTAGACTTCTATGGAGAGGATAGATTTTAGATGATAATATGAATAAAAGAGAAGATACATATTTAAATTAAATGATATTGCCTGCACCAAAATGACAAAGTGTTGCCGACGATGGTACACTGCGGTGCACACTGCACAGTGTACACTGCACAGTGTACACCTCTTAATAACTACGGAACATCTTACCTTATAGTTATCGAAAGTCTCTCTTCAGCTGATATTGCTTTTCTCCAAGTTGTATCTTGATAGGTAATAGCCTGACCAACTAGTTGTAGTAAATTATCGAATGATGTTTTACTCATTCTGTAATATCTGAAAAACTATTTCCTGTATTTTCGTAGTTCTTGATATTTTATGTAGAAAAATCCTTTCATAGGTCTCAAGGCCGTAAATGGGTGAATCCAATATTCATGAGATCTTTCGATACGTCTGTTACGTCGCCGCAGTAGTATCAGGTAAATCAAATTTTTTCTGATGTCCATTTTAAAATAATTGACGTTCTAGACGTCCGTCTTAGCCGACAACTGAATCGAACTGACAAAATACGTACGAAATTTTATTCGCAGTGCGTACTAGACGTTATTCTGATCGCGGAATAAAATACGCGAGAAAAAAAGTCGCGCGGTGAAATATCGCTGTGCGGACAGGGCCTAACATTCAGCATAGAGAACTCAACTCAACCAAAGATAGTTATATCCGATTAATAAATAGTGAACATTATGAATATCTTAAAAACTAAAAAAAACACAAAGAAACAAATTTGTTGGTTAGTTTTTTTTTTTTTTTTTTCATTTGTCCTTACGAACAGGCTAGGGCCAAAAGCCATGCTGCCTCGTCTTCAGTAATTCTCATTTTCATGAACATAAAATAGCGAGAAGTAAAATCCCTTATAAAAGTCTTCAGTATAAATCTTCAGTTGTTTCTATGTATACTTGAGTAGTAAAATCCATTATAAGTCTTCAGTTATATAAATTATATTATAGTCAAATCCAGTGGTGAGTTTTCTTCAGTTGTTTCAATACTTATAGTCAAATCCGGTGTTAAAGTCTTCAGTGTTATATTTTCATTTTATCAAGTCCAGTTCAGGTAGTCCAAATCAAGTAGGAACACAGTCCTCATTTTAAAGAATAATCCAGTCAATAAATATAAATATCATCACAGATAAGTCTGCGGTATTCACAATATATATATATACAAACATATCAGAATTATTTACAATATTATACTATATTTCTCCAACAGTGCTAACAATGAATTTATACAAAGGTGAGTATGTACAATTATTTACAAGAAGTTTTATTATGTCACGCGGGACCAAATGAGACTCATAAATTTTAGTAAGTTCATCTAACAACACAAGGCGCTGAATGCCGAAGGATGAACAGTCGAAGATGATGTGCGAAATGGTTTCTTCATGAGAATTGCAATGAGAGCAAATAGGGCTATAAACCATTTTTAAACGATGAAGATGGAAATTCAACCGGCAATGACCGAAACGAAGGCGTAAAATAGTTGAGTAGAAATTTCTATTTATGTAGTAGTTACTTTTACAAAACCATGGTTGGCTATTAATCATAACATTAAAAGGAGCATACCAAAGTCCCTTATTTTCTACTTGTATAGTATGATTCCAGTGCATTTTCCATTTTGTAATCATTCTTTGTTTTAGGATATTAATCAGATCTGTATAAGGAATCGAGACATTAAAGCAAGAAGTTACAGAATGTGAATTATTAATTGATTTTGCTAAATAATCAGCTTTTTCATTCCCTACGACACCTATGTGAGACGGAACCCACATGAAACTAACTATTATTTTATTGGTAACAAAAAGATCGTACCATAACTGTTTAATGTCAAAAATTAAGTAATTTGTTTTAGCATGCAATTTATGATTATCTAAATTTATTAGTACGCTCATGGAATCACTAACAATAAGCCATTTTTGAAATCCTTGATTCTGATGCTTGATATGTTTTAAAGCTGCAAGAATAGCTACTGCTTCAGCTGTAAATATACTACAATTTTTATCTAATTTATAACCCAAACCACTATTTAGAGAAGTATCAAAAATGGCAAAAGAGACATTAGAGTCCATTTTAGACCCATCAGTATAAATCAAACGATGGTCATGCCATTTAGATAGATTGCAATTAACTTCCTCTTTAGACGATAATTTACTGTCAATAACAATTTTCATTGCAGGAAATTTACTTTCAAAACTGCCATTGTAACATGGCAACACCCAAGAAGATGGTTTGTAAATATTGGAACTGTCAAGGAGACTCCGTAATTCAGTTAAATTCTGAAGAACGTATAAAGGATTTCGAGGCGGAACACATGGTAATGCAATTAAATTGGACAATAACTGATTATTAGACGAAAACAGTTTTAAGACAAATTTTTCCTTTAAATAGCTGAATCTAATAGACAACGGAGGAAGGTTACATTCGACTTGCATGACATTTATAGGTGTGCTTTTAAAAGCACCAGTTATCAGACGCATACTTTTATTTTGTATTTTATCTAAAATATATACAAGCTTACTATCACCAGCAAAACATAAGAAACCATACTCAAAGTGACTACGAATCATTGATTTATATAAAAGTAGTAGAATTTTGGGGTCAGCACCCCAATAAGTTGAGGCTAAAGATCGTAAGATATTGAATGCTTTGTTAGCTGTTGCAGTAATTTTATCAATATATTTTTTCCAGGATAGATTATGAGTTAGTATGACACCTAAAAATTTAGTTTCTAGAGAAATAGGAATGACAATATTATTATAGTAAACATTAGGCATTATTGCGCTTTTTTTCCCAAAAACGAGCAGTTTTGATTTGAGAGGATTGACATCAAGATTTAGGTACGAAAAATATTGGAACAAGTTATTTAAAGCATTATTAATGATATAAGCCAAGTTTGTTAAGTTTGTACCACTTGCATAAACAACTAGATCATCAGCAAACTGCAGATTTTTAACATTTGATCCCAAGATTAAATTTAAACGACGAATGTAGAGTAAGAAGATTAGAGGCGACAAAATTCCCCCTTGACACACCCCAACAGATGCAAGTCTAGGTCCATAAAGATAACCATTATGTTTAACAAAAACTGTTCTTTCAGACAGAAAGTTGCTAATCCATTGAACCACTTTCCCAGGGAGCCCAATAGAAAGCACATCAATATTGACACTATTAAATGCTCCTGCAATATCAAAGAAAACAGACACAGAACAATTACGATTAGTTAAGCTATTTTGGATGTCAAGTTGCAACTGACAAAAACTCTCTGCAGACGATCGACCTCTACGAAACCCGAACTGGTTAGATGGTAATATATTATTACTTTCAACAAAAAACTCCAACCTTTGTTTCAGAAGTTGTTCAAATATTTTACCAACACAAGATGTCAGGGCAATTGGCCTATATGAATCTACATTTAGTTGAGGTTTACCTGGTTTTATAATAGGAATCAAGCAGTCTGTCTTCCAGGATGAAGGTATTTCATTACTAACCCAAAGATGATTTAAAATATACAATAATATTAAAAGACTCTTTTCTTTTAAGTTTTTAAGCATTTTGTAGGGTATTCCGTCGAGACCAAAAGCACTATCTTTTCTAGATAATACAGCAGATTTCAATTCTGGTAAAGTAAAGGGTTGTGTTAAAAAAATATTATTAGAGTTACTTACACAAGTGTTCATCGAAAAATTTTGTTTATTGTTAACATGATCTGGAGTATATTTTTGAAGAAATTTAGGTACCCAACTACAATTATTACTATTGTTAGGAACGTATGACTTATTGAATTTACGCATGTATTTCCAGATAACAGAGAGAGGAGTACAACGATGAAATGAACTACACAAAGATGCCCAGCTTCTTGCTCTTTCCTGTTTCAAGGTAAGTTTTTTAAAAGCTTGTAACCTTTTAAATTCTAAATATAACTGTTCAGAAGGGTTATTTTTAAAATTAACATAAGCACTTTTGGATTTTTGTACAGCTTCAGAACATTTAGCATTCCACCAAGGTAAAGAGGGCTTCCTTCCTGACTTTCTAGAAAGAGATGTATAATTATTTGAGGAACTAAGTTGAGCCGGTAAAGATGATTCAATGGCACATTTAAGACACTTACAGAATAAGGAATAAGCTTCCAGAGGAGAATAAGATGAAACATTAAAATTAGACAACAAAGTATCAGTTTTATCTTGATATTTTTTCCAATCCACCAGTTTAAAGTTAGTAAATTTAGGAAAACATAACATGCTATTTTGACCAAGATCGACGTTACAATGATTATTAAGAGAGACATTTATTATTACAGGAAGGTGATAGCTACCAAGTGGATCATTATGAACAGACCAGTCACAGGACAAAGCCAAAGATGGACTAACCAAAGTTAAATCAAGAGCGTTTGGTCGCCAACTTAAAGAACCAACTGTAGTTGGAAGACCATCATTAAGAAGCACTAGATTATTGTCTTCAATGATTTCAAGGACATCTCTACCACGTGGAGTAGTGGAACCACATCCCCAAGTAATATGATGAGCATTGAAATCACCAGCAAAAATCATAGGACCGGGAACAGACTTTATTAAAGCATCAAATTTATTTTTACTAAATACTGGATTGCAGTTTTTTGGACTATAAAAACTAATGATACTGATTTCTTTATTACCAACCACTATACGGGCTCCAATATTTTGTATGGAATCATCAAATTTCGTAACTATTTTTGAATATGAAATACTATTATGAATCAGAATAGCCACTCCGTTATGTTTGTTACCAGTGTCATTTCTTTCAATATTGTAACCTCTAATGTTAAACCGTTGGTTTGGTCTTAACCAAGTTTCTGATATAATACCTATATGTATATTGTTTTCGTACAAAAAATTACTTAGTACCAATTTATTACTAACAATACTTTGTGCATTCCATTGAATTATATTTAATATATCCATTAGTTTACTAATTAAGTTTTTTTGCTAAAGGTGGATCTTAAACTTTCTTTTATGGATGATGAGTTAATTGGTGTAGTTTTATTTGAAACTAGTTTCATTATTGACTCTACAAGTAAATTCATAAATATGTCTGATTTTGTAAGATTGTTTATGTGTGTTTCTATAGATTTAGCGTTTAGGTGCGGGAAAGATTTCTCATTAAATAGATCTGCATATTTAACCGACCGAGATTTTATTTTGTTTTCTTCTATTTTTTGTTTTTTCAATGGACATGCTGCTGCTATGGCAACATGGTTGCCACCACAGTTTGCACATTTGGCATTAGCTGACTGTACAGAGCAAGACCGGAAGCTGTGATTTTCTGTGCATATAGAACAGACCTCTGCATTCTTACAAAATTTAGCAATGTGGCCAAAACGCATGCAGCGCAGGCACTGTTTAACTGGAGGAATATATAGGCTGACCTCGTGTCTCCAGTGATCAAGGAATACATGTTCGGGCAGTTGAGTCGAAGCGAAGGTGACCGCGACAGTCTGTGTAGGTAGATATGACACAGCGCCATCTTCACCACGCATTCTCCTCATGAAACGCCGGACCTGGATTACGTTCCTCGAACTTCCTATCAACGAAAAAATTTTTTTATTTGACAATTCTGTGGGAACGGAAGTCAGAACCCCCGTGACTTCGGTGTCCGCTGCAGGTATTGTAGCCACCATGTCCAAGTCGTCTAACAGGTTGGTATTCTGTAAGAATACATTGGCGTTATTTGATAAATCAAAAGTTACACCAACTTTGTATCTATTTATCGGCCTCAGATGTAAAATGCCGGAGACGCAGTACTTGCGAATCGCCTCAGAGAGTTTCAGGCGGTCTCTATCGGTTATTGGGCTGTCAACTTTGCCGTGAGCCAAGAAAACTACGAACTCGGTTTTGTTGGAGTTTTCCGGGTATTTTCTCGCATAACTCCTGACTTGATAAACCCTATATTTTTCTTCGGCGACCTCGGGATCATCGGCAGAGCCGGAGTGTTTGGGTCGCTTTGGGGCCCCCCCCATCTCTATATTACAAAAACCTTATTAACTAAATGTATACAGACCAATTTCACAACAATATATACAGTTAATACAGGAAAAAGGAATTTTCCAAAAATATTTTACAAAAAGTGCGCCTTTCTCAATCAACAGTTCCCGCGCTTCTCTTGTTGGTTAGTTGAAATTAGTTGTTTATTTTTCATTTAATTTTATACAGTACTTTATGCATGAATGCTTAAACGTTAGCCAATTAACTTTTTTTCCATATATAGGGTAAGGTTAAAAATAATAACATAATTGGGTTACTGAAATAGGAATTAGTGGAAAGATTGCACAATGTAATATTTTAAATAGAAATAAAAAAATAAGGAAACTGTTTACTGCCCAGTTTGTGTTATTCAATGCGGTTTACTCAAACGCATCTTAACTTGTCATATCAGTTGTCAATGTCAAAGTGCACCTATTAAAAAAAATACACATGTCTGTGGTTCAAAAGAGATGCACCCTTTTAATAAATTATCGACAAAATGAAATGAAAGAGCTTTATAAACATTATGGGGGTTTTCGGTGCGGGAATGTTTGACATAAGCCAAAGAGTAGGTATTGACTAAAAAATCCGATTATACTGCAGCAAGTTTCTACCTAGTGAATAATTACTAAATTGAAAAAGTATTTTATAAATGAATTGGTCAAAACTATGATAAGGTAAAGAAATTGAACAGAAGAGCTTGGTGAAATCAGGCATCATTTTTAAACTGCCAGTTTCTTTATCTACGTCTTTATCCGCAAAAAAAATGCAGGAATTAATGTTTAAAAACGTATGCATTAATCATCAATCATCATCATCATCATTGTCATCATTTCAGCCCGTTGTCAATCATTGCTGAACATAGGCCTCCCTCATTGATTCTGAACGAGAACGATCCAATGTAGTCTGCATCCACCACCTTTACTAGGTCATCTCATCTGCCACTAGGTCTTGCCAGCATGTTTACATTATCAATTCAAAAATAAACAAAAAATAAAATTTATCAGACCATTGTGAGACCGGTCGTCACTTATCTTATGGGTCTGAGTGTTGGCCTATCAAGGAGAAGGATGAAAGGAGATACGAATGTTGAGGTGGAGGTGTGGTGTCACTACAAAGAATAAGATTAGGAATGAATATATTAGAGGTACCTTGAAAGTAGCACCAACACTACAAACGTTGAGGAGTGATAGATTGGCGTGGTATGGAAATGTATTGAGAAGAGACGAAGGAAACACAAAAAGAAGAGGGATGAGAGAGTGAGGAAAACCTGAAAAGGTTTGGATGGATTGTGTGAAGCATGGCATGTGTATGAAAGGTGTTAGTACACAGTTAACAGCGAATAAAGGAGAGTGAAAACAAAAATGTTCTGTGCTGACCCACCTATTTGTGAGCCAAGAGCAGGAAGATGAGGTTGACCCATTTAAAAAGTATTTGACTCGACATTTTTCAAATGTGATTTTGACCGGATAGTAAGTAGGTAGTTTTGAGCTGTTTTTGAATATTACTGTGTATGAGAGATAGTGTGTGTGGTAGCTATAAAGTATGTACAAATTAAGTAAATGCGATGGAGGAAGGATGACATAATATGTCTTCATATTATGTGTAGCAGTTTTACTTGAGATTGCTATTTTGTCGTAAGCTCATTTTTTTTTACTACAGTTTAAGTTTAAAACATCTACAAAATAAGAAGCCATTATTAAAACATAATCTGTATAAGAAAGCTAAAAACATTTTTTTTTAAGATCCTTGTATGAGGACCCCTCTTGGGATATGATTTAGTGTTCATTTTAACATTGCACACAATAAAAAGTATAGTAAAATAAAACCTAATCTCCTTCCGTTTGAATTGTCCTTGTTAGTAAAGTAAAGTAACAGAGCAGATGAACAAACATTTTGTAGAATTTGGCCGTACCTCAATTTATCGATGTCGGTATGCAAGTTACCCCGCCTCTATCATTAGTCTATGGTCTTGTAGATGTAGACAGCTCGGCTCGTCTTGAAGAATTACCCCGAGATCAAAATCACTTTATTATCGCTTTGCTTATTATTTTGTTGAAAATCTAATCTGTGATTAGTATTCGTCATTCAGTGCTTCGAGCGGTTTCACTCGAGACAAACGTTGAATCTAGTATTCTGCTTAAAGTTATACTTCAAAGTAAATCAAATCAAACATATTTTTAATCAACTAAATTCGGTATCTTTACGCGTGTGGCTTTACTTTCACAACACAAATCACAATTTCTTTTTGTTAGATTTGTTAAGGAAAAGTATTGGTGTGTACGCAGATTTTTTTGTAGTAACCCGCGTTAGGTTATTTACAATTTCGTGAACATAAAGTGGTTCCGCTCGTTAGCTAGTGTTGAATCGATATTGTTTTAGTGCAATAACCCTAATTGTTCTGAAATGAATGTGCGTATTCCCTGTCCATTATGAGAATGATATATTAGCTTTGTTATAATGGGCTTGGGTTGCTGATAAAGGCCAAAGAAAATTTAGTAGTTGCTTCAAATTAACTGGTGAGTACTTTGTACATTTTTAAATTATCATTGTTTACTTTCAATAGGTATTTACACTTATGAGTCATTTTGAGACCAAGATTGCAATATTTATAGTGTTTTATATTATGTTCTCTTTATTAATTGTTGTTGACATGTATTGTTTGCATTTGTCATGTGTGTCATTCTTGTAACCTTAAATGGTGATAGTTCTTTGGGTTAGTTCTGCTCCGAGCCGTGGCTAATATCAGCATTTTCTTCTTGAAATCAATAGCACTCATTGTTTCCAATAAGATGTTAATCAGCCAATGCAAAACACATGGCACAATATTTCCAACAATTGTTATAGAAGAATTACATCTGCAATGTTCTCTTAAGTAGAAATGTTATTATTATTATATTACTTAAACCCTTTTTGTTTATGGACAGATCTAGGACAGCTCTATAGAGAAATAAATATCATTAACTGTAGGCTTATATTATTTAACTAATATTTTTCATTATTATAGATTATATGTATAGATTACCTTTTGTGTAATAAATTTGAGGAATTTTAAAATTTTATTATGAATTCACTAAGAGCAAATTTCCTTTTTTTTATTTTCATCATTATTTATGTGAAATTCCCAAATGTAGTGCATCACATTTGAACAGACCAGGGCTAGTATTATCGTCACCTTTGTTGTTTTTTTTTTTTTTTTTTTTTTTTTTATGGCATAGAGAAGACAAACGGGCACACAGGCCACCTGATGGTAAGTGGAAACTGTGACCCATAGACATTTGTTGTGGTGGGTAAACCGGGGCTCAGAAACCTGGTTAATATTATTTTGGGTCAGTCATAAGTTAGGACTGTTGAATACTCAATTCGGTCAATTGTATGTTAGGTTAGGTTAGGTTAGAGTTGCAACAAGATGCGAGCACAGCAGAGCTATATCGACCTAAATTATGGTTTTTGTTCCCTTAGGAACATATAATACATAACATACTAGTTGAAGTAATATTTGGTGTTCAGAGGAATCAGATAAGTAAAAATAGGGCTATTAAGATTTGAAGTAAAAAAAACAGTATAACGTAAATTTGGATTTAGCATCCAAATTAGGGCTAACAAGCAGTTAAGAAACATGAAAATGAATGAAGAAACGAGGGGTTAAGCATAATTATAATTAGGTATATAATGCATCTTTGAATCAATCAAAACATAACGGAAAATGCTTGAAAATAATTATGATGACAATTGGTGGACACCAGATACGAGTACAAAATAAAAATCCAAACAAACAATGTAATTGAACTGAAATGGCTGAATTTTTTCATAGCTAAAGGCCATTGTAACATTGTACAAAATATGATAGGAAACGTGAATAGAAGATACCCATACTAAAACTGAACTGATAGCATTGTTTTCATTCATTTTTTTCTTAGGTATAAATTTGTTACAAACAAGAATAAGGTGGTTTGCTATGTAGGTATGTTAAACAAAATAAATGAATCAAATTAAATGCATTCAGCTGGCTATTGCTCACACTTACACTCGCAACAGACAGTAGGTATATGTCTCTTGTGTTTCATGTTTAAAAGTTTATTATAAAATAATAAAATAAATAAATTATGAGTGTTATTAGCTCACTAAACTTTCATTAACTCGATGTTATTAAGTACTACTTTGGAAAAAAAAAGTACACTAGACTAGTAAAATCTGTAATTTAATGTTAAATAAATATACTTTTAAAACAAAACTTGTATTTCATAGAAAAATGTAGATTAATATTAAGAAACTGGTAGTACTGTACAGCATCATACACTTTTTTCATTCAAATATTACAGAGCAAATGTCTCATACTCTTGTAATAATAATTTTATTTAATAAAATAAGAGTATAAGTTAATTAACTTATTTTCATTGAAAGTTAAAAGGCACCACAGATTAACAAGCTGCAGTCACAAATCTGTTAATAATCTATAAAGAAATGTATGGAAACCTTAAAACAAACAAATAGTCTGTGTTCTCTCTCTGACATTGGCCAACAGACTTACTTCTTATAGTCATTCAGTTTAGAAAACTCTTATTTTAAAGTAGGTAGTATCTTCTTATAGTCATCTAGTTTACTATCTTACAATACAATACATTTACAGTATATACCCATATAATTTTTATTGTTTATAATTATTGCTTCTAGGTATACATTATTTTAATGAGAATTATCTTAATCCCCAATAAGTGATTATATGATAAGGCAATTTACAATGTAAAAATAAGTATAGCAATGTAATATGCATTACCTTGTAGTATGTACAAGAATCACATCTGATAACACAGGTTCTTTTTATAATTTTATGTTTCTATGTACATTTATTAATTTGGTAAATATTTCTTATGACAAAGAAAGATGTGGTAAGATAAAAAATTAAAATTATGTTGTTATTTTCTACACTTTTGAAAAAAATATCACAAATGACTTAAATTGTAAGCTAGTCAAAATGAACCTTATTGCAAGTAAAGTAAAGTTAATAACAAAATTAGTATTTTCTTTTGCGTTTTCCAAGCTTTCCAACCATATTATCTTTAATATAGAACCCTCGGTGCGCGACTTCGACTCGCACTTGACGGGTTATTTTGGGTTTTTCACGGAACCCGGTTATACCTACTGAGTTCAAGTTGGAAAAACGGTTATATGCGATGCCAACCAGGGACCGACCCCGCTATTCCATTCAAGGGGTTTTGAATGTGTTTTTATAAGGATTACTTAGAAAAGCCGCTTTAAAGCCGTTCGATTTGCTTTTTAAAGCGCAATTTATAAGGGTTACCCTTACCAAATCCGTTTCGTGTACGTCTTGCTCGATTTTGCTTTTGTAGTGCTATATTTTGAGTGATATAATATAATATCCCTTTAACTTAAAAAAGCCGTTCGATTGGCTTTTTAAGCGCTATTTATAAGGGTTACCCTTATATTTGGTTATGCAATAAGAGGATATCAATTTAATGCTGCTCTTTAGGTTTCCCTTATGTGATGGCTAGTTTAACAAACAACTAAGTCGTATATTTCTTCCAAAGGGGTTATTCTTTTAGTGGGTTGTACTTCGAGAGTTACGTATGTTAGAGGCTTTTATCGGGGAATGGGTGGTCGGGTCCCTGATGCCAACACTGAATGCGTCGGGGAAAACAAAACACTCGTAAAGTTAAATTAAATTAAGTTGAAGATCAGGGGACCAACTCACACCAATTGACCTAGTCTCAAACTAAGCTCTAGGCGTGGAATATGGGTCCTAGACAACAATAAACTTATAGAGAACATCCAAGACTCGAAATACTAGTGCTCGTCACAGAAATAAGGGTACCCACTAGCAAGTACCAACTAGGCTAACTATTGATGTTGAATAGACATTTACCTACCTATCGTAATCATTACTTATTTAATCGGAACCGGCATTTGACAGAGGTAGTGTGACTGAGAACGGAACGGAAAAAGTTACCTATAGTCCGAAAGTTTAATCATCGGTTTCCAACGCCACTGTAGGTACAGTCACGAGATTTAATTTGGTACCCACCTTAGGTCCTAAGTCAATCTGACTTTCTACTACAATAGGGTAGAGTTTCCTAAAAGTTACAAATGACTTGTCATCTCTAATGACATTGACGACTTCATGCAAATAATTCTTGACCGTACTTGGCCAGTATTAGCCAAATACTGCGTAGCTATTGCCTAACGCACTCCCAATCTCAATTGGCTTCAAAGGGGAACAATTGTTTTCATTTTCTATGCAGAAAAGCCTTCGATTTTCAAAATGAAAACAATTGCGATTGCGAGTGCGTTAAGCAATAGCCCCCCGGGTCTACATCTCTAACATTTGACATACCTACAACGAAATTAACAAATATAACAGCCAATTACAATGCCGCCATAACATCCATTTTATCTACTCAGCCTCTGGTTTCTCAAACATTATCATGGCTTCCTTCACAGACGTTAACAGTTTTGTGGGACAACGTTGTATTGATATACTGTAATTGTTTTCATTAATAAATTTTAATAAATAAATAAATAATAATTATTATTTTTCTTCAACAGCAGCCATGGGGAAGTTCTCGGGCAAGAAATGTCGGTTACTCTCGATGCTATGGCTGACTTGCAGCTTCTTCTTTGTGGAGCTGATAGTCGGCTACGTTACCAACTCTATGGCTCTGGTGGCCGATTCATTTCACATGCTAAGCGATGTGGCAGCGCTAGTTATCGCTTTCTTATCAGTTAAGGTAAGAAGGGGCTTAAAAATGTTGCGTAAGTTGCTTCGAGAAAAGGATGGCACGGCCCGTGTTGGCTGCTCCAATTGTGCGAGCACAATCCCGTGCCCCCAGATATTATACTATTAGGGCAGAACATAATAGAAATAAATTCGTTTTTTGTATTATGTAGGCTGCATTTTGAAAGTTACATACATACATACATAAGCTCACGCCTTTATTCCCAGAGTGGGGTAGGCAGAGCTACAGAATTACTAACAACTCTAAAAACTTGTTAATAATTCTGTAACCACATTTTGCACAATGAGGCTAAAGTTTGAAAGTTAAACGTTTAATAACAGTTTTTACCTAATATTTTGTTGTGAAATAACACGAAATTAAGATAAAAATGACTCGATAACTGGTCACCCATCCTGTGCCTACAAAAATATAATAAATTACCATTACTTGCGTCATGCAACGTTAATGCTCTATTATAACGTTTTTAAGCGTTTTTCCTCTCGATTTATAAATTACTTATCAATGACTCTAACTGACCTAAACGCTAACAAACCTTTTCCCCCCACAGATGTCACCAAAGAAATGGTCAAAAAATACATTCGGTTGGGCCCGAGCGGAGGTCCTAGGAGCTCTAGTGAACGCAGTATTCTTAGTGGCCTTATGCTTTAGTATTACAGTTGAAGCTGTAAAGCGATTCTTCGACCAGGACTATAAAATACACAACGAAAAGTTGCTGGTTGCGGTCGGCACGTTGGGACTCGTGCTTAACGTTATAGGATTATTTCTATTTCATGGTAAGTCATGTTTGCTTAGTATTTATAATATCCTCAAAAGTGACTGGCGACAATTTATTGGTGGTCCCTTTCGCACTTGCCCGTCTTCTGAAGCGTGGCATGGAGGTGTTAGTGTGGTAAAGTGTGGCTAGATTGAATGTCAATTGAGTAAAAATAATTAAATAACGGTTTGATAAATATCAGGTTTTGGTAAGTGTGGTACGTTGGTTTTACGAATATATTCTTTCATGAGTCAGTATTTAATGTTTTCTGTTTTTGAGCTGTGAGCGTCAAAATGCCGCGTTATACTTGACGGCGCGAATGTACAGTTCAATAACACAATCTTCTGCTGCTGGTCTTATGCTAGTCAAACCGACATTTCTTTAAAGCTATATTGCGTTGTATGTGTCTGACCCTAAAAGTCAAGATGGAATTTTATGCCGACGCAAAATGTATACAGAGTACAACTTACTGGCAGTTTGGTGTTCATTCGATTAAAACTTCAAAAGGATTACCGAGGAAGTAGATGGAAAGGATTTAGGTATTGGGTTATCCTTATGACTCTTATGAGCAAAAATGACACTACCTATCTATACTCTGGGGAAACCCTTCATAAAACAAGTTGTAAATTATGCAATAATATGGTGATTCATGATAGCTATGTTCCACTTGAAGTTTTTGCGATATCGCAATTTGAAAGCTAGGAACCATGTAATGTCTTAATATTCGTGTAAGTTACACGGTGTAAGTGTAGATTTCTTAACAGGTGTAAACAAAAAGTTATATTAAGATTTATATCTGTAACCTAGTGCTAAGTAATAGTTCATTGCAGACTATATTAAAATCTCGTAAAAAAAGTGTCGATAGATGTGTTCTTTCCGTGTACCCTTCATTTATGATTTTGTGTAATTACTAAATCTAGTTTTTGCAGACTAAGAAATATAAGTACAGGTTCAGAATAAATTGTACGGATTTAGATATTTTAGATCCGCTTCGGAATAGGTATGCGAAATTAATCATAGCTACGTTAAGTTTCTACTCGTATCATTAATGGTTATTTGATCACAGCGGTCTTACGCACTGTACCATGTTATTATATTTAAAAAATGTTTTACAAACATCTGAAATGAAAGAGCATCTTGAAACTGACTTTCATGCATATTATAAGTTTTAGATATAATTACTTGTCCTTCCCATGTTTTATGTGTGTAAAGAGTTTATATTATTGCACGGAAATATGACAATTACCTACAGCACGTATTAAATTTGTCTTTCTTGTTTACTCTGTTTCAATGTAAGGGCATTTCATTGGACATTGCATGAGTCATAGTGTAAATTGCATTGTAGAATATTATTTACACAACTTAATTGAATTGACTTTCTTACTAAAGATCTTAAGTTACTCAAGGCAAACTAAAAGGCAGCTGACTGAGCTGACGTAAATATCACATGAAACTGATTTTGTAGATAATTTATTTACTACCTATTCGCGATGGGCTTGCAACCTGTCACTAATACACTGGTAAACATCTTAGGCTAAGTGTGCAAAATGTGGTTACAGAATTATCAACAAGTTTTTAGAGTTGTTGGTAATTCTGTAGCTCTGCCTATCCCACTCTGGGAATAAAGGCGTGAGTTTATGTATGTATGTATGTATGTACTTTTCATTTCAAAAAACAATTATCAGAGTATTACACAAAAAATATGGAAAGATTGACTAGTACTTAGCTAGTAAACACTGACGATGGAGTATACAGTTGGGTCAGTTTTTTTTAAGGGACTATCTCACATAAATTGACCTAGTCCCAAACTAGAAACATCCAAGATTCAGAGACAAATATTCGTGCTCATCCCACAAATATTTGCTCATACCGGGAATCGAACACGGGACCGCTAGCTTCTTAGGCAGGGTCACTACCATCTAGGCTATCGAGTCGTCAAAACTTAGAACACCTCATACCCATTGTTATTAAGATTGTGCAATAAACTAGATCCCGATGTTGTCAAAGACTTCTCGAGTGGTGTCCGCGTACCAGAAGTCGCAACGTCGGTAGACCTCTAACAAGGTGGTCCGACGACGTGGTTACGGTTACGGGAAACCGATGGATTCAAGCGGTGCAGGACCGGTTAATGTGGAAATCTTTGGGGGAGGCGTATGTCCAGCAGTGGACGTCTTTCGACTGAAATGATGATGGTGACAATAAAAAAGTCAAGTAGTTAGTTCACTACATCGCGTCTATCGATAATATCGTTACACTCGATTATTTCTCAATTGCTCGAAGTTTAACTGGAAGAGGTCCTTTGCCTCGCTTCTCCTTATCTTTTTCGCCTTAGTGCATCTATGCTATATCTTTGTCTATTTCATAATGGATATCTCTTGTACATACCTTAGACTAAACGTCCCATAGCAAATTATCTACCTACTAATTCGATGACCAGAAATTACCTTCCAGTTCTCTTGGTTACTCTAAGATTAGCCACAACATGCATTCTAACCCGCGAGCTCTGTTAGTAAACATTTTCCGCGGTTAACGAAATACGCATTGTTCTTATCAACACGTACATATACACTTTGTAGATGTACAGTAATGTGTTATTACCCGACTGATTAGGCATTGTTAACACTGTCCCATTTTCTCGATAAAGGTAAATCGTTTCGGTCCGTGTATGGAGGGTGAAATGTGATAATCACTGATGAACCTTTCAGTTGGTTAATGTTGGAGTTTTTGCTGTTTTTTTTAAACTGTTTGTATATTTATATTTTTTTTTGCAAATCAATTATGCATGTTAAACTCTAGAAGGAACAAATGTAATCTAATCTGTGATCTGAGACAAGACCTCTGACCAAAAAATAGTGATGTTTGAGCTATATCCGATGGCGTCGAAAGTGAACGAATAGACAGAGCATATGGTCGAACTTCTTTCTTCTTAGCTAAGTTTGGTGGAAAAGTCGCTCGGACCGATTGTACGTAACGTCCCCGTCAATAGAACTTGCAAAAGATGTAAACAAAACCAAACGACCCAATTCGCCATGATTACTCGATAATCACGTACTTTTAAAGATCAAGTGAGGTCTTTTCAATTATTTATACACTAGATCTAGATGAAATAACTATTAATTATACGTTATTTTGAATAAAAATACGCTTGGTGAATATTTGAGGCTATGTGTCAAACAGTACTAATTTGTTTACATATTTCACAAGTTCTATTGACGGCGACCTTAGATTTCTACATTTTAAAGTTATTTTTAGCAATCTGTATTGTGTAGGCTTTACTAATATCGTAGGTGTTCTATTTCTAGTGGATATGTTTTTATGATTTCATCGATACACTACTGTAATGATTATTTATCGAGTGTTGTTTACAAACTACTTCCTCGCGATGCGTAAACTCGAGGATTAGTAGTTATGGCGCTAATATTTACAAAATGTTAATATTTACTCACATATCTAGAAGGTAAAGGTTAAATAAAGCTTATTGGCATCATTAACGAATGCCGACAATAGAACAGCTTACCCTAAATGATTCCGATTGATCTTGGGTAAACGTTAATCCAATTCAATTCAAAGTTTTTTTGAGAAGTGCATCTGTTTTATTTTGAACGTGAACTTAGCGCACGGATGGACAGATGTTTTTATTTCTATCCGGATCTTTTGCTAATAATATTTTTTAGAATAAAAATAGAGTTAATAATTCCACTAGGTGTTAATTGAATAGCCCCATAGTTGATAAGATCGCTACTATGGATACTTCAGGTATAGTCTATGCTTCAGGTAATCGCGATAGTGGTTCTTGTCCTTTATATCTATTAAATTGATCTTTATCTTAATAGGTCAGGTTAATTCTGAGTAGTGTTATATTATAAGTTTGAATGTATGTTCGTTTGTTTTACTTTCCGACAAATGGAGCAACTGATAGACGTGATAATACAAGTGTGTGTACAGTCGCCAACAATAATTTATTATCTAACATCGGGCGCAAAAATATCTGACACGCTCTTGTACATCTAGTAATAAAGACGTGTCAGATATTTATGCGCCCAATGATGGATAATATATTATTGCTGATGATCGTACAAGGTTAGTTACTAAAGTTGTTTTTGCACCAAAACCAAAAAAAAGTTGAGGGATAAACGATAAATGAATCTGATTGATCGGAGACATCACTGGGAAAAAGTAAACGCAGAGTATTAAAAAAAATCCTTCTCCATGCAGTTGTGTTTGTAGATTTGTAATGCTTTGTCCCGGTGTGGAGGCTAAGACATTCAGTAAAATCATTAGTAAAAAGGCATGCCGTCTTTCAGTGTCTGAATATGACGATTAAGCTGTACTTTAGTTTCGATTTTCATACACAAGTTTGAAAATGGAACGAGTTAGTTGACTAAATTAAATGTCTCTAAGTACGGCAGTTAGTTCTCAGGGTCGTTGACAACATGGCAACGCATTTGCAACCTTGAGAATCCTAAGGCCCGTAGAACTCCAAGCCCACACGAGTACCTACCACTAGATGGCCGGTGCGTTACTATTACGTTAACTAATGATGCAATAATAGTGTAGTTATTATTTCAAACAAACGTCTAGTATTGCATCTTATCGATTCCGTAGTGGCTTTGGTAGTTTTTGCGTGGCTATAAATGAATCACACGTGCGTGAAACGTGTGGTCCCGAATCGATCCACGTGCCAGAACAGTTTTAAACTCTTTCGCCCCCGCTTTTCCCGGGTTGATAAGGTAGCAGTACAATAGGGCTGCACAATTGACATTCTGCGAACGTAAACGACAGCAAAAAACAAGGAATTTGATACTTACCTACATGATTGCAATGCGTTGTCATGCGTTTGCTTATGGAAAGTCCATATCAGCGCGCATTTCTACAGTTTAAGTTACCCAGAATGCATTAGGTATGTATAGGTACGTCTTCCTTTTATTTAACAAGCGAGAAAATGAAGTGAGTAATAAATATTTCATAGGTTCCGACTGTTTTATTTCGACCGTCATTTGGAATGCTATCGCAGTTCTCGTAAATAGTCATACCTATTTCCCGTGGGAATTTCAGAGGCTACTGATAACTTATGTGGCCGTCTGATCAAAAAAGAGATTATAGCGGCCGGCTTTTACGCTGTTCTGATTTTTCGTCGTATGATAGCGATCCCAATTACTAAAAGACGCTACTTCGTACGTTCACTTGCTGCTATTTCCTTCATTCTTCTTGTTAGGAGTTGAATCGCTATCATATCGCTATAGGAGGAGTATAAACCAATTCAAAATTTCATTTTTATACTTTAAGCAGTTTAATCTGTGCGTTGTTTGCAAGCATAGGCCTTGATGTGCTCTGCTTTTAAACGGAAGCGTTACTACACCGATAAAGTATGGTACTTTTTTAGATTAGTAACAGGAAGAGACTTATCGTAAAGATAATACCATTTCACCATTTTAAACAACTGAAATGAGGGAACTCCCGGCCAAATCAAGTAGGCGTCACTCTGCCCATATTTTCCTAGAATTACCCACTAATGTAATAAATTTTTCGCAGAACACGGCAGCAGTCATGGGCATTCTCACGGAGTCGTGCCGCCTCCAGCCAATGTTCGACACCTGACTGAAATAGTCAATAGTAACGCGGATATGGCACTTGGCCATAATGCCACAGATAACGAAGAACTTGACGAAATGGTACCACCCAGGACGTTGCCACCGAATAATAACAAACCACCGACCCGCCACGTCCACGCCACGGATCCTGGACATATGAATATGAAGGGAGTGTTCCTGCATTTATTGTCTGACGCGCTAGGTAAGAACTTTTATTTTTCTCATTTAGTAACTATACTATTTAATGGTCCAAGTAAAGAAGGCGCTCTGCCTTACAAAACGTGCCTACTCTGTGCTTTACTTTTTATCGCGTGCGGAGTGCACCTTTCCTGAGGCACTACTTAGAAAATCAAAGTTTGAAGTTTCGTTAACTTCTTTCTTTTCTGTCGATTAAGTCTCTAATGACGAGTGACAGGGATGGAGTTAACTTATTTCGAACTTCAATTTTCAAAGTAGGGCTTCTGGTAGTAGGGAAGAGAATCAGTCATCTCGTTTCCCACCCCATAATCTGTCTGCGGGAAGGTCGCTCACGACAGTAGCGACGGTAGCGTGTCAATATATATTTCGTACTTCACTACTTTAGAATAAACTCCTAATCTTGAAATGTGTTTAACGAAAAATATTTTTACATAAAATTGTAGCTTGGTGGAAGTCACAACTGATATATTTTGAGATACGGGATTTTTTTTCAAAGTTTTGACGATATGCTAGTTGATGGCATCGAATGTGTTAAGTTTAGAAAACTAATGTTCTTTCCTCAAACAGCTGAATCATAATAGGAAAGGGGAGCCTTATTTACCGGTTAGTTTATCTCAAGATATTTAGAGTAAGGCTGACTGTTGTTGACTTGAGAGAAACAATAATAAAATTGTTTGACAATGCATTTTAGTAATACAATGTCAACTCTCGCCCGAGCGCTTTATCTCTTTGCAGTGCCATATTTTTGTCATTGACCGTAAATAGTGTAGGTACATAATCACAGAAATATATATTTTCATCTAGAACATTCCGCCGGTGAATCACGACCCGTGTTTTGATAACACGCCTCCTGTTTACGGTGTTATCCAGAAATATCTCGATACCAGAAACTAGCGTGTGAAATATTCACCCCAACTTTATCCATTTACGTTTCGAGCCATGACTCGGACGTAACCATTCTAAACACCATTGTCTAGGCATTTTGAGGTAGCTTGAATAACGTGATTAAACTTTGGACGGGATGGGGACGCAACGAGAACGTGACGGTGACGGTACGCGTACCTACTATTTATGCACAATACAAGGGCGAAACGAAGCCTACTCCGGACCGGATGTGTAAAATATACGTGTACGCACCGAAACACCGATAAAGGCCACAAATATAATGTTGTTTTCTATATTATTTCGTCTATATAGAGGAAAACCTTTATAAATAAAAAAGGCAGATATTTGTGTGATGAGCGCAAATATTTGTTCCTGAGTCATGGATGTTTTCTATGTATTTAAGTATATATTTCTCTATATAAGTATTTATATCGTTGTCTAGTACCCATAGTACAAGCCTAGAGCTTAGTTTGGGACTAGGTCAACAGCTGTGACATAGTCCCCTGATATTATTATTATTATTATTAAATACTGACCAGACCCCGTTATTTACGTAGCAAATTGGTGGCAGACAATTGTTTGCGATGTGACAAAATGTTTTTTTTTATATACCTACCTATTTTATATATGTAATTCAAAATAGATCAATAAAATGTGTTGTAAATAAATAGAAGTTAGACTACGTCTTCTACTGAAAAAATTCCAATAGGCAAGAAAACGATCTTTCAACTTCTACTGACGTAAGTGGTAAAATAGTCATATTTTTGTAACTTTCCAATGTGTTATGTATGTTCATAGTTTATTTAATTTCAATTTCTTCACTTTCTAACAAATTACTAATTTGTTGTACTCTTCTATATACTGGCTTTTTAAATTAAAAAAAAATCTTAGTTTATGGTAAACTTGATTACCTTTGGGGTGCAATCATTAATTTGGAAAACATTGTCACATCACTAACGACCGTCTGCCACAAATTTTCTACGTAAATAACGGAGTCTGGTACTAACATATAACTTAGTATACTACACATATAACTTACTAATAAGTTAGTGAGTTTTTCCTCTATAAGTATATATACGATTTCATATGATACGAAAACCCGCGTTTCAATTAGTGCAGAAATAGTTCTATTCCTTTGGGCTCTGTCTTGTGTCATTCTATGTATCGAATTTCACATCATGTTGAGACGTTCAACCGGATATTTAACTAAACAAACAAAAATCTATTTACGATATTACTAGTGATGCTGGTTTAAAATCGTATTCCCGTCCTGTCTGACACGTAATAAAAAACACACTTTGTAAGTATTATATTATATTTATAACTTATGACCTTTTAATTCACACGTCTAGTAGTATCAGAGGTTGTTGGTATTTCTCGATACAGTTGTCACCTTGAGTAGTTGCCTTGACATTGAAAAAACTCGCTTTCAATCCGTTAGATAATTAGACAATTGGCGGACGTAACTGATATACCAGAAAAAGGTTAATTGAATCCTGGTAAAAAAAACTAAATTGGCATTGTTTTGGAACTCTATGGAAAGATGAATCAACGTTGTATTAGGTATAGATTGACATTGATTTAGGTAGGTACATTTATTCGTGGTTTAAATTCCAATAAACCTTACACACATGACAAAAAAGATTAATATTAAGACCGTTAAAGGAAATAGCTATAAAAACTGGCTTAGTTCGAGTGGTACCAACTCGAACACGAAGGGTTCCGTCCAATAATTATAATTGTACCCTTTAATTATTATTTGTTGTTATAGCGGCAATAGAAATACACAAGCTGTAAAAAAACTACTGTCTACCTTTACGGTTCATTAGCTACAGCTCTCTGACAGACAGACGTACGGACAGCGGAGGCTTAGTAAAAGGGTCCGGTAGGCACCCTTCGGGTACGAAACTCTAAACAGGTTCCATTATCAATCGGAATAATAACGCCAAAAATAGCACAATGAAGATCGAAACGTGCGTAGGCGATACATAAGGAAGTATTTTGACCTGACTCATGTTTTACGGGAAACCGTTACATAATAGTACATTACTACAGAGGCCGGGACAAAAGGGGTTGCCGGCCGAAGACATATAGACGGCCGAGCGCCAAGCGAGGCCGGATAGGTCTGAGGCGGGCAACCCCATATTTCCCGCCGAGGTATGTATAGTGCTTTTCTCAAACATATGCAATTAAATAAAAAATACATCACTCAAAAAAGTAAATTGATAAATGTCCACGGAAAAGTAATTGGGTGTTAAAATAAAGTACCAGGAGCGCAGCGGTAATTAGGAGGTATATCAGGCATAGCGCAACTTAGATCTCAGGCGGTGCGGGCAACCGGCGGGCGGCGGGCGGGCGCACACGACACAGCGCGGATGTCTCCCAAACGTTTATGCACTCCTAGTACTTGACGTTGTAACATTTTCTCAAAATTTTTAAAAATATTATTTTTTTAATACGCATAGTGGCAGAATGTCATGATGTCTGTGCCACAAATTTATGTGGAATGGAAATTAAAAAAGAGGACTTTGCAGGCCTAGGCCTGCACGATTTGTATGAAATTCCCTTAACGACCTCCTGTCCCAGCCGCACCTGAAACGTCATACTTCGCAGCCTATAAGGCACACAATGTCAATATTCCATAGCATGTTTGAGAAAATTATATAGGTGCCACGAATATGACGTCATTGGAGGCTGTTGGCAATTCATTCTTGGAAATATTGGCATATTAAGGAAACTCATGTGTGTGTTATGCGATAGAACAAGCTCCGGATCAATATGCTGTTTATAATTAATTGTATTCGCTTATAGATTCCTCGTATAACTCGTTTCTTGATATTCTTCCGTGACCTGTCAGTTTTAGGGAAATAATCCATATCCATATCCATTTACACTAATATTATAAAGAGGAAAGATTTGTATTTGTGTGTGTGTGTGTGTGTGTGTGTTTGTAATTAATAAACTCAAAAACTACTGTGGCGATTTCAAAAATTCTTTCACCATTGATAAGCTACATTCACCCTGAGTGACATAGGTTATGTTTTATTTTTCTGCGTGGACGGAGTCGCGCGCAACAGCTAGTCTTATATATAAAATTCTCGTGTAACAGTGTAACAAAACTCCTCCGACACGGCTGGACCGATTCTTATGAAATTTTGTATGTATATTCAGTAGGTCTAAAAGTCGTAAAGTATATATCATGAGGTTTTTTATGAGAAAAAAAACACACCCGGGCGGCGCCGGTGTCGGCCGTAACTCTGTGTTTGTTACACTTTCACGGCTAAAGTGCTGGACCGACTTCGATGAAATTTTGGTATAAAGATAGCTTGAGTCCAGGGAAAAGACGTAGGGTACTTTTCATCTTGGAAAATTGGACAGTTCCCGAGGGTATAGCGTTAACCGACTTATACGCGGATGGAGTCGCGGGAAACCGCTACTAATATGAATGTTTTCTGTTTCACAAGGGTGGGCACGACTGCACAGAATTGAGTATTTTTGAGACTCAGAAGAAACTATCATGAACAAAACAAAAACCCAAAATATCCCAATCTTCAAATTTTTACGCGAAATTTATCACAGATACACACATAGAGTTTTTTACACGTGTAAAAGATAAATATATGCATTTACGTAGGTATAATATTTGTGATAATGAACGCCTATTCAATCGGGCAAGTACCTAAGATTAGTACGGCAAACGTAATAAATTAATTATTGTAACTCTCTGTAGTGTGCAACAAAGAGTAAGTATTGTACTTCTATTGTATTAATCACTAGAGGTCGCCCGTGACTTCGTTCGCGTAGAATTAGCTTCCCCCTGCTCCTCGCAAGGGGGGTCGATTTTAGTGCACCCATAGACCTCATAAGAAACCTACGTGCCAAATTTCGTCCCATTACTGTCTCAACGTCGTATCTGATCGAATAGTTAGATCTTTATTCTTTAGGTAACACGACTGCTTTTCCTGTCTCTAACTATTTGACAATATACGAGGTTGAAAAAGTAAAGCGACGATTTGGAATCTCTAGACCCAGGGTTGGGTTGTGCGTTGATATGTCAGTCAGATTCTTCTTTTAAAATAAGATAGATTAAACTACTACTAGTGGAGAGCTTTTAGATATGAACCTTGTAAAAAATCTAAACAGCGGTTTTTTCTTGAATCATGTATTTTAACTTCTCTCTCCAAATAATAACAAAAAATTAAAAACTTTCCACATCCGGAACGAGGTAAAAAAAAAACGCGTTTTTTGTAAATAAAATTCAAAGCAGAATAGTTAACAGGGTACTTTTAGTTACTATAATGTAAAGATTTGGTAAAACCTCAATATTCTTGCACAATTAAACAAATTTGTCCACAGGAATTGAAATTAAAAAAAAATGTTTTGAATGATGTTCAAGCAAAAATATTAACAGCGATTTTGAACATAAAATACATACATACATACATAAGCTTACGCTTTTATTCCCAGAGTGGGGTAGGCAGAGCTACAGAAACACTAACAACTAGTTAATAATTATGCAACCACATTTTGCACAATTAGGCTAAGACAGTGTATTAGTGACAGGTTGCAAGCCCATCGCCTAACAGTACTACACACTTTATTCCCTTAGTCGTCTCTTACCACATCCACGGGAGGACATGGAGTGGCACTATTCTAACGCGGCAACCACATAGAATAACATAAAATAATTAAAATTCATAATTATATTAATGTGCTATCAAACAAAATTAAACAAATTAGAATAACGCAAATTACTGATAAAAGTGTTTTTTAATACCAGTTTAAGCTTAGGTTTAAATGTATAAAAGCTAGTTTAACTTTCATAATTACTTACTTACTTACAAGAAAATTAAACACATTTATGCAAAATAACAAAAAAAATACATTTGCGAGTTGAACTCGTTTGGAGAGGGTTCCGTACGGTTCTAATAGACTTTCCTGTAATGTAGTGGTATAAGTAAAGAGCTAACGTCAGTATTTTTTCAAAAATTAAAGACTGATTGTGGATGTAAGGGGGGTTTTGAATGGAATGTTTCACTATATTAAAATATTAAACAACACCTAATCTGTTTAATTTTGAGAAATTACGGTATGTGTTTATATTTTCCATTATTCAACAACTATCAGTTCCGTTACATTTTTTCCCGAACCGATATTTGATATTTTTTTATATCTCTGAAGTGCAAAGTAATATGTTTAATTTTCTTAAAAATAGGTGAATAAATAAATTAAAATCCGTGCCGCATTTCTTTTGTCGTGTTAATATTTTTTTTGCTTTACGTCACAAGTCAAATTATATGATTCTTCAAAAAAGAAACATTGTTGTGTGGACGACAAATGTTTAATCTCCGAACCTACCGGTAAAACTTTATCTCTTCCAAATACTCCTTACAAACATGCCTGTTAATTTTTTTTTTCTACCAAGTTATATTGATAAGGACAATTTCTTTAAAAAAACGCATGCGCGGGGCTGAACTCTTTGTGGATACATCTTAATACGCTCTCCTGTCTAAACTCAACACATTTAAAGAAAAAAATTGCTGTTTTCAATTCATGCAAAGTTAGCCTAATTTTCTGTTTAATTTCCCCGGACTACACGTTTCTAAGGTTCCTATAATCATCGTTTCTGTATGCGTACAGGAAACTTGTTATTTTTCGTTTAGTTTGTTGATACCTAATTGAATCGGGTGTTTATTGTATGTTATGTGTGCATTATCAACAATGGATCCTCGCTATGATTATGTTGTTGTGTGAAGTGTTATGAAAATAAACCGGTACACCGATATAGTTTGACACCACTACAAAACATTATCACGGAACTAGTTAGAGCTAAATCGGTTAAGCCTTGCGCTTGTAAGTATACGTGTGTTAGCAATACATATAGACTAATACGCAAATGCCGTGACGTGTGTGCGTCAATTTTGTTCAGAATAATTCTTGTTATGGCTTTACTACTACTCACATAGACCGCATCTCTCCAGTGATTTACGTAGTTATAGTTTGATACCTTATTTAATTTAATATTTTGTTGATCAGTTCATGACTAGACATTGGAATTGTTTACAAACATACCTTTATATACAATTTAAATACCAAACCGGTGTATAAAACTGTTTTGTTAAATTGTGTCCGTTATCACGTTTCGCATGTTTTAAACCACATAATCTGATAAGTTAATTATCTTTATATCAATAGTGTTTGAGACTGGCGCGCCGACAGTCATTGACATCAATTCGGCCGGCTACTGTGAGGCGCGCTTTGTTGTAAACTTATCTGAACTAAGATTAAGGTGCTCAGAAATCTTGTACAAGGCACACGTGGCACCATAATTTGTGGTTCATTGTACGTACATGCGAACTCTAAGAACCTTGGTCTACTTTATAAAAAACAAAACCTTATCATGTTTTGATTTGGTCAATAGTAAAAACGCCAAGGTTTATAAAATAAGAGGGATTACACCGCTAAATTACTAAATTGATTAACTTTTCATGTTTTATTATATTGGTTTTTCATCAAGTGTCGTACCGACTTGATATTAATATTTGCAAACCCTGAAAGCTGGCGAACACTGGTAATTTGAAATTTGCCGTTTATGTTCCTTTTCGCTATTAGCTCTCTTTGCTATTTTATTTTTAATTCAACCGCAACGCGGGTACCGTAACTCTAATTTCAGATGGATCCAAAAAATCTTGTCCTACTATTGTTAAATTGGTCAAGTCACTTTTTAACAATTGGCCATTTTTATTTCATCAACGTTTAATTACTTTATTTCTTCTTTCCTAGTAAATATTAATTCCGTCGCGTTGATGATTTTTCCACAAAAAATCTACGAATGAGCCAGTAACCTATTTACTCAAAGTAATTCACTTTTTCACAATTGGCCATTTTTATTTCATCAACGTTTAATCACTTCATTTCTTCTTTCCTGTTAAATATTAGTTACGACGCGTTGATGATTTTTCTATAAAAACCCTGCGAATTAATCAATAAACTACTTACTCAAAATAATTATAAATCGCCAGATAATAGTGATAATGAATCATTGGGTTTATATCCCAATCGTTGCCATTTTTATATGCGTGCAAATTAACAGAGAGCCGGGGTACGTATATAAAGATAAAGTACCTATGGGCGCAAGAATTTCGGAAGTGTCAGTCACGTCCCCCCTATAAATGACTCAGCTGTTTGATAATTTTTATGCATTTAATATGTTTTCACGGCTATCTGTGGTTGAAAACGAAACCAAAAAGATGTCCTAATTTATTAGGAATAGTGTCCTTTCTTTTATTTTCTCTGCTAAAAATCATATAAAATTTATTTAGAAACATGTGTTCTTAATTTGAAGAAATGCTACAAATTTTGCAATTTGCATCAGCTAATGTACGTGCTTGTAATACGGTTTCAAGTGAAATGAAAAATAGTTTAATTGCTATTTAGTCCCCGCTCTTTGTGGACACCACGGCATAGATAATTAAATGGCATTGAATTAATGGATAAATATATTGTAAGGTTAGGTGGAGTAAGTCCGTCAACGGGGCAAATGCAACAAACCATACATTTATTAAGTGACATTGTTGGTTTGATGCACTAGCCCCGTTGACGCATTTGCCCCACTTGACCTTATACTTATCATTTTGCACATCTATTTTCGGTTAACCCTCCCAGCCTCCATGTCGCATGTGTGGTGTCATAGATCCATACAATTATAATTTACATTATAAAATATTCTACCTACACACGATCAGCATGTCATGCAAATAACCGTGTTCTAGAATTAATCAGCCTCAGCGCGGGAACTGACCTATTTCGTTCCGATCACGTCAGACTCAATGAGTCCTCATTCATGAGCGAACAAAGCGGAATGCGTTGTTCAAATGTATAGAATGAAGGGTGCCGTCGACATTTGCCCGCTACTCAAGCTATATTTTACTGTTTTAGGTTTATATCTGCACGAATAGATTGAATGAATGAATGAAATTAAGTAATGTGCTAATAAATAGAATAATGATCGTGAATAAAAATCGAAATATGAGTATAAAGTCCGCACTCGCGCGATTAAATCGTAGGTACATAGTAGCTCTCGAGAAAATATTCCTATAGATAAGACATGGAGAATATGGACATGTTTCTGTTGATACGAGAACAACCATTAAAAAAACAAAGAATACCTGAAAGCTATCAAAGTGTGTGTGTGTGTGTGTGTGTGTAATAAAGCTCAAACTGAAACAATAATCAAGCATCACATGCAATGCAAACGAGCATGCTCAATATTTTGATTTTTACTGTGTGGCAGCGATTACACGGTCAATCTAAATCGCGATCCGTAGTTGATCTCGATCCAGAGTTACTGTAATGTGTTGGATTGCCATTCTTTACACAGTCAGTCTGGTTCTAGATCACGACAGTCATTACACGGTCAATCTAGATCGCGGTACTTGCTTGATTGGAGTTCAAATTGACTTTGTGGATGTGAGCCTTAAGTTTATATTTTACCTATTCTCATAACATAAGTAGTTACGTCAAGACTTATTATTTATAATTTATCAGTGTGACTGAGCAACTTGTCACTTGTTTAATGTGTAGTTAAAAGTAAAATGCATACGTAAACGTGTCCAAACCACATTCGTTTCGCGAAATGACTATGAAAAGTCAGTACGTCACTACGCTTCGTAACAAAAAATGGTCTATTTTAACACGTGCACAGTCTAGTGGTACACTAAAGTAAAAACTTTGCACGCGCGCACAATTTTATGTACAGTCAGCATTCAAAGTAGCTAAGCAGAGTAACATGCTCAAAATAATATAGGTAGACACGATTGAAAATAGAGTCGAGTGCAGATCATTTTGACATCTTCCGTTGCCTATCTACTTCTGCTGCTGGCTGTACCTCTACATTACATGGAAAAATCCCGAATGAGATTGAAAGAAAAATCCCGAAGGTGAGATAATTATTTTTTTGGCTGTGCTTGTGTTCCTACTGGGCAAAGGCCCGCCCTCTTGTCTCTCCACTCGTCTCTATGAAGAGCGTGAGACATTAGGCTTAATTCGAGCGAGATAACGAGCTTTATTGTACTCGGCAAAATCATATCACTTTTGACGTATTGCATTCAACTCGGGCTTCATTACTGTCAAGTCAATAAGAGCTATCGTAACGTTACGGCAACATGTCAAAAGCCGTATATTGATTTACCGAGGTCAATAGAGCCCTAGATTCGAGTTTTTAGAGCGATTACAATAAAATGAAAAGCTTTTAATTGACATTAAGCCTATGGTCATTGGCCTACTATATTATGTATACACGGTGATTTTTTATCGGTGATCAGGAGTTGAAAATTATTAATAAGCACCAAAAATTGAATTTAATGGTTGATGTCTCAAACAGTTAACTCACTGTTTAATAATTTATTTAAGTTAATGAGATTGTTAAAACCAATCACCACTGGATACATGGACATCCTACATTAATTATTGAAGTAGATACGTCAAGTGCCATCGCTTTGGAGGGAAATTTGACAGATATTACGTCAATAAACTTATCAATAGACTAAACAATTAGTAGGGTGACAATTAATTTCAATTAAAAGTTAGTTTCAAAAGATTTTTTTTTACATAAAAAAAATCAGTTTTGTTTCATGTAACTGCGACTTGAAACATGCTCGCCATTAATAACTGAATTAGAAAAATTGGTTCCTGATCACCAAAAAAAATCACCGTGTATACATCTATAGATGATGAATTTAATTTCAATACCTCTCACAAAATGTATACAGGACATTCGACATTGTATACGAGGGCTGAGTGTCATTAGTGGTTATTCCAATGTATCGGCTTTCCGCGGTACACCGATGTCAATTGAAAAGTCGAAGAGTGAAAGCGGAACTGACGAAGTAACTTTCGCATCAGTTACGATATTATAATAATATAAATTTACCGAAGTATAGATGGTTTTCAATAATGTTTAGGAATGGATTGAGTGAGATTTGTGTTGTATATATCGCTCATTGAATACAAAACGGACACATTCCAAAATTATTTGCTCTTGCATTAAAAATGTAATATCAACAGATTCTAATTTTAAAATGCAACACTGACTCATTTCGGAATGTGTCCGTTTTGTATTCAATTAACGATATAATAATAATAATAAATAAATGACACGGCGGCACTGACACAATCATGGGTGACACCAATCATAGGTTGACGACGCGATGGCCTAGTTGGTAGTGACCAGGGACCCGACCACCCATTCCCCGATAAAAACCTTTAAAAGACTTACCTCTCGAAGTAAAACCCACTAAAAGAATAACCCCTTTGGAAGAAATATACGACTTAGTTGTTTGTTAAATTAGCCATCACATAAGGGAAACCTAAAGAGCAGCAGTAAATTGATATCCCTCTTATTGCATAACCAAATATAAGGGTAACCCTTATAAATAGCGCTTAAAAAGCGAATAGAACGGCTTTTTATAAGGGTAACCCTTATAAATAGCGCTAAAAAAGCCAATCAAACGGTTTTTTTAAGTTAAAGGGATATTGGTATCACTCAAAATATAGCACTACAAAAGCAAAATGGACCAAAACGTACACGAAACGGATTTGGTAAGGGTAACCCTTATAAATAGCACTTTAAAAAGCAAAATGAACGGCTTTCAAGCGATACGGCTTTTCTAAATAAATCCTTATAAAAACCCATTCGAAACCCCTTGAATGGGATAGCGGGCCGGTCCCTGGTAGTGACTGCCTACTAAGCTAGCGGCCCAGGGTTCAAATCCTGGTAGGGCTAGATATTTGTGTGATGAGCGCGAATGTTTGTTCCTGAGTCATGGATGTTTTCTATGTATTTAAGTATATATTTATATATCTATTAAGTATTTATATCGTTGTCTAGTACCACCCTAGAGCTTAGTTTGGGACTAGGTCAATAAAATTGGTGTGATATTGTTCCCTGATATTTGATATTTATTTATTTATTTGATAATAAGCTACCGTGAATCGAGCTTCGTATTCATAAATATTAATTCGTACCGTTTGCTTTACGACAGCTATAAATGTATTTTTATCATTAGATTTAAATACAAGCTATTGACCGTACGGTATTTTTATCCATAATATAATTCTGACTATTGACCTCGCTATTTAATGCTGGTACAGTGAAACAGCGTATTAATAGTACTCGGTTGTATATCGCTTTCACACTCATTCTGGCATAACAAATATACTGAGTGTGACAGCGACAGACTACTAGCGACAGCGATAGAGTACTAATAAGAGGCTTGAGAACCGACGCTTGCGTAGGTGTCAAAAAAAATGGGTTCGGTTCAGGAGGACTGAGTTGTATTTTGCCCTGGTAAGCAAAATGTCTTAGTTGTAAAATGACACAGTAAGCAAATGACTTGTTTGTATAATAAGATTAATAAGTATAATAGCATGCTTAGAAAAGGGTCTTAGTTTTATAAAGACTTTCTTAGCAAAACGTCTAAGTCGTTAAATATACAAGTAGGCAGAACGATACACACAAAATTTCATAAGAATCGGTCAAGGCGTTTCGGAGGAGTTTTTTTACAAACACTGTGACACGAGAATAACTATATTAGATTGTACCACCCAGCACACTTTTGTTGCCAGCTTTTTTTATTTTATTTATCTGTAACACAATAAAATTCTACATGACATGTAGTAGCACCGTCAAGAGGTTTATTCAATAGTAATGAAATGAAATAATGGAAGAAGACTACGGGTGGTATTAGGGTTTGCAATATTCGTTCAATTTTAGTATTCGAATAATACGAATATTTAGATTTCCAACATTCGAATATTCGAATATTTCGAATAATTCGAATATTTTTGAAAATTAAACAAAATAATGATTCTAAGTTGTGTAATTGTAAAATATGTGATGTTAATTTAAAATGTAATGACCTTACAATTCAAAAAAACATTTATGGTATCTTCTCCAGATACCTAGCATGTAGCCGAACTTGCTAGCTCCCTAGCTCGCTACCCTTTTACCAATTACGGTACGGTATTTAGTTCTTTTTAGGGAGTTTGATTTTGGCAAGGATAAAGCAAAATAGGTAATAATTCGCACCTTTGCGATAAAACTGTGCTATCTTCAAAGTTGCGAAGAAAGAAGTTGTCACAGTTTTGTCGCAAAGGTTCGATATATTGTTTTGTTTGTTTGTTTGTCATTTGTAGTTATTTTTAATATTTAAATCTATTTCCACGAACTCGTTAATATGGAGGATAATTAATCCTGGCATTTTGTTAATGTTTTGCTAAGGTAAATAATTACAGACAAATTTGTGCACTATTCGAAATATTCGTTTTATTCGAATAATGAATATTGTCGAATTCGAATAACATTTATGGCGAATAATTCGAATAATCGAATATTCGAATTGCAAACCCTTGGTATCATGCCGGCTCCACACGCTTGCGGTGTTTGCCAAACACTGCAGGACGCAACCATACGTTGGAGTGAGACGGAAATACATCGTGCTCACTCTAACATATAGTTGCGTCCTGCAGTTTGGCAAACACCGCAAGCGTGTGGAGCGGGCATCAGATAGGAATACCCCATGTACCCACAAATGAATTCCTACAATTTGTTCCAGGTTCCCTCATAGTAGTCGCGTCAGCGTTAGTAGTATGGCTCACCCAATGGACGTACAAATACTACCTCGACCCAGCGCTTAGTATAGTTCTAGTTATCTTGATACTTGTCTCCGTGTGGCCACTGCTCAGGGAATCGGCCTTGATCCTTTTACAGACTGTACCTACACATATCCAGGTTTGTTGAAAAATCTTACGCTCGTTTAAGAATATTTCCTCGGGTGACTTGACAAATGAAAGTTACTATAATTGCTTTAGTACGTATTTGAAATAAAAACTACTCGAATGCTTAGGGGCGATAAAAGGGTAGATATTTAGTCAACCTTATTATTTATTACCTAATTTAATTTAATTTCCGAATTACGTGAATATTGAGATTTGACATGTCCTTTTAGTGCGTTTGGTTGTCACCCGACGATTTATTATTTTTTAAGGTGGATTAATGTTACGGTTAATAATATTCAAAAATATCTGGCGGCTGTGAGTAGGTACTATTCAACTATTCATATTCATGTTCATTTATTATTGCAGAACCATTACAGGTGGTCTTAAAATTAAAAGTACATACGAGTACATGGACCCTGCTTAGGGCATTGCAAATACATACATTCATAATTTAACATCTTTATTAACAATTTTCTACGAATTATGTAAGTAAAAAGTAACAAGTATTCGATATTTGTTATCTATTCTTTATCTATATTTAAAATGTTCATTACAAATCCATAAACTCATGCAGAGAGTACTACTGAAAACAATCAGCAGATTCAGGCATAACATAAAATAATAGTTGCATTGCATGCAATGTACTATTAACCCAATCGAACCCACCCTGACCCACCATAGAACTTTATCACAGTGACGTTATGATTCAAATCCTAGCAGTGTCAAACAAATTGTTTTATAACGCCACTGTGACACCGCTCTATGGTTGGTCAGTGTTCCATTGAGCTGATCTGAGAGCAGTCGGGGCCTGAGGTGAAGGGCGCCACGCCTCTCTTCTCTCGCCTGCAGTGTAGTGTACTACACTGTATAGCGCCGTCCTGTAGGTACTAGCACATTCTTAAGCGCTGCATTCAATCCGCGCGTGGACTGTATCACATTGGCTGTTTACAGTTCAAAGAAAAACTTTACATGAATAACAACGATGATAAATGATAATGACAGAGGTTAAAACCAACTCACCCACTTGACATAGCCTCTCCACCCTCCTACCTATTCTTGGGCCACTTGAGATAACTTGCGAGAATAACATGTCGAAAACTGTGTGCAGCTGACATTTTATCTTGAGAAGTAAGCGGACAGATTAGCATGACTTGAGGTCAATTCGAGGTATATAAAATTCGGCTATCAGTCATTATTATTTCACGGTATCAGTATACGGTTACAGATGCAGTGAATAAACATACAACATCGTTATTGGTCGGAAAAGTTAGTTTTTATCTTGCCTTCTCAGTTATCTTTAGTTACTAAAGATAGTTGAGAAAGCAAGACGAATACGAACTGTTCCGACCAAAAATGATGTGGCATGTTTTTGCACTATATCTGTACGCGTCGCCTCTTTCATGCCGAACTAACGTTAACCTAACCTAACGTTTGGTTTGGAAATGTTAAATTAATATCTGCCTACACAATAATGACGTCGGTTGGTTGACGCCGTCGAACTGAATACATACCATACATAGGTGGTCACGTTATTAGAAACACTAACGTTTTTAGGTACTACAATTAATCAAAAAGTTCTTAATCTATTTTATTGTTAGTTACGCTTGTGGTAAGTGTACAATCGGCAAAATGGAACCCTGACCGATCCTAGAAGCGTTTCACAGTGATATTATAAATCAAATCGTAACAAGTATCAAACTACTTAATTGACGATACTTAAACTACTTGAATGAATGATGTTCTATGGTGGGCTTTGCCAATTGTATTCAACTAAGAGGCTCCTATTATATATTAAGAGGCTCCTAGTGTACAGTCACCGTCATAAATAAGTGATGATTTCTGTACCTTGTCGCTTTTAATCGTTTGACAATT
Source organism: Acleris laterana (assembly GCA_963966035.1). Taxonomy (NCBI): domain Eukaryota; kingdom Metazoa; phylum Arthropoda; class Insecta; order Lepidoptera; family Tortricidae; genus Acleris; species Acleris laterana. The sequence goes on along the minus strand of OZ014442.1, from coordinate 14,628,967 downwards.
TCGTATGACATTTCAAACACGACGTTAAAGTGACAAGGTTCATAAATGATAACTTATTTATGCCGGTGACTGTACAGGTAAAAGCCTTAAACTGCATGATGAATACAGTTAACAACTAAGTAGCGAGGCGTGATCTTCGTTCTTATGCTTTTTGATTAGTTTATTACCTTCTCTGCTCAGTAAATATCTACTGACTGTAATACATTTAAAATAGTTTTGTAATTAACAGCTGGCAGTGTTTTTTAAGTACCTAATTGATCTTTCTGCATTTTTGAATTTAATTAAACCTTTGTGGAGTTGAATTTGCAATGTCAAATGGGCATCACGGTTTAATCTTCTAAATGCGAAGTTTTCAAACAACAGTTACTAATTACGTAATTTTCTTAAGATTTATTACGGCATGTTTAATTTATGAACAATTGATTGCTGTTTTCGCGGTTTTAATGCTTATGAATGACAATCATTCTGTAACAGAGGATTAAACAGTTTCGTACAGAATACAAGATTTACTTGCGTAGAACACAGTATAGATGAATTAGCGAGAGCGTGGAATTGCATATGTAGTGGTATTGTGTGTTTATAGGCATTCTATATTTGAAATTTCCCTTTTCCCGTACTATCAGCATAAAAAGAAGTTTGTAATAAAATAATGATATTTAAGAAGAAAATTCAAAAATAGTGTCAGTATGAATTCTAAATATTATGAGGCTGTTTTTATTGTATTGAATTTAGCAACTGAAAGAATTAATACTGTTACAGCTGAGGACTGGGAAAATATTGGTTACCATGTCGAAAGTGAAGAAAATAAATATAGATGTCAAGAAGGGGAAATGGATCGAATTACAGATCATAATATTATTATCAATACTTGTGACAGCTCAGATGAAGAATTAAATAATAGCGAATGAAAGCAAAATAAGACTGAGCATTTTTTTACTTGTTAAGAAAAGAAATATGATAAGAGACTTACGTTATTCTACTTTTCATGCAACATATCACTTTTCATACAACCACTACAAATGCAATTCCACGCTCTCACTAATTCATCTACGAGGGGCGGCTGAAAAGTTCTAAGCCTAAGGTATTTTGAGGTTGCATATGCGTTAGCGATACTGGCCACTAAAAAGACCATTTAAAAAGTTAATAAATAAAAGAAAAAAATGTCGTCTTTTCTTTATTACATCTCGAGATATCCGACGCTAAAGGTCATCATGTGTGAATTATCAACGCATATCACGAAAATTGAGCACCGTGCAGTCATTAAGTTCCTCACGAAAAGTGACAAATCGCCGAAAAGAATTTTTGAAGAAATGTCTAGTATTTACGGTGAATCTGGCCCTTCTCATGCCACTGTTAAAAAATGGAGTCGACTTTTTAAACTTGGACGGGAGTCGATCGAAGACGATCCTCGCTCAGGAAGGCCAATATCGGTTGTGACTGAAGAAAATACTGAAAAAGTCAAAAAGTTAGTATTAGAGGATCGGAGAATTAAGGTTTGGCAAATAGCTGAAGCCAAGTAAGTGTAGTAAGGAAAGAGTTGGAGAGATTTTGCATCAACATTTGCATATGACAAAAGTAAGTGCTCGTTGGGTGCCGAAAATGCTCACAGCTTTCGATAGAGAACGTCGTGTTCAAACTTCTCAGGCATTTTTAGAATTATGTGAAGAAGGTTTAGATGAAGTTTGTTCCCGCATAGTAACTGTTGATGAAACATGGATCAGACAGTATGATCCAGAGTCGAAGTCTGAATCTAAGCAGTGGATCGAAAAGGGTGAAAGGCCGCCAAAGAAATTCAAGGTTCAAAGATCGGCGTCTAAGCTAATGGCCACCGTGTTCTGGGATTGCGATGGCATTCTTTTAATAGACTATTTGGCGAAAGGCTCTACAATAAATGCAGTTTATTATGCTGAGCTATTAAGAAAAGTGCGACATGCCATAGTCGAGAAACGAAGGGGCAAACTGAGCAAAGGCATTTTGTTTTTGCAAGACAACGCCCCCGTTCACACCGCTCGTGTTGCCAAGCTTGCTCTGAAGGAAACTGGCTTCGAGGAAATTGATCATCCACCTTACAGTCCAGATCTGGCCCCTAGTGATTATTTTCTATTCAGCAATTTGAAGAAAGATTTAAGTGGAAAGCGATTTGGCAGTGATGAAGAGATGAAGGCGGTTGTACAGGAACATTTCGACAGCCAAAATAAAACTTATTTTTTTAACGGTCTAAAAGCATTATTTAAAAAATGTAATAAATGCATTGAATTAGAGGGAGATTATATTGAAAAATAAAAATAGTAAAAACAATCTGAACAGTTTTTTTCTACCTTAGGCTTAGAACTTTTCAGCCGCCCCTCGTATACCTACGATAGTAGATTTGACGTGGTACCAAAAAAGTCGACTATCCAAAAACATCAAACCTAATAAAGTACTACGTGATGATGGATTTACATTAATATCGAACGATATCGGTTTCATACAGGTCCAAAAGTACTAATGGACTTTCTTGTCGACAAAAAATTGCAGATCACAGTTCCGAAAATTATTTCTGTAATTTTAATATACTTAGTTAAATTCGATTTTTATATTATTCCACTTCTGTGTGAGGTGAATAATTCTCTATTCTATTCTAAAATAGACTGCAAATTAGACAAATGTGCTAGTTAATAATTGGGGAATCGCCGGTTCACCTATATAAACCGAGACCGACGCATATCCTTTATCTTATCTATTTGCGTGGAGTACATGCACAACATCAATATTGGCTCGTTACAATGTTACTTCGATATAATTGAGTGCACATTATTAGAATTATAATCAAAAACCCAACCGCAGTTTTGATATTGTCGTCAATATAAATGTAAAAAATATTAACCCCCATGGCCTATGTGACTCACAGGATTAATGTAACGACACCTCATATTTTTAAATCCATCAAGCCGTTTAGACTGCATATATACAATCGAAAAACATAACTCTTCTTCTGGCGTATTCGGGTAAATAGGTAACATATCGCAAATCCGATGTTTTGTTTCGCAACTTTATTTAATTTAGTTTATAACAATCTTAGGAGTTGAAAAGGGTTCAGTTTTTTTTTTGTCTAATAATTCAAGACTTTAAACCGAAGTGAAGCAAGAGCGGGTCGCGTAATGCTATATTATGAAAACTATATATTAAATGGAGACTTGACAATGTTCAGTTACACATGCGTGTTAAATTCATTCGTCGCGTTAAAGACACGTAAACAGCTAACTACAATATCAACTTGAAAAGAAATGACGTAGGTTACTATGGACCAATTCAACGTAATTTCAAAGAGACATTCCGTAATTTGTATGTACAGTCGTTGTGATTTCGTATATTATGATAATATACAGAGGTATATTATACTGTCCAAAAGCCCATTATGTCACTACATAATGGGCTTTTGGACAGTATTAATACCAGAATATGTACTATCAAAATTCACCGATCTTTTTTATTTATTATTTCCGTGCGGGGTGTCCTTTGTGTGACATTATGCCTTAATATTAATTATTGTATCACCCACCCTGTACCAGTTCTTCAGTTCCATCGATCATGAAACTTTTATGCCCTAAAAGTTAAATCGTTATTGTTGTTAATATTATTATTCGTAATGGCATAGAATATTTTACGCGTATTTATTTCTACGTACGTTGTTATCTGGTTGTATGAGTATCTTTTAGGCAAATATGGCCACATTTACATTTCCCATCGCGTAAAAAAAAACTATAATTTCTATTACAGGCAATAATTCAAGTGTTATCGCACAATCATACAATCTAATGATACCTAAACTTGTGCTCTAACACTGCAGGAATAAATGTTATAATAAGGATTATTTGTTTGTTTGTTCAGGTGGACGCCATACAGCGACGGTTGTTAGAGAAAGTTGACGGTGTGTTAGCCGTTCACGAGTTTCATGTATGGCAGCTAGCAGGAGATAGGATAATCGCCAGTGCTCATATAAGGTGAGAACAATAACAACTCCGAATGTCATTTTTTTTTACTAGTTGATAATCGGGACGCTTGACGCAGCTCCTCAACAATTCTCTTGCAACGAACAAACTTTGGACGGCGCCCTTCTAATGAAAAAACAGACAGAGCAACAATAAGTATACAAAGGCTACAAAGAACACAAAGATAACAGCAGAATGACACTGTCAACTCTAGTTGGAGCATTCTCTATTATATGTGTTGCCTTTGTCACTATATTCAAACCGCAGCTAAATTAGGTTACTTCAGGTTAAAATCTGGCACATTTTGAATAGGGCAAGTATCAAATCTTAACGCTGAAGTTAAGACATAATCTATCCGCAGTTTAAATATATAAAATAAGTATAAGAACGACATTTAACCATTAAGCGGCGAAGTAAAGGTTTCGTTACGGAGTAATAAATAATAAATCATAAAACGTAATTTCGAATACATATAAATAAATCAATACCTATTTGATTATATTATAGATAGGTAAGAAGTTTTTGTTACCGTGGATGTTGCGTTCTCTCATATTTTTACACTTGACTATAAGTTTTTCAACCATCATCCGAGTTAAAGGCATTACATTCTTTAAAGCTTTTACGCAAAAAATATTTTTGATCCCTGAACCTGAATGTATTAAAAGCCTTAATTTCGGCCGATCAAGAATTGTTATCACTAAAACTGTCTTATGTAAGGTTCTCATTAGAACGCCGAACATTTGTTATTGTTTAAATTTATAGTTATTATCATATTAACATTTTTATCGAAGAATTTTGTTTGCGTAACCAGACAGGAATGGCGATCAGTGGATTTTTCTCGAACGTTTTAACGCGTCGTGCAATATACAGTGTGTTACCAGCACCCTGGCTTTTTTTAAAGTAGGTCAAAATAACGTATATCTGTAACGTAACTATGACATTAATTTAATTAATAGACAAATTTTCAGGCTTGGGTAACTTTCTAACAAAATTTTAATTGCCAGCAATGTAAAGCACAGCAATTTGCAAGTGTAAATGACAGTCGACGGATACTTTGATTATTATGATCTGCCCCCGTACCACGACATGCCTTGTACCAAGCAACAGCGATACTGATAACGATAAACACGCAGCACATGCACTACATTAAAAATGGACAGTATCTAAGAAAGTTTATTGTGAAGTTATCATAAGTATTTTTTAATTGATAATACTTACAAACAATTGCTAAAGCAACATATTATCGGCAGTTTTAATAAATGCCCGTGTGCCGGTAACACACTGTATAAACACCCCATTGTGACATTCGCGACGCCTTACATAAACTATAGTACTCTGGGGCCGTACTCTAAAAAGCGTGAAGTAACATTGCTTGGTAACCAATGAATAGTGACAGAGATAGAGGTTTAAAAGGAGGTTTTACAAAACTTAAACCTTGTATAACCTAATTACATTTCCATCTTCAGATGTCCAGGCTGTGGGAGCATACCATTTGTTCGCGGGTGAATATTCGGGCGTTCCAACCGCCGTCATTATTCTCTTTAATACATTGACGAAAATAATGATAACTACCAGCAATTTTTGATGTCAAAATCAGCGGACCCGGGGGTAGTATCCATTCCATTTAAAAAAACAAGAAAGTTATTGAGTTTATATTGAATAATATGCGAAAATAATAATAACGGCGGTTGAAACGCCAAATATTCACCCTCGCACAAAGCGTTTCGCTGCTTATTCTGTACTGCTAAAGAGTGCAATTCGCTTCCTTCGTCTGTATTTCCTGAAGGTTATAATTTGGATGTCTTCAAATCTAGAGCTTCTATTAAACCAGAGAGCTTCGTCCTAGACTTCATCATCATTTACCATCAGATGAGATTAGGGTAAAGCTGGTCAGTAAAGTTTTTTTTTAAATGTCCCCATAATATAAGATTTAATATCGGTATTTTTTCCTTAAGTCTTTAAATGTGACGGAAATACAGTAAAAAGGATTCCGTGACTTATTGTGGCCAATTGCAGCATCAGATCTGGATACTTTTGAGTGTCCGTCCGTCACTGACGTATAAATTTTAAATAATCATATATTTAAAACATTTCAGTAGCTATACATCATAATTCCTATTTACTGATACTTTTATGTATAACTCATTGGCCATTTTGAAAACCTTAAGTTGCTAACCGGAATTTGCTCAAGGTCGCAACTGATATCGTTACCGTTATTGCGACCGTTATAAGGTAAATCGATCGGTATGACGGTATTCCACAGTGTAAAGGTTGTTAAAAGATTATATTTTATCAGAAGAATCTTATCGCAGCAAGTAACGCCGCAGGTTTCATTAGGTTTATAATGATCGATTGGTACATGTATTTAAATTTCGTATCTGAAATCAATAAATTGCCTATAATCTTATAAGCTGCTTATATGTTATCTGAAATAGAACCTTTCCTAAAACCTTCAAGAAGTCAATAAGGTTGTCACGTTTTGTTACTTTTCTCTGGTGCTTTTGAACGTGGAATAAACGACGTTCTCGCGGGGACTGCAATTTTCCGGGATAGAAAATTCCCTATGTTACTTACAATTGTAATTAGATACCCTATACCAATGACAATGAATGAATGAATAATGGTAATTAGATATAGGTTAGTTCGTGGGGTTGCAGTTTTAGGGTGAATAGTAGAGATTATATGGTGGATTTTCTCGTTCCGCTAGTTAGCACAGGTTGGATACTCAGTTTGGACTTTCTCCTCCTAGAATCCAGAAGAAATTTTGAAAAAATAATTTCGCTGATAATAGATTTTCAAAGTTTATTAGGTTTAGGTACTGACTGTTAGGATTATTTTGTCAAGACTTTATGTCGCTGACTGCAGCTGGTGCGTATTCCAAACTCTTTGTTTTGAACAAATGTTTCTAAAATTAATTTGGCAACATTCCAGTCCAGATTTGTTTTTGTCCGGAATTGTGTCAATGAACTTTAGATTCTTTTATACGCTTCTTTTATATAATTTTATTTGCATTTTTTTTCTTAACTCCTTGGATCGCTACCACCATGTTGTCATTTAACCAACGCCAAGCAGCATTGTTTGCATTGTTTTGTTCCGTCTTAGTCATCAGAATTCGCGAAGCATTTGTAGTCTTAAGATTACGGTTTTGAGATTGAAAATGTCTTTGGGTTTCCGGTACCACTTTTTATCTAGCGGTCTGTGTGCTCGTTTGCTTTCTCTATGGCTAAATGTACCTCTACAAACAGCTTCCAAAGTACCTAAGCAGAATAACATGCTCAAAATGATCTAGACACGACGTATTCTCTTGACAATAGAGGTCATGCTGATCATTTTGACCTCTTCGGTTGCGTATCTACTTCTGCTGCTAACTGTATGAAGACGTGCTATTGCTGTCACCTTTACTGCGTGTCGGCCAGTGGAAAAACGCGGTATATAACATGAGGACTTATCAGGTCCGAAAACAGGGGTTGTTATCGGTTAGCAGGACAAGAAGCTAGCGGAGTTGTCAGTTCCATCCGAGGTTTTTAAATACTATAGTTATTCCAACTATTACGCAAACAAAGTTCAAAGTAGATACACGACTGATTTTATCTGCAACTTGTTCTTGGGATAATTTATTTATTTAAAAAAGGAGGCAGACGAAGCAAGCGAGTCACCTTCACCTGATGGTAAGTGATCTCTGCGACACCAGAGAAATCGCAAGTCTGCCCTCCTAAGCCAATAAGTAGTACCTATCTTAAATTCAATCACCAAAGCAGATTCAATTCTATGGCGTTAATAATATGGTTGATATTACTACAAGGGGTTCATTTTAGTTTCTGCTGTTTTGCTTAAATAGGATGACAGAAGTGCGCTTCCCTATCGTTTACTGATGAAATATAACATTTATGTCATAAGGATATTCATAAGTCATAACATAATGTACTATTTTATTACTATCATGCAGTTAAAAAAAAACTTTGGTACATTGTTATATTACATTAATTTCCAATCGGTTAATTTTGCATTAGTCTGCGAACAAGATCCTACAAAAAAAAAACAAGTAAATGCTGTGTCACTACAGGCGTTTTTGATTTGTCATGGTATTTTATCTTATCATACAGATGGGGTCTTTCGGATACACTTCGACCTCCTTAGGATCTTCTGTGCAATTACCCTCTTACAGATTCAGCTATTCGAATGTGAAGGTTTTCTCAGGAGGTTTTTCCTTCACCGTAAGAGCATCGGATTATGTACTTAAGTTAGAAAAACCTCATTGGTGCATGGTGACCGCGGGGGCTCGAACTCGGTAGCTTACGATCACGAGTCGACCCCGTGAGCCTTAGGCCACCCGCGCTCTAATTTGTCGGGGTGTTTTATATCTCGGGTCCCACTGTATGCAGACATCTTTTAGATAAACACAATGATAATAGTTCAAAAATACAGATTTTACCTTATTACCTTAAAAATTGGAGACGGTTTAACAATTTTCTGGAATAATTTTTTAGTGTAGCTTTACCGTCCATGAACGTCAGGCTAATTAAGCTACTTGAAATTTTATCGTTTTCAGTACCCTCGAACTCGGAAGTAGCAGTACATTTTAGTACGTTGTCACAGTGATATGCATTTATGCATTTGAATAATTTTAGTTTATCAAATAGCTGTGACAAGGTACTAAAACGTACAGCTACTTCTAAGTTCGACCGTACGGAAATCCTGAAATCAAAGTTCTTTAGAATTCAAAGAACAAAGTTAATACCGTCGCTGAGCCAAATCCGGTGTGTTCTTTTCCATAAAGAGAATTTTAAACACTAGACAGTTTAATCTAAGTTCGTAATCCCGTATGTGAAAACACATCTCAACAGCAGTCTCAGATACGATCATTTATGATACCATGTTATACCAATCTGTATAAACATATTTCTGTTGTATATTTTATTTGGAAGACCATCGTGTGCAATAGTCATAACAAAAGAGGATATATTTCTCTTTGTTTGCCTCTGTATGAGACAGAAGACTGGATCATAATATCTTATATCTCAAGCAAAGACTGCTTGACAACCGTGTCTAAAATGTATTACAATAGGAGTTTGACGTATAATGTCATTTCATGGTTGTCTGGCTGTTGACTTCATTTCTATAGCATGATATGGCTTCTGTTTGAAGAATGACAAATCCAAATGTCGTTTCATAAAGATATCGCAGTTCTTCTAACGCAATTTATGCATGTATGTAAACACTTTATTGTACAAAACACAAAATACAAGTACAATATTTACAAAATTGTATTGTTTTAGTTTACGAGATAATATTTCAACGCGATTACTTAAGATAATTATTATACTTCGTAAAGTAGCTTCTGCCAGCGACTGTCCGCGTAGAATTAATAATTCGCTTTCATCTCAAGTCACAACCTATTTTTTGACCATCCCACGGGAACAGTGCTTTTTTTTAACAGTGTTATGTGTTAATTCAGGGTAGAGTCTCTATTCCAATTTCATGCATATATATGTCTCGCCGTTTCAGCGTGACGAATGATAAAATTCTAACTCACTGCGTGTGTGCGTGACTATACTATACTATAATATTATACTAATACTGCCCGGGTGTATTTTTTTTTTCATACAAACCTTATGAAATATACTTTACGACAACCTATACTCGGACTTACTGAATATACAATATATGAATTGTTGTAACAAACACTGTCACACGAGAATTTTATATATTAAATTATAAATGCGAAAGTAACTCGGTCTGTGTGTTATCCTTACATGGCTAAACCGCTGAACCGATATGGATGAAATTTCGTATGGAGCTTAAACCCCAAAGAAGGACATAGATTACTTTTTACCGCGAGTAGCGATAAACGACTTCTACGCAGAAGGAGTCGCGGGCAACAGCTAGTCCTCTAATAATTTTTTAAACAAGTTTGCTGGCGTCACTTTGTAACTATGTAAGTTAACCACAACCACCACAAATAACCTACAGAGTATACGGACAATGCATTGTATTTGAAATATTAAACTACACTCATTTATAACTCACGCCGCCGGTAGTATTACCTATTTTAATTTAATACAGCGAGTACATAATTAATTTTACTTTGTTTTCTTACCTGTGGTTCGTCGTCCTGCGACTGTTTTTCGTTGATCACTGTGATATTCCCAATCCATTGTGGACCCTCGAGGAAATTATAACCTTCACCCCATGGCCGGAAGCCTATATATGGCAGTGAGGCTATTATGGCGGTACTGCTATTACATGGTCTAATTTAAAACTGAACGCTTCTTCATTAATCCTATGTAAAAAGGCATCCTTTGGAGCTGCGAAGGGACTCTGGGTCCCTTAGCGTATTCTATTATCTTTATCAAAGTAAAGCTCTGAGGAATTGTTTAGCTTAGTACCTATAGCACCATTCTATTATAGGATCACTCGCCACCGGAATAAAGTTTATCTCTACTACCTGGAACCATTAAAATTGAGTACAGTCCATTTCCAAAGGTCTTTTCTTCCTGGCACCTTAAAACTATGGAAATAACTTTCGTCCACGGAGTTCCCTCAGCACTACGAAGTCTACGTTGCTCGCGAAGGCAACAACCTCGCTGTGCCCCTGGCATTGCTCATGTTTATGGGTGACGGTGACTGGTTACCATCAAGTGGTATAAAAAAAAGAAAACATGTGGCGCAAATACATTAGGGCGCTCAGTTCAATATTTGACAATCTATCTTTTTCTAGACGTGGGAAAAATGTGCTCACAGCACGTACGTCCATAGGGACCCGGAATGATCGTGATTCAAGTCCTCAGGGTTGGCAACGCAATTGTTGTCTTGAGATTGTCATCGTAAGATTGCAATTATGAGATAGCAAAAGTCTACGGGCTTCAGAGACAGGTGGCTTGTGTGCTCGTTTGCCTTATCCATAGCATTTACAAAACCCCATTCTCTACAATCTTGGGTTTTCCTCAACCAGTTATGATTACGTTACGTAATTTGTCATGCTTATAATAATTGTGATCTTATATTGTTGCAGGTGTAGAAACTTATCGGAGTACATGAAAATAGCAGAAAAAGTGAAGGAGTTCTTCCATAATGAGGGCATTCACTCGACCACGATACAGCCAGAGTTCGTTGAAATACCGTTAGACGGGAATGAGGTAAGCGCCATAGTCAAATATATTTCGAAGCTTTAACTTTAGGTACTACTTCTTTATAGCCAAATCTCTGTAGAGTTTAGCCATTCTACAACATTATGTGTAAGTTGCATACCTATTTTTTTCATTTCTACAATCTTTTACATTTTGTATACACATCAGCTTGCTATTGCCTCAACTTGGCAATGACAAATGACAATTTAATATACATGGCGTAGCTTATATGAATCCCAGATACCTAGGAACCCGTCGACTTTGCAATGGATAGCGACTTTTCACTGTGCCTGACAGATTGGTGACAGAAGCGAGGTGCCTTAAGTGTTAGTTTTACTTATGTCATGGTAAAAAACCTTTTCAACTGAAAATAGATTTTTGAGATAATGAGTTCGGGGAAATACATTAACTAGCGACCCGCCCTTGCTTCGCTTCGGTGTGTGAGTTTTCTGTAACACCTGTATATAAACAAGAAACAAAAATCTTACGTGATAAATTATCTAACTGTTGGTGAAAACCGTATCAAAATCCGTTGCGTGGTTTTTGAATTAGCGGATATACAGACAGACATATGCGGAAAATTACTTTGTTTAAACTATGTAAAGCTTTAGATGAGATCCTCTCTATTTCAACATTGTTTCAGATAATCAGTGACATGGCGGCCGAGGCACCATGCGCCCTCCACTGCCCTCCCAACGACCTCTGTCACAACGCAACGTGCTGCGGCCCCAACCAACAGGTCTGTTAGAACACCACTCAAGGGATCTATCTCACACCCATTAGATTCATCGGAATTGTGTCATTATCGTCCTAAATGTGATACTAGTTCGTAAATGTAAACCTGTACAGTGTATTTAGCGAGTAGGTTTCATTACGACAGAATTTCATAATTACTTTGTTCTAAAACTTCTAATTCCAAAAATGCCTGAAATCTGGTTGATACGACTGAATCTTAGAATGACTGATCTAAATAATCGCACCTTATTGCCATAGTAATAAGGTCTGTGTACATATTATCTACACTTTATGGGTGAATTGCAAAAATATTGTACATAGTTAAGGGCTTACTTGATACAACGTTAACTTTCTTCCATTGTTTTTCCTTTGTGTAACGAAATTAGTCATATAATCATATGGATAACTTTCGGAAACACAAGAGACAAAGGAAAAAGTTAAGGATTGTTAAAGATTTTTAATTGAGCCCTTAACTATGTACAATATTTTTGCAATTCACCCTTATGGTGTATGTATTTGTGGTGCTCTTGACGGTACGCGCATTACTTCCGAACGACTGCACCAAGTTGTTTTTATTCTTATTTTTTTGGGTCAAGGTTTTGTTGCCAACTGTACTCTATTGCAATATATTTTATCTGCTTATCAATACCAAACTATTGAGTCCTAACACGGTGGGTCTACGTTAAGAATAGCGCAGATCCTGTCATCACCTTCCGACTTCATCATCAGATCACCTCTTAGATACCATAATGTTGCATTGTTATCTGGTTTACACATGTGGTCCAAATTTTACCCCTTTCCGTTAACGGGAAGTGGGTCAAATTTAAACTTGTAAAATTTGAACCGTACATACATACATTGCAAGTTAAATAAAAGATTGTAAAATCAAGTATTTTGATATTTAGGCATTATGATGATTGATGTGATGATACAAAGACGTTTTGAGATCTAGACATATTGTTAACAGGGATTAATATAATTAAGTTGTAATGAAACCTACTCTATTTAGCGTGTAGTAGAATAAATAATTTGAAAGTTACCGATGCAAAAGTCATCGTGTTTGATAAACCTGCGTAGCTGGTAAGTCTGCAGCCCTCGTACTATTGTCCCGTTTATCGCGCGGTAGGTTAATGTGGATAAAGCATCCGTCATTCCCCCACTAATACCCCAGGATAGTTACGATTTATTATCTACTAGACCAGAGGTTCCCAAACTCTTTTGTTTCATAGACCACTTTCAAAATTTTGCTGGATCCGGTGGACCCCCTGCAGCTACATTACATCCAATTTCTAAATCTCGAAAAATAAAGTGAATTAGTGATTAGATCTATCTATGGAAAATTGCGTTGTTGCTGAGTTTCAACGACGAATTAACAGTTTTCGAAAAAAAAAGGTTAGAATTGATTACTTGATAGGGCTATTTATGTAATAATAAAGTCGACTACGTGTTGTACTAAATACGGAACATGCAAATTTTTAAAAGTAACAGTCGCTGAACTTCTTAAAATATTATCTGCCTATCTATATTGTTAGGATAAATCAACCTAACATTTTAGTTCTCCACTTACGATTGTGGACCCCCATTTTTTATCACCCCCAACGTAGACCCCTGGGGGTCCACCTGGACCACTTTGGGAATCACTGTACTAGACGATGCCCGCGACTTCGTACGCGTAGAATTAGTTTCCCGCTACTCCCTCTATTTTCGGAAAATAATTTCTTAAAGCCTAAACGTCATAAGGAAGGAATCAGTAATTTCATAACAATATGTGTATCTATATCAGTAATTTAATTATGTCAATAATTAGATTGACAAGTCTATAACTATATTCCCTACTCCTTTCCAATAGCGTTTATGGCCGCGACAGTAAAAAATGCTGCTATGCCAATGTTTCAGACACGCTGCTTGTTTTTTATGTTCCCTGAATCTTTTTTATTGGATTTTATTTTCGGTCCGTGTATCTGGGATCAATCGATACATTTTCACCATTTTAATAGTTATAGCATTTTCCAACTGTTTTAGGTAAGTGCAACTTTTTTTTTACAACTGTTGGTGTGATAATTTAGTGTATTCAAAAAGATAGTATATCAAATTAACAGTCTACGATCGTTTATTTCACCTGAAATGGAATTATTTCCTAAAAGATACGTAAGTTACTTGGGGTATAATAAAATAACTTACTGGTCAGAAAGTGACGAGTGCTTTATCCACTTTTATTCGGAGACGTGGATAATTATATTTTTTAATTGATTTACTCTTTGGTTAATAAAACGCATGTTCCAAATATTTGATTCTATATAATCGGCCATGCCTATGCTGACTTATGAGTTACGACAGGTTTAACAGTTAATAGTATTTGTCATGTTGATTTCTCCTGATTTCGTTATGTTATATTGTTTTGTAATAGTAGTTTATGAAATAGTTGCATAATGAGGGGTATTATAATACCTAGTTATGTGCAGTTTCATACACTACTTTATCTACTCTCATACATTACAACAAAACGTATTGAAAGAATGGCGGCATAACCTAGCACATCACCGCGCATGCGTTAAAGCGGGCACTGTCACAGACAAGTAAAAATTGGAATGAAAACTTTTTGTAATGCTGAAAAATTACGCGAACCGCATGTGCGTTCCATTATAAAAAAATAATTGATATGGAACCTCGTTAGTGACATTAACTTTTTGGATTAACTTGTAACGTAATGGTAAAAAAATTGCTTTATAACATTATTTTGTTAGAGAAATAATGTTATAAAGTGTTTTTTTTTTAATTTCGGTATTGTGTTTATAAGTTATGCCGATATAAATTCGTTTTGAAGTTTATAATTCGAACTTTACGATATGAGAGTAGATAAATCAATAAAAACAACTCCAAAGCATTATATCCACTTAAATGTTTTGATTACCAAACAGAAGCAGATATATTTTAATTTAACCTACAAATGTGACGAGTTCAGGAAAAACAACAGCTTGTTTTTTTAATCACTCTTAAACAAATAGCTGAAGGTAGAATTCATTTTTATTTTTACTTCATTGTACAACCATTTCGCGTGGATTTCGATACCATTGTATTGTCTGTTCACTAGATTGTTTTTTTTGTCGTGATCCATTATTTCCTTTTTACTGACTTAGTATTCTTTACTTTGGATTCCAGTTTTTCAGTTTAGAAACTATAAGGGTACGATAATTTGTTTTCAAGGAGATCCGATCATTGCATTGGGAGCTGATGATTAAACCCACGTGTTTACCCGATAAAATGTCGGTGGTCAAGATTTTATAACGATTTTATTGACGTTTTACACTTTTATAAATATTTCAGACGAAATAAATAATCATGAGTGATGTTATGTTGTTGTGCCGAATTAGGTTCATATTATGTTATGTAAAATATTATTTAAAAAATAGTAAAATGATATGATATTAAATCTTGTTTTTATTACTTTGTTTGGGTAGTTTCAAAGCAATTGGGATACACCTGAAAAAGGTATAGGCAACAATAGTTTATTGCTGACTGATTTTCCTTCTCTGGGCTATAAACTATCACATGTATACGTTCAAACAAACATACAAACTTATATTTATAATATTAGTCAGAATAAGGATTACACTTCCCTTTTAGGAAGGTCTCTACAGCATCAGAACCAATCCAACGATGCTTCGCTTTTCAAAATCCGTCACACAGTTTAGTCTACATAGGTCATTATTAAACAAACATAAATGGCTAAGGTTCAGGAGCGTTTCAACGGCCCATTCCGTATTTTACGAAGAAAGAGATGTAGAAAGCGGTGTAGAGAATGATAAATCGTACTTACTATTTGATAAAATTAAGTTCGAAGTCGACGAAGGTTTAACAGAATTTCTTGATAGTTCATGTTATTTGTTATCTTGGGTGGATCAAACGCTCGAAGCCTTAGCCGAATACACATAAAAAACATTCGAAAAGCATTATCGCACCTCTTGATATCGGGTATATACAATACATGGTCTATCCCAATTCCATCTTGCAGAGGTTTTGTTATTGCCTTAAATGTGTATAGATTAAATGTGTTATCAATCTATAACCATTTCCAATTTAACTACACTGCCATAATAGTTCTTAAAGAAACTAATATTTCTAATACGGCTATCACTTCTCAAAGGGCATATTTTAATGTTTGTTTGCTGATCGATTTCAATGCACTTTGACATGAAGGTTCACCTGCCCCCATATACGATGCAAATCGCCCATTCGATCAATAGTCATCAAATGACCGTAATTTACAATACTTACGTGTATCCCTCGCTCAAGGTAAATGCTAACGGTTTATTCGTGAAATTTTAATGTATACCAGCTTTTAAAGACTTCATTCTCATTATGTTGTGTTATATTATTGTACATATGTATTACATATTATGTGTTAGTGTTTCTCATCTGCTCGCACGTGTAATGTTGATCATTATGAAACATCGTTGTAATAATTGCTCCTGGCGCTTTAATAACAAATAGTTCTTGCAACACATTGTAGCTGTAATGTATTTATAATATGTCGATTCATTGGACGTTTGGAAAAGGCAAGGTGTAAGTAGTGAGAAATATCGCATTTCATTTACAATCTAAAGAATTTATATTTCCATGTTGTACTGTGTACACGTGTCACAAAGACTGCTTTTGGACATGTTTACCAACTAAAACGCAGTTTAGCACTGTTTAGAATAGTTTGATTTTTAAAATAAATTCGTTTTGCCATTTCCAAACGCTTATCGACTGTCATTGTAAGCTATTATTGCTTGTAACACATAAGGTACTGTTGCTGTAACACGCGCTTTGCGTTGCAGGAGCAATCAACACCATCACCCGCCGTGACGCCGTATTTGTGCAGACAAAGGAACATGGGGTCTAGGACAGAATCTATGAATTCCAACTTAGTCGCGGGCGTGCCTGGGGCGACCACAGTTAGGCATTTAGACGCTTTGGAGTGCGGGTAAGTGTCCTTGTTGTGAAATTACGCTTCTATTTGCGTTTATTTTTCATAATTTCATGTATATTAAAGCCACTTGCACGAATAAGATTACTCTTACTGTAGCGTAGGGGTAAGCTACACTACTTAGATGATACTGATAGTTGATAAAATAGCTAAGTATCGATTGCGTCAGGATGATGCTAATTGAAACAACCGAAGATGAGTATGCTAAAACGTAGACTGACTTTATTCGCTAATAATTATATGCTAGCGGTTATTGCAAGCGTAGGCACACGCTTGTGTAACACTAAATTGTGCTGGTTCAGAATGTACTTTGCCTGTACACTTACTTTCGCTCTTATCTCCAAAATTGCATATTTCTGTAGTCCCAAAGACCAACATACCTTAAAGGTCACGGTAATTTTACTAATTACCTTACCACAGTATTTTACTGAGTCGATACTAACCACTTGACAGACCAGCGTGCAAAAAAATGCAGCAGTTTAAATAGAAGTTATTGAACTTTACTAAAGGTGCGCGTGAGTCCGCATCATTTTCGTGATACATTGCGTCGCTGCAATAGCTCCAGGCTAAAAAATGTTAAAAACAACCCGTTAATGGATAACTAAAAGCATACGGGCTTTTGACCAATGGAATTTAGCCTTTATGGACACTATTTATAAAATTCGGTTCTTATGGTGTTGTTGCACTGGCAAGTGGCTAAAATAATCCGAATTTCTAATTATTGTTTGTATTATTTTTCCAGCTCTTTGCTCCCCACGCCGACCATCCAGGACGGCAGGCTGGCTGTCTGACAGCCACTCCGCATCGCCGCGATATCTTAACTTCCCGCAAGTGACGAACGAATTGCGAGTGACTGTACAAACGACCTGACGGTCTTACCCTTGTGTTAACGCCAACGTTGGCTTATGTTACAAATAGAGCTGCTAGGATTTTGATACCTATTCTGTACTTTAAAGCCAAAGTTGTTGAAGACCATTACGCGATTATGGCAGCTGGCCGCAGTTATTTGACCTTTACGTTCCGAAATTATTAAAAGAAAAATAGGTCACTTTGGTTTTTCATTACAGAATTCGTGTGATCCAGGACTATGTTAATAGGGACTCTAAGGCCCTATTAATCATCTAATCTCGGCTGAGGTGTCGTCACAAAACACAAATTACAGTTTTCAATGACTTGAAGTTTATCTTGACGTATCTTATGCCCGCCTTCCACTGCGAGCGTACGGATTCACGGACGGACCCGGTTTGGCTTACAACGATGACTTTAAAGAGGTGAGTGAGCGGTGGAAACATTTGAATTCACCGATGTAAGCCAAACCAAAGGGGCTATTGCTTAACGCACTCGCAATCGCAATTGTTTTCATTTTGAAAATCGAAGGCTTGTCTGCATACAAAATGCAAACATTTGTTCCACTTTGAAGCCAACGGAGATTGCGAGTGCGTTAGGCAATAGCCCCTCAGGTCCGTATGGGGCCCGCTCCGCTCGCAGTTGTCGGCGGGCATTACGACGGGATCTCGGCCAAGAGCAGTTTATTAATAAGGCCTTAAGTTTCTTAGTTTTTCAAAAGAAATTAGAGTTAACTATTGTAAGGATAAAGGCTAAGACGGCGCAAAGACTTTAGTGTTCGTTAGTGTTTGAAGTCACGTCATCGTGTTGGGGGAGGCAAATGTATGTTGTTAGGCCTTAGTGTGATAGGGACGTTTAACAGAGGCGGGAGCTAATCTCCCTGCTAGATCTAATCTAAGCATTTTTTTAGTATTTTTTTGTTTGAATACGATAATCCAACAAATAATACAACTTTAGAATTTTACCAAGGATGAAAGTGCAAGAAATGTATGGATTAAAAATTATGAATTTGTTTAGTTTTATAATTTATTTTTAACATTTTTAACTTATGGATTGTTTTGTTTTATATCTGAGTTTTTAAAACAATTTGTTTATTATTTGACGATATTGAAGATATTTATTTATTTATATGTTGGCTATAAATGAGGCTGTTAAGAATTCGCCGTTCGCATTAACACAATATAATTTGTTTATTATTTGACGATATTGAAGATATTTATTTATTTATATGTTGGCTATAAATGAGGCTGTTAAAAATTCGCCGTTCGCATTAACACAATATAATGAGTCGAGTCTAGGTAGATATAAAACATCATTTGCGGTGTGATAAAGTAAAAATATATAACGACTTCGTCCAGCACAATCCAGTTACATCGAGATTTTTATCAATATTTACTTAGCACCCGAATCTTTATTATACAAGGGTTACTGTCATATCTCGTCGATAGGCCGACGAGTCATTATAACTTAATTTGTTATTCTTTCTTTCCGACGTATGACATTATCTTTCATTGTTTTTTACTAACCACTGTATACGTATTATTCGTATACATATCTGACTCGAGCGCTCTTTTGTTTTATTATTTTTATTAAACAATACCGCTTGTAGTATGAAGTCAGTACGCGCGCTATCTTATATGTCGGAGCGAGAGGCGTTCCATCTTAGTTCGCAAGGTTGGCGACGTGTCTGCGTTTTTATAATTGCAGTCTTAAGAATGCTAATGTCTATGGGTTACACTATGGGCGACTGGGTTAAACTAGACAGTAACTTCAAAGGTAGAATAAGATGAGTCAACATCGATCGACAGTTCCCAGAACACCAAAACGATCTATTTGATTGTTCGATTTGTGTTTAATCGATACAGATCCCACTACCATCAGGTAGCCTGTGGGCTTGGTCGCCTTCCCCATGCCATGTAGGTACAGGGTGGAAAAACACTACTTTATTATTTGGTCATATTCGACCAGTAATTTCCAAAAATACATAAATGCAGTATTTTGTAAACTTAAAATGAAAGTAAGTAAGTCTCCTTTGCGTAGAATTTGCTATTTCCAATATTTAAGGTAATTGCCGTCCATGTGGCATTTATTTTTTCCATCCTGCTTAAATTGGCCTGGATAAATTAACCCCCTTAATTATAAACGTGTATAATCTTGGAAATAGTTTATGCCATGCTTTGTCACTTTCTGTCAGATGCAAATGTCACTATTACAGATAAGGACAAAGCATGGCATAAACTATTCCAAGCTTATTCTAAGTTTATAAGTAAGGGGGTAGGTGGCGATCACTCTTGTTTTATTCCTTGTGTACTACCAAATAAAATAAAAATAGTAACTTTACATAATCCCTCACTTTAACCTGTATTTTTGTATTTAATATTACAAACTGTATGATGAACTAACTGTGACAAAATTATTATCAGGACATGCATAATGAGTTTTGTAATAATTCATAATAAATAGTAAAAAAAATCCTTTTAAAATAAATAGTTAAAGCAATACAAAGAACTCCTACGTTGCGTTGGTGGTTCGATATACTTTGACCTAAGTTGTTAGTTGCGATACAGTCGATTATTAATTCTACTTACGCTCCGCGGTAATATATTTAAGAAACTATCGTTTTACAGTTGAGCTATATATTTAGCTATAAACTGCCTTAGGATAATTCAGACGACGTACAACGACTAGCATTCACCTTTTTTACATAGTTACAGGAATAAGAAAATTATGTGTAGTTGTGTACATACGTGACTTTGACATGTTGCGGCATCCACTACCGGCTAACCATATAAGCGTTTTTCTGACTTTTACCTGGGTTGTAATGTAAAAACGACATGGAAATGTACCAGTGTCTTACCGCCCATTATTACAATATGAAAGCTTTGTATAATACAAGAGAGCGTTGTATGTGTCGGTTCAGTTCTTTAATGCTAGTTAGTGACCATTCATGTTAAATACAAAAAATACCATTTATTCGGTTATGTACACATACTAAGGGCTGATTTTTCAATCATCAGATAACACTATCTGTTAGGTAAATTGTAGCTCTGTCCTTATCTTTCTTATGACCAAGAAAAGGACACCTGACAGATAATGTTGTCTAGCTAGAGATTGAAAAATCAGCTCTATACAACATATTTAATCAAATGGTTATTCAATAGCTAGCTATCTGGTCAACACATTATCAATAAGTAAAAGAGCTCTTTAACAATATTAAAACCACAAGAAATAGGACGCAAAATGTCTATTTTACGTCGGGAAATACACAATATGCGCGTTTTAAGAAACAGTTACATAAATAAATTTCGAACTGTTTCTTATACTTAAAACATGTGATCATATTTCCTAGGTTAAGTTGTGCGTCATCTCGCGCCTAGCGTTTAGTTTAAGGTACCCTAGGTGAGAATTGAGCGGGTAAACATATGCAATAATTCATTTAAGTAGATAGAATCACATTTTAGTTCAAATTAATAGTGATTTGATGCACTTATCAATCCAAAATCGTGTAGCTGTAAGATATTATAATTATTTTGTAAGGTAGAGATTTGCTTTAGACTTGGGAGTGGCACGCGAGTTGCTAGGTATAGATACAATTTTCTATATATTTACATGTAGTATCCAAATACAGCGACTGGGTTAAACTAGACAGTAACTTCAAAGGTAGAATAAGATGAATCAACGTCGACCGACAGTTCCTAGAACACCAAAACGATTTATTTGATTGTTCGATTTGTGTTTTATCGATAAAACGATCAAAGCTACCACTCTGATCGATCGGTCGCCGACCGGCGTTGATAGTTGGTGGATCACTCGGTATAGCAGGTAACACTAAAGACTAATTGTATCTGTTGAATTTGTACATTCAATTTAGAGAAACATTTTATTTATGGATCAAAATAGTTTCTCTGCAGCATTTGAAGAAACTTTTTGTATGTGAATTGCAAACATGAGAGAAACTGTTGACTTTTGTCTGGTGTACCGTTTTGTTCCACATTTATTCCTGGTAACGTTGCTAAGATATCGTCTCACTAATTCAAAGAGATGCAACGGATACCCACTTGACCACTGTTCGGTATTCTGCTTATTCGGTTGGAATTTTGCTGTAACTTCGGCTATAGTAAATTACCAATTAATTTAAAATAAATACGTTACAAAATTTGCGTGTGACTCATACCGAGTCAGCGCTTTGAACCTAGAACGGCCTTCGACCGAAAGTTGCAACCTCTACAGCCTACCTAGTAGAGTGTAAAACTGGTGTCCCGTTTCCTTTCCTTGCAGAATATGCGGCGGCTGGATATCCGCATTGCGTCTCAGCTCTATTTTCTGGCGGTTAAGAGAGTATGTTTTTGAACATCTTGTCTATTGCCATTTTTTGTTTTTGCCATCACCTTCGCAGCTAACTCGTGCCATCATCCCAGCAGGGCATTTATTTATATAACTTTTATATTAGACGCATCCAAATAAACTAGATAATATAGATTTAAATATGATCTTATGCGAAGGTTTATAATAACAGTGGCTTATTCGAATCTTAGACATTTTTATTTGGTCTAATTTAATAATTATCGCACTGCTAATATCATCTGCGGCTCTATTTAACACAGTAAAACAATATTACTTTTGACGTGTTATGGTTTTTAAATTGGCCACCATTGCTGTCAAGTACATAAGAATAATGTGATGTATGTAGTAATGTTGTAATATTTATATTTTTGTGCAATAAAGAGTTTTCATCACACTTGCTCGTAAATAGTGTCCTAACATGCTAGAAAAATCGACCGTAAATCCAAAATAATACCCACGGGCCTTTTTTTTACCATTACGTTACTTAAGTGCGTAATAGCTTTTTTTTTAAATATTATACGTGGACTCGAACTATCACAATACGTCAGGACCCCAATTCTTGTGCCATTCGATATGAAGTTTCATTCGAGATGAAATGTCAGTTGAATACTATTTCCACAGACCACTTACCCTATAGACTCCGCATACAAAGGCGCCCCCGTAAGCCATGCTTATGCTCACAGAACACTAATTTGTTGCCTTGGTTCTATTGGCGCGCACCACGACGCGCACACTTGATTATTCGTTGACTTTGAACTAGCCAATCACGGTGCACTTTCCGCCCCCCGCGCCCCGCCATTTTGGCTTAATGAGATACTAGACAAACTGTTCCGAAGCGGAGTCTATAGGGTAAGTGGTCTGTGACTATTTCCTAACAATCTCGCATAATAAACTATTGATCTCATATGTCACTAGAATCGGACTCCGAACACGTTTGACATTATCTGTGGTAAGTCACAGACAATGACGTAGTCTGCCGCTAATAAGTTAAAAATATGATCTTTTGTCTGATTTTATTTCATTTCCTCGCAATTGTGATGAAAAACATTGTATGTTACACGGGTGGTAAAGGAAATACAAAGCTCGAGTCATTAAAGCCCTCAGCCTTCGGCTTCGGGCTTCTAACAGACTCTCGTTTGTAATTCTTTCTTTACCACCCTTAATACACAATGTACTATTACATACATACATATTACATACATACATAACGTTGACGATAAGATAGCAATATTGTTTTATCCTGTTGAATACAGGCCCTGGCCGTCTTCTGCTAATACGGTTAGAAAGAGACGGATGTTATATTGCAGGTCTTAAATGGAGCATTCTAGGACCACAGTACAAATTAAATTGAAAGTTTGCATTGTAGTTGGTCCTCTTCGTAAGCTACGTAAAGCGAGTTTCCACGCTGATACAAATATGTTACGATATATTCTGTACGAATGTTAGTTGTTAGACATTATGAGGGTGAAAGTTGTAACACAAACATTAACCTGATTAAGCTTAGGGGTAAATTTGAGCTTGAACAAAGTTGCTTTAAGATCCAAATTGGCATGGACAAAAGCTGGTTTCAGAGTTACATATATGTATATCCAAATACACCTACCCTTTTAGACACTGACTTAAAAGTCTGCTATAAATTAGCTACAGGTCTAACGTAACCAACTAGATAAGATAACATACAAAACCATGTACCTACCCAGCAAAAAAGGTGGGGAAGAATTTGTTTGGTAAACCTCAATGTTTTGTATTGTATCTGTGGTAAGTCGTACAAATTAACAGTCGATACAAATCCCGTCACGTAAAAAAACCGAAATTGGTGGCATAAAGGGGGTGTTATGGGAGAACACTCCGCTGGTATGCTTATGCGCGCAGGCTATTGGTTCGTCAATAAATTAATTGCCTAATATTTTTGGGCGCGACTGTACTCATGCTCAAACACATCCCCTCCATTGCCGCTCAGCGGCCTTATTACGTAACCAGATCTATACGCAGGACCTCTGTTAACTTTGCGAGGGATTGTACTTTTTCATAGGTCAGATGTTTTTGTGCTGCAACGTTCATACTCAACAGCCACTGTCATGTGTTGATAGCCGCCTTAAAATTATTGCCTTTCACACGTTTATTGTTTTAGAATTTATTTAGTTTGTAAATTAGTACCAACGTGTTAGTAAAACAGGACATTTCATGGCGGTTTGTTCCACTAGACGAATACCATTTCGGACTGTCGCTGCTCAAGATATTATATATATTTATGATACGTACAAACGTAGGTTATGCGAGCAGAGCCGTTGCGTGATAATGGGGCCTGCTTGACAAGATTTGTTAGTAGTTCAACTGTCAAATTTAACATTTGTTACGTGTTTTCAATCGACGAATCCCCGTCACTCAAATTTAACGCACGGTTGCGTCAATGTACCGAAAATAAGGAGTTGGAGTGGGACTTCGTTTTTTTAAACACTATACTGAACTCGGTTTATTCCCAGTTGTCCGCACCCCCTTGTTCCCACTGCGGACAACTGGGATAACTGGGATTTTTTCCCCAGTTGTTCGCACTTAGAATGGAATTTTTATTCCCAGGTGTTCACACCTACATTCGTTTTTATTCCTGACAACTGAGAAAACTGGGACAACTGGGAATAAGCCCTGAAATCGTACATAAGGTGACTAATTGCTAAAATTTCACAAAGTTACTTAAGAAGAATTTAAAATCGAACAACGTATTTCAAAGAAGAAAAAAAACGGTCAAGAAAAGTATGTCAAACAGGTCTCTGAACGGTGTTTTTTATTACGAACTAAATAGTTTTGAATGTTTGCTAAACGGAGTTTGACAATGATTTGAATGTTATAGGAATATGTGGAATTTTCACAGTTAATAAAAATATGTATTGAACGAATGTTTTATTTACTACGCTGCTCCTTATTCTACTTACAAGTGAATTCGTGCATTCAAGTGTTTCATAAAAAAATATTTTAATTATCACATAAATTCTAATGTACCAATTACTTTTCTACTTTACTCAAGTGAGGCGCATTAACATCTGGTTCTTCTGAAATCGGCAACTCTACAAGCTTGATTCCTTAAGTACCTAGTAATTAAAAATAATTCATCATATCACACTGCCCCCAAGATCGCTGTTCGCTACCTACATAGTAACAATATTGTCTACATAAACTTATCTATGAGTTAACACAATGTTGTCAGAAGATATTCTTCACGTGTTCGATTTTGCAACATTTATTTGTCGCGTTGGTACAAAAACGCCGATGGAGTCCGAACCGGTATCAACCTGGTATCCCCAGTCACGGTATCGACCACCCAATACTCCCTGCCGTTTATAATCTTCTTCTTACTCTTTCCTGTCATTTTGTATCGAGAGTTATGTCCAAACAGTGAGTCGTAAGGCGGCGGTCGACTGTCATCCTGGTACGAATTGAATCCATTACGATGTGATTTCTTTTTGGATGATTTTGTTTTGGTTTGTCCGCTGCGCATTTTATTCAACTTCATGCGGACGTAGTGTCTGATCAACATCTGTAATTTTTCGAAGTGTATTTCATAAAAGTCACAATATAATACCTAATACAATAATCGCAATCAATCTATTTCGCTTTGTCTTAAAAACCCACATTGCTTTGAAAATATGAATTGAATAAAAGCTACCATACCGTAACAATATGATACAGTTATGGTTAATGAAATGAACACAGCCAAAACTAAATGAAATATTGCTCTCTCATCAGAAGTAGATACGAGCCGGCGGAAGCCGACGACGAAGAATTTCGTACGTTGACCTTTGTTATATGGCGCTGTATTTTTAAAGCGAAAATGGCGGCCAATGTTGATGTATAAGCGCGACGGCAATATTATTGTGCGAGAGCGACAGAGACAACTTAATGAGTCAATGTGCGAAATTCTTCGGGTTCAGCATTCGGACGTTAACAGTATCTAGGTACTTATTCGCTATTTAAATCGAGCAATAGAAAAAGGTAATGGTAATCATATTGCAAATCTCTAGGATCAGGATCTCTAACAAAACCTGAAAACACTCGGGAATTTATAGAATAACCAACCTCCCCTATAAACACAGCTATAGCAGCAGCTAATCCAGTGACCATGATCATGTAAGTCATCGTGAGATCGCTGTTCCTTAACTTGCGGTCCTTCGATTGCAAGTCTAGGGGACATATTTTGGTGCTAGGCAGGTCTCGATGCTCTAGGAACTTAACTATTCCTGACTGGAGAAGGTACGTGAGGCTAAAAGAAGAAAGGAATATTGGCAGACAGTCGTAAGATAGAAATAGAGAAACTTCTATAAACGGCTCATAAAGCAAAGTAACTTCCCGTATTTGGGCTTAAGGTTCATTCTATAATACCGACGTTTAAAAGAGTAATTTAATAAACCAATGATTTAAATTTGCTTGCGCTCCGGTTTTGCTCCGAATCGGGGCTCTTCAACTGCCCTTTTGGAAAAAAAATGTGGCAAACTGACTGACGTTTAAATTCAATTGTTACGAAGTATATTATGATTTGAATCGTTACGTCACTTTGAAATAGTAGTAGTGGCTTATGTTATGAATTAATTATGTTCTACTTACACAGGATCAAACACCTTCTTCAATTTGCTGCCCATAGGGAAAGCGAAACCTCTTAATTTCTCCATGAATGGGTGCGGCGCGACGACGTAAGTACATCTTAAACAAGATACTCTTAAGAATAGGCGGTCAAAAGTGTGCGAAAAAATTGAATAAGGACCTAACCCTAAGTTTAAACTAATGGTTTTTCTTCATTCTTCTTCAAGACTAGCAACGTATAAAATTAAGTATTTCTTTAGGGAATTACTTAGTTCCTATTTTAAGCTGTCTTGTTCAGCAAAACATCGTGTTCCGATAAGAGGAAAAAACGAAGGAAAATAATTTCTAAGTGCTAGTTTTGTCTTAACTGTTTAACTTCAATTTGGCTGTACCTTGTATTCCAGAAAACCAAATTCAAATCTTTTATCTTAAAGTAGGTACCTACTCTAAAGTCGCAATTCTAAATTGTATTATGTCCGTCTCCATTTTTAAGTATTTAGTCTAAATACAAATAAAAGGAGGCAGAGGAAGTTTTCAGTACTATCCCTGTCTACACACCTATCTTCCTCCAAGACTCCCTTCTTGGTCTTCCTCACATAGTCCTCGTACATGAGGTGATCGACAGCCGTCGCCTCCTTCACCAGCACTGCCCCACCAGACACCAGGGGCAAGTACTGACGGTCAGCGTTGACGGAGCGGAACGTGGCACGCCCGTTGTCTATCATTTTACTCAGGTAATGCAGTTCTTCATCAGGCTGGAAAAGGATTATGGTGTAGGTTATTGAGGAATTGTTATAGCAAAAGAGTGGCTATTAAATTATGTCCGTTTGAGCATTAAGCGAAAAAGCAGGGTTTAGCCATAGTTATGGTCCGATCGAAACTACGTCAAAAACCAAAACTACGTTGAAACGCTTAAAGTCATATAAAGATATAGATTTGGCGATTATAAAAAAAACGAACTAGTTTCGGTCGCGGGGTTCAGATGTTAGCGGGGATGAAGCATCTAGTGGGAGCGCCACGTAACGTGTATAAATGAAATTTATGAAGGTAGTTATATATTCTTACATCATTTACAATAAATTCCACAGCGCTGCCCTCTTGTGCGACCCAGCGGTAGTTCTTCTTGTACAGATCTTGAGGATACTCAACGTCCAGAGTAAATTTGGACAGAGTGAGAAAAGCAGTCAGATTGGCCGTGTAGAAGGCTGATAGAAGAATAATGAAGAGCCACCATGTTGTGAATAGGACACGGGTTGTATCTGTCAAAGAATGATAGTATTGAAAATCAAAACTAGATTGGTCCTTCGAACCGGATTTATTGCATAAAACTGTTTCTATTACAAATTCGTCGTAATAAAAAACCTACGCGACTGTTGAAAGGTACTCAATAACGTGACAGTAACTTATTTATATTTTGCTTTTTTACAAGCTTTTGTTGCCGACTGTACTTTGCAAAATCATTACCTATCTGCTCATCAGGACCAAAGAGTCGCAAACTAATTAGTCCCAACACGGTGGGTCTACGTTTTGTATAGCAGAGATCATATCGCCACCTTCCGACTCCAAGGTACCTACTAAATCAGTTAGTATATATACTTATGTATATTCGTTCGGTTTACATGTGGTCCAACTTTCAGCCCACTCCATTAACGGAAACTGGTTCTATATTGTATTACAAGATTTGACCTAAACTGACATACATGCAAGTTAATAAAAACCTTGTAATAAAAAAACATCTCTCCCCTACTCACAATACCTAAACCCGATTCGCAATCTTATGTCATGACTCCTCTTTCCGTGACACGAAAACACATTTTGGTGTCCTCAGACATCAAATTAATGACCGAATCATTAAAAACTATCATTTATAGTTTTTACAAACATGACATAATAAATACTTTGTGCCTATAATCATACGGTGTGACCATGATTGATGAACTCCATTAGCGATGTATTCCGTGTACCAAAGTCCAAAGAGCGCATGTGGAACTTAAAAGTTGAAAATAAATCAACCCTAAACTGTTATCAATAAGGTCGTATGAGTATTAGACGCTTCATACTATAAGCGGCATTTTTATAAGGAGGGCTGTATTGATAGGATCAAGCAATGTGGGTGCTGCAATAAAATAAATGTGTCATGTTGATGACACTAAAAACATACAATTACTGTGATTAACGTTGCTTTTCAGCGTTCCGTACCCAAAGGCGTTCTTAAAGCCTACGCCACCCCTCCTTCCGTCCAGTAATAAGTTGATTTTTGATGACATACGTAGGTTATAATATTTATGGCAGATCATAACAAGAAAAAACCGGGCAAGAGTATAAAATATCATCGGGCAAGAGTATGTCGGACCATGCTCAGTGTAGTGTTCCGAAGCCGTAACGACAACCATGAAAACCTATCCCAAAAAACCACATGTATGAACTAATGCACGACTCTAACAAAAATTTGCGCTTTAAAGGTTAATATTTCATAAACGGATCCCTTAATCAAAAAATTGTTTTCGCAAACCCGCAATATTTTTGAAATATCTATCCAACGATACTACCACGCAATGGGACATTCGAGAAAAAAAAAACATCCCCACATTACGTGTAGGGGAGGTCACTGGAGGCTGATAAGTTTAAAAACAGTTCAAGGTCTGATACAATTAAAAAAAATTTTAGTTGACTGTCACATTGCTTGGTTCCTTAACTTTACTGGTTGGACCATCGAAATATATTTCGATGGGTTGGACCTTTTATTAGCGAGAAAAGTATTGCTCCGGTTGTGTTCTTTGGCATATTAGTGATTATAATCTGGCTCGCACTTGACTGGACTTGGATTTTTAAGGTTGATCGTTTATCGAAGATCATTATTCATACGTGTGTAAACTTTCACGCGTCGAACTACTCTGTAATCTATATTTAATATATCGGTTCTGTACTTAGTACTTACTGACCTGGAAACGTACTACTAATTGAAGAAATATGCGCTCTAATTTAACGAGATTAATTATGAATATAAATAGGGGTGGTTTTCATATTTTTTTTGCATAATTAATGGCTTAATGAAAATAAAATCACCATTGCGTTGGAATGAATTAAGTTTTGGTTTAATCAAAGCCCTTAACTGTAACATTTTTTGACAACCACCCATATAAATAGTTGGGCCATTCTACTTTTCAGTGTACATTTTTGCTATCGTCCGATAAAAAGTATACCAAATGATGAATCCGCGAATAAACAAATAACGTGAACTTAGAATGTTTACGTTTAACGGTTTTCAAAAAAAAATATCCTAAATTACTCATTTATCGCTGAAGAATCTTGGTAACTCAGTGGTAAATTGCACATTTTCCATAGAAAAGGCGGGGACATCAACGTCCACTGCGTTACTCACTTTATAGATATTACAAATAACTTTTTACGAATTAGGTTAATTCTATACATAAGCTTATTGACGTCCCTTTTCTAGTTTTAAGTTAGAAAAAGCAGCACTTTACCGTTTGTTGAAATAAAAATAGTTTAGTGAGAGCGTGGCTAAAACTTATGTACAACGAAAAGTAGAATGGCCCAGTTCCTTCTTACATCCAAAACCTTTTCGATTTAATTTGTATTCGGTCGAAGTCGTACTTCGACTCGGTTATTGTGTTGTGTAGCTACAATTCTTCACACATGAAAGTTTGCACCAAATTTCAGTTAAGTCAAAGGCCAAACAATGATGCTAAAAACTGAAATGTTTTACACTATTTTTAAGTACTTACTTAAGAAACATATGATCCTGACTTGACTAATTCGTGAATAAGTAGTAAAGCTGAAGATCGGAAGCAGTGGCGTGCATTGGGAGAGGTATTTGTCCAGGGGCCCATTTCTCAAAGCGTATTAGTCTAATAATATTAGTGTCTTGTCTCGTGAAACAGGCTCCAGCAGTGGACTAATACGGGCTGAATAAGTTACGTCACATTTTCAATGTATAAGAACGGTTATTAGGTTAGCTTACTTGCTTCAGGTGCCAACGTGGTTCCCTGCTTGATAAAGGCTCCGTACACAAACCAGAAACTGGGCGACAGCGATATTAGCTTCTCGCCGTCTTTCACTAGCTTGGAACGTATGTACGTCAGGAATGTGATGCACGGTCCGTAGGATAGTACTGCGGCTAAGATCAGGTACCTGGGAACGGAAATGACCTTTAAGATTAGTATACTTCGTTCCAGATTGTTGACGTGGATCCCAATTTTTTTATTTCAGGGCGCGTTTAGAGATTTGATTATTGAGCTGATTAGGTCTCGTCACTTCTTTGTAAATCGTTTTTATCTGCTAAATAAAGGCTCTCCTAGCCGGGGAAAATTACTAGAGAAACTACTAGTAAGAACTTATAAAGAAACTCTATCTTTGTCCTCAGAGTTGGCCACGCGTATTGCGAATAACATTAAAATTGTCCGGCTTTTGAAACTACTTTATCACAAACAAGTCTAGAGTACCTATTTTTGACATTTTATCAACATTATGATGGTCGGCAACGGACCGACAACTCTTCTTGAGTTGCTGGTGTATATGGGCGGTGGTGATTATCTTATCTTATCTTATCTTATGGATGGGGTCCTTACGGATACACTTCGACCCTATGGGATCTTTTGTGTAATTACCCCTCTTTTAGCTCTTAATCCAATGCAGCCTCCACCCCTTCCAAATAGCGGATAGTGGAGTGCAATGGCAGAGCCTTGAAATCGTTCGGTTCTGGGTAGCCACAACCGAGTATTTTCATTATTACTTCCCATCAGGTATCCCGCGTGGTTGCCGGGTTAGAATAGTGCCACCCCACGTCCTCCCGTGGATGTGGTAAGAGACGACTAAGGGAATAAAGGCTGTGTACTGTTAGGCGATGGGCTTGCAACCTGTCACACTGGTAAATATCTTAGCATAATTGTGCAAAATGTGGTTACAGAATTATTAACCAGTTTTAGAGTTGTTAGTAATTCTGTAGCTCTGCCTACCCCTCTCTGGGAATAGCGGCGTGAGCTTATGTATGTATGTATGTATGTAACCCGCATGCTCGTTTGCCTCCATCTGTTATAAAACTCTTATTTACTTATTTAAGCTTGGCGATAACATATGTTTTTATATATATAAAAAGCGATATGGTTTTACCGAATAGAATAGAGCCCCAAGTGTCTTATGTCCTGCTTTCTCCATGCCATAAAAAGTACGTACCACACGTGGGCCTCGAAGGGTGCCAGAAGCCCGGAGCCCGCGGCGGACTCCTTGGGCCTCTTCAGCATCATCATCCACACGCCCTCGTCCAAGATCGCCGAGAAGTCTACTATGTGCTGGAACTTGAAAAGTATGGGAAGAAACGCGACTGCCATGTGCACTTTCTGTATGAATCAGGGAATTTTTCTATTATTTTTCGTCTTGATAATGAGATGTTCTAGTGACTATTTTATTTAAAGCGGTAAGTGGCTTAATGTCTTATCTTAGGGCGTCAAGGTTGGAACCAGAATAAAATCACCAGCTGTATTAGGATTTAATGGGAAAACTGTTTTCCTAAGAATACTTGTCAGGCCGTTTTGATACAAGTCCACAGTCAAGTCAGTTGTACAGTCAAGGTTAAAAATAAATATCCGAATAAATTTACAAAAATATATACCTACACATTATACCTTATTGCCATAGTAATATCTGTGTGCCAATTTTTGAGACTGTGGTGTATTGTATACATGTTGGTGATCTTGACTGTACCTGGGAGGTTGAACTTATTGTCGACATTGTTAATTCTTACTCTTTCGATGACTTTGAATACTAAGTGTTCCATATTGTTTTTGATAAATAAATTTATATAAAGTAACAGACAGAGGTAGCGTAAATTTAAATGACAACCTAAATGACATTGTTGTAAGTGCATTGGCCTGTATCGAACAAACTACAGTATGCTGTTACAACGGACACGAGTGACCTTGATTTTAATGCATTTTCTATACCATTCCGTTGTTTGTTTTACTGATCATTGAAGATTGCACGGCGATCAACCTTTACTAACCTTTATAGAGATTTTAACCTTTACATAGGACACTTCGGTTAGCGTTACAGAGCAGCGCTAAACTCGCGCATTTTCGACACATAAAAATGCCGTCGGCTGTAGTCGTGAATGGGTTAAAAATATCGTCAGACTAAAATATTCTTGCCACCCTTAATTAAATAATACAATACGAATCGAGCTCTACGCAGATGAAGTTGGAAAGCAGAGGCTAGTACCTATGTACAATGCTTATTACAAATAGTTCACAGCGAATAGACATGAAATATTTCTTCGCAAAAAGGCTAATATATAGACCGATAATAATATCGTCGTTATCATTTCAGTACAAAACGTCCTCTGCTAGAATTAGGCAGCCTTTGTCACCGGCATCTACCGGATTATTGTGACATAATGTCACAATGTTTTTAAATTGTAATAAATAATTTATTACAATTTAAAAACAACAGGTACTCACCGTGCTATTAACCAGTCCTATCAACGACTCTTCTGGAGAGTCTCCTCCTATTTCAAAATTCCTAGCCGGAGTGACCACTTCGAAGGTAAAATTGAAGCGCTCGCTTAGGATATCAAATATGGTGAAGGCAACGCCGCGGCCGATTAGAGTGCCATTGTCAGTAGTTTCTACCCAGCTTAGAGGATAGTTCTAGAAGGAAAAAAGAGATTAATGTTTTCTTTATATTCCTCTGTTAGAAATAAACGACATCCTATTTTATGCCGGGGGCCTGATGAGTATCGGTGGACCAACTTTCAGCGTGTTGCCTTGCCTGCTTTGTAAGCTTCAATTTTGCGTCGGCATTTGACATCCTAGATCTACCAAACCCTAAATTTGTAACTTAGGATACCTCATCCTTTCTACTCATCTGTCAAGACTGAATCGAGTGAAAAGGATAAAGCTAAGTAGTTAGGTAGGTAACTTGGTTGATATTCAAGTAGATAGGGCAATTTACAATTCTGGCATGCGACACTATCGACACTATCTAACTGATCATTAGGGTTTGGAGTTTAGATAGCACGACCGTACTGCAGAAGGTGTTATATTCGTGGTAAAAAAGGGATGCTAAAAGTATAGTTTATTCATTTTGTTTTATTTACTTACGTCGTAGGTTGCTATTGTTAATAGCTTTCCATTCAATTCGTTTTTAGCTTCAAGAACTTCGGCCTGCTGTTTTGAAAGTATTGTATCTAAAAAAGATTGAAAATACTTGACCCGGTTAAATTATAAGGCAAAAGACATCAATAAACTACTGACCGAAAATATTCATACGTTTTTTTTTACTTTTCAAACATATTTTCTGGGATAACAAAACCAACATTGAAGATTACTTCATATTATTAAATAGGTATATATTAGATTACTTAATCTAAAATTTAGGACACGTTTTTAATACCCAAATCCCATTTACAAAGGTATAGTAAAGTGATCAATAGATTAGTTCTGTAAACGAATATGACGAATTGATGAGGTCCCTATTAAATTTAGTAAAAAAAACTTAAAATTAATAACGGAAGTGTCTCCAACTTACCTGTCAATGGGTTATCATACACCATCTCACAAAAAGTAGCGTTACAGAAGGAAGAAATTATGAGTTCCATTATTAATCCTGGTCGCGGCACCGGCGGCCGCGAGCCCCGCTCACGGCGGCATGTCGAGCGCTAATGGGATGCGCCTTTGACCACTATTACGGTCACGATATGTAACGCCATGAGCCATAGTAGGGACGGTCTGCAGATTTCTTTTCATAAAATTTATTAGTGTATTTTTTTATTATTATTAATTTATTAGCCTAGTCAAGATCGTAGCAAGTGGAAAGAAGTGGTCTCTGCCTACCCCTCTGGGAAACAGGCGTGATTTAATGTATGTATGTATGTGTAGTGTCCCACTGCTGGGCAAACGCCTCCCTTGATTTCCACACCCCTCTCTCTGTGACAAATGTGGCAATCTTCGGCCAATCCTTCAGAAAAGCTGGACGCTTTTCTGAAGGATTGGCCGATCATCCCGGCATCTCCAGTCTGATATTTACAAACGTTTAATAAATTCATTTTATTCGGTTATTGAATGGCTAATTTTTAAAATTTATTTACCTATATTATGTATTACATATGTGTGATGATATATATCTATTTCAATAATTTACTTTACTTCTAAAGCATTTCGTTTACGTCATGTATTTTTGTCTTTTAGAATTTCTTTGTCCAAGGTTGTCTGTAAGAGGTCACTATTTAGCGGAAAGACCGTGTACACAAGTAAGTATACCTGTAATTAAATTGTACTGTTCCGTGAGTTTTATGGTGTTCTATTTAAATTATGTACTGTCATAAAATTCTTCTGGTTAGATACAATTGTTTGTCTTTAATTGCTTATGAAATAATTACGTAAAGTTGATAATTGAAACGCATTCTAACGACATTTGTGGATGAACGAGATATCACGGTGTGTAAGTACCTATAGTCATTTGGATTACAAAAAAAAGCCATTATGACAAATCTATTAACTTTGAGTCGTTACCCGTTTTATTACTTTCATTTAAGTAGGTAAGTAAGTAATCTTAAATGTTTTGTTTGTTTTTTATAGAACCTGTTTTATTTATTTATTACAGTTTTTAACACACCGGAAAAAACTCAATGTTTTCACACTGACAAACAATAGAAAGTCTGAAACAGATACGAAAATATTTCAATGTCTTACGGCCGCTCTCAGAGTCAGATAATGACGATTACTTAAGACGTTTCTTAGTGATATTTCTCATTAAACAAGTTTGAAAATGGAACGAGTTAATTATCTCTAAAATGTCTCAGTACCATGGT
Source organism: Acleris laterana (assembly GCA_963966035.1). Taxonomy (NCBI): domain Eukaryota; kingdom Metazoa; phylum Arthropoda; class Insecta; order Lepidoptera; family Tortricidae; genus Acleris; species Acleris laterana. The sequence continues at coordinate 14,593,579 of OZ014442.1, read as the reverse complement.
TTCGATTTTATTAGAATTAACAATTTTAACAGATATCTCGTAAGTATAAAGTTTATGTAATAAAAGCTGAAGAATATAGGTCATATCCACCCTAAGCCGCGTTCAGTTAACCGAGCAAAATCATCAACATTGACATAATTATGTGCCATCGTCAACGTTCCGTAATGAAAGTGGTGGCATGACTGACGTAATCAACTGTAATCAACTGTAAATATGGCTTGAAAGGGTAAACTCTTGTTAGGGTAAACATAATTTGTATTCTTCACTGAATATGCTGTTTGATGACACTAGATTATACTTCAGGGACATTAAATCATCTTTTTTCATAAACCTTGTTTCTATGGTAGATTTTTTACTAGATTTCGGTACTTACCTAACTACAGATATCTAGTTAAATGCTGATCGAGTATCTTGCTTCCATATTCTAGCCTCGAGCTTAGTTCGAGACTAGGTCGATTTATTGACTAAATAAACATGGTATTTACCTCCCCGGTCGAGTGAGATTGAAGTTGGTATAGGTTAAAAGATATAAGTAAAAAAAGTTAAGTACAGGCCGTTTGCTATTATTTATACGTGAGGGCCTGGGCCTCTATTTCACTTTGTTTGAGCCCATTTTGCTTGTAGACCGTGTAATACCGATCGGAAATCTTCGTTTCTCTATGACACACGAGTGGCAAACATACTGTCAGTCGCGTGTGCAAGCGTGATAGCGATGGCCAGCCAAACGAGGTATCTCCGAAGTTTAATAATAAAAATCTGAAAAAATCCTGACGTAAGTATACTTAGATAATTTTATATTTAATTATTTACAATTTTTGAGAAAAAACACAAAAACTTTGAAAATCTGTATTAAAATCTACGCAAGCCAAAATGGACCTTATTGCATAAAAAAGTTCATAAAAAAAAAAAAAAAAGTATTTTCTTTTGCGGTTATCAAGCATATTATCTTAAATACGGAACAGTCGGAGCGCCAGTCAGACGCCACTAGATTTTTAAATTTTGTTGCCTGAGCTATAAATTTACCTACCAACAATTTTTATTAACCGACCGAATTTGTATGTTTGTATAGTGGTAAGAAAGTACCTACTCGTAAGTAAACTCTTAATCTTGTAACACCCCAAAATCGGGTTGTCACTTTTTCTCTGTCATACTTACAGTCATCCTTTCTTTTGTCTGAAAGCCTTCCGCGCTGATTCCTGGCTGAGTTTAGTGTCTACTGTTTGACGAGCGAACGAGTTTCAAGCCACATACACCTGGTAACCGGTGTTTTAGTATATCAACGTTGATCGCAAACGGTCGACATAAACACTGCCGTTTTTACACTTGGATACTCGTTTTGTCTCACATAGTTCAACACGGAGCTTTAGTATCCTAGAGCTAGGTTCCTGTGCCTTATTTGGAAGTCGTATATAACCGGTTTACACTATCTATTCCTTATTATTTTTAATTGAAAACCCAGACATTGTTATCGTTTGTTAGCCGTTGTTGTCATAGTATGAAATGTCACTTTGACTTTTGACAGGAGGTTAAGGCGTTCGCACATCGGCTTTATTACTCTGTTTTGGGTGTAGCATCTTTTTATTTTTGAATTCGTATTTACTCGTTCTAGATATTTTTTTTCACTTAATTTCAGCTAAGCAAAAAGTCTTTCTTTATTGAGAGGAATCAGAGGTATTGAAGTTTTAACTCCAATGTAAGTATGGTAGGTGGCAACACCGGTAACGCCAGAGAGCGTGACTTGGTGTTTGCCGATCAAGGATGAAGATTTAATTTAGAACAGGCCTAGGTGGTTTCCTTGTTCTTGACGCTGTGTCTTACAGTCTAGATGTCTTATTTTCACCAAGAATAACTGAAGTCTTAACGTGCGTTGTCACGAGTCTGAAGGATGTTCTTTACGGTGTTATTGATAACACCAACTCCGCGGTCTCCGAGTATAAAAGCCAATTGCCTCTAATTTACTGCCCGAAAGGGTTTCAAGGCTACCCCGGAAATTTCAAGTCTGCTCCGGAGATGTTCGGGTTAACCTATAACCTCAAGGCGGAGGTTATCTTCGTGCATGCGGTGTGCTGAGACGGCTTCGACGGGTTTGTGCACGAGGAAGTAGCCGTGCGATGACGAGTACACTTCGCGTGGGATCCTGACGCCTGCGTTCACTGATGTCGCGTGACGTTGACTTTCTTTTCTTTTATTTTCTTTATTTTATTCCGCGTTTACTCTAACCTATTATACGTCGTCCATCCTTAGACCGCGTTGGTAGCAAGCGCCTCTTTTGTAATGTTTATCAATTCTAGTAATGGAAAAGAACTGTACGGGTTTACTGATGCTAATCTCGTAGGTAACCCGGATCTTTCCTTACTTACTCTTTTGTAACGTTTATCAATTCTAGTAATGGAAAAGAACTGTACGGGTTTACTGATGCTAATCTCGTAGGTAACCCGGATCTTTCCTTACTTACTCTTTTGTAACGTTTATCAATTCTAGTAATGGAAAAGAACTGTACGGGTTTACTGATGCTAATCTCGTAGGTAACCCGGATCTTTCCTTACTTACTCTTTTGTAAGGTTATCAATCCTAGTAATGGAAAAGAACTGTACGGGTTTACTGATGCTAATCTCGTAGGTAACCCGGATCTTTCCTTACTTACTTTTTAGTATAATAAATATTTGCAATTACTAGTAATGGAAAATTACGTTACGGGTTTACTGATGCTAATCTCGTAGGTAACCCGGACCTTTCCTTACTTACCCTTTGGTATAATAAATATTTGCAACTATTTCTTGTGTGTGGAAAGGCGTGGTTAATTAGAATTAAGAACAAAAAGGGGGGACGCTCTCTAATCTTATTACTCTGTGTTGTTCATTCAGAACATAGTGTGGTGCGAAGAATCTGAGTCTGTACCTTTTTTTTACGAAGTTAGAAATTAAAATAAACTTAATTTAAACAATTTGTCTAATTTATGAAACCACCACCATCGATCCTGTTTGTGGCCAGTCGCTCTCTCTCTCAATCTACGGCGCCCAACCCTTTAGCGATTGGCCCTCGAGCCAAGTGACCACACGACCCCAATCTCATGCTGCGGGCGAAAATCGAGTGTTACAATCTGTATAATACGTAGGTACCTACAAAGATATTTTCACCTCAGCAGCTCAAACAAGCAGGTTTTGCTGCTTAAAAACAGTGAGCAAAATTCAATTTTGCTGCGAGCGAGAGGCAAAGTAGCTTTTTAATTATTTTTTTTAAATGCCGTGAGCAGTGCTGGGGCTACTCACAACAGTCACAACATTCGAAAAAATTTAACTTCACTTTGTTCTGTCACTTTCACTTCGATAGGAAAAAAGCGAGAGATAGAAACAACTTGATTCGAAGTTCGATTTTCAAATTCCACACATAGTAGGCCCAAAAAGAAACGCACGTTCGGATGGACACATAACCGTAAAATTGCAAATAAAAGTATCTGTTAAAGTTTGAAATGTGTTTATTATAACTATTTTATACAGTAGGTACAATCATTATTTTTATTTAATGTTTTGAAGACAAAATTAATGAAAAATAAGAAGTTTATTATGTATCTACATAATTTTGTTATCGTTTTAACAATTTTTAATTTCGTGACATAAACCGCGGGGGCAGTTTCAGAACGCATTTCAAAAATAGCGGGATTATTGTAATGTAATGTTGACGATGTAATTTTTGTTAATTTGTCCGCCATAGCCAAAATAGCCATAAACAAGGCCTAGTTAGGTTTTTTTAAAGCCACAGACTACATAAAGCTGTATAAAGTTGTGTTTGCACTACGGCATTATCAAGTCGAGTGACAGGTTTTATCTGTTTCATGTTTATTTTTTCCACTTTTTATTTTATTAGTATTTTGCAAAAATGCTTGTGATTGATGCATAATTATGCGATCGTGTCGTTATTTAGTCGTGTATTCACCAAATGGTCACAACGGAAGACCTGCGTTGGCCCTACCAGCTTCACGCTGTGTTGTTCTCGCTGCTGAGGTGAAAAGTTGTATGTCTCACACGAGACCAAAGTTTTTTACGTCTCGTATCTTTGAATCCCTCGCTACGCTCAGGATTCTAACCTAGAATCACTCGCTACGCTCGTGATTCAATAATAGAATCCTTCGCTTACTCGGGATTCAAAATCATCACACGCAGCAAAAACCAACTTTGCTCTCTTGTTGAACAAATAACTATTTCACCTCAGCAGCTCAAACAAGCAGGTTTTGCTGCTTAAAAACAGTGAGCAAAATTCAATTTTGCTGCGAGCGAGAGGCAAAGTAGCTTTTTAATTATTTTTTTTAAATGCCGTGAGCAGTGCTGGGGCTACTCACAACAGTCACAACATTCGAAAAAATTTAACTTCACTTTGTTCTGTCACTTTCACTTCGATAGGAAAAAAGCGAGAGATAGAAACAACTTGATTCGAAGTTCGATTTTCAAATTCCACACATAGTAGGCCCAAAAAGAAACGCACGTTCGGATGCACACATAACCGTAAAATTGCAAACAAAAGTATCTGTTAAAGTTTGAAATGTGTTTATTATAACTATTTTATACAGTAGGTACAATCATTTTTTTTATTTAATGTTTTGAAGACAAAATTAATGAAAAATAAGAAGTTTATTATGTATCTACATAATTTTGTTATCGTTTTAACAATCTTTAATTTCGTGACATAAACCGCGGGGGCAGTTTCAGAACGCATTTCAAAAATAGCGGGATTATTGTAATGTAATGTTGACGATGTAATTTTTGTTAATTTGTCCGCCATAGCCAAAATAGCCATAAACAAGGCCTAGTTAGGTTTTTTTAAAGCCACAGACTACATAAAGCTGTATAAAGTTGTGTTTGCACTACGGCATTATCAAGTCGAGTGACAGGTTTTATCTGTTTCATGTTTATTTTTTCCACTTTTTATTTTATTAGTATTTTGCAAAAATGCTTGTGATTGATGCATAATTATGCGATCGTGTCGTTATTTAGTCGTGTATTCACCAAATGGTCACAACGGAAGACCTGCGTTGGCCCTACCAGCTTCACGCTGTGTTGTTCTCGCTGCTGAGGTGAAAAGTTGTAGGTACTCGTATGTCTCACACGAGACCAAAGTTTTTTACGTCTCGTATCTTTGAATCCCTCGCTACGCTCAGGATTCTAACCTAGAATCACTCGCTACGCTCGTGATTCAATAATAGAATCCTTCGCTTACTCGGGATTCAAAATCATCACACGCAGCAAAAACCAACTTTGCTCTCTTGTTGAACAAATAACTATTTCACCTCAGCAGCTCAAACAAGCAGGTTTTGCTGCTTAAAAACAGTGAGCAAAATTCAATTTTGCTGCGAGCGAGAGGCAAAGTAGCTTTTTAATTATTTTTTTTAAATGCCGTGAGCAGTGCTGGGGCTACTCACAACATTCGAAAAAATTGAACTTCACTTTGTTCTGTCACTTTCACTTCGATAGGAAAAAAGCGAGAGATAGAAACAACTTGATTCGAAGTTCGATTTTCAAATTCCACACATAGTAGGCCCAAAAAGAAACGCACGTTCGGATGCACACATAACCGTAAAATTGCAAATAAAACTATCTGTTAAACTTTGAAATGTGTTTATTATAACTATTTTATACAGTAGGTACAATCATTTTTTTTATTTAATGTTTTGAAGACAAAATTAATGAAAAATAAGAAGTTATGTATCTACATAATTTTGTTATCGTTTTAACAATCTTTAATTTCGTGACATAAACCGCGGGGGCAGTTTCAGAACGCATTTCAAAAATAGCGGGATTATTGTACTTAAAAAAAAAAAAAAGTAATGTAATGTAAATGACGATGTAATTTTTGTTAATTTGTCCGCCATAGCCAATAGCCATAGACAAGGCCTAGTTAGGTTTTTTTTAAAGCCACAGACTACATAAAGCTGTATAAAGTTGTGTTTGCACTACGGCATTATCAAGTTGAGTGACAGGTTTTATCTGTTTCATGTTTATTTTTTCCACTTTTTATTTTATTAGTATTTTGCAAAAATGCTTGTGATTGATGCATATGCGATCGTGTCGTTATTTAGTCGTGTATTCACCAAATGGTCACAACGGAAGACCTGCGTTGGCCCTACCAGCTTCACGCTGTGTTGTTCTCGCTGCTGAGGTGAAAAGTTGTATGTCTCACACGAGACCAAAGTTTTTTACGTCTCGTATCTTTGAATCCCTCGCTACGCTCAGGATTCTAACCTAGAATCACTCGCTACGCTCGTGATTCAATAATAGAATCCTTCGCTTACTCGGGATTCAAAATCATCACTCGCAGCAAAAACCAACTTTGCTCTCTTGTTGAACAAATAACTATTTTAGTGTACCTCCCCTACACGTAACTTGGAAATGTATTTTTTTTTCTCGTCTATCCCATAGTCTTGGGTGTCGTTGGATATCGTTCAAAAATATTGCAGGTTTGTGAAAACAATTTTTCGATTACGGGTTCCGTTCATGAAATATTAAGCTTTAAAGTGCTAATTTTTGTTCGCTAGTCAAGTGTCCCCCCGCCCCCTACAGCCAAAAACTCCAAAACCTACAATAAGTACCTACTGAAAAATGTATTTATTTAAAAAAAGCGCATATATATAACGAGTTTAAAGGGAAAACTATCACGACTACGTAGACTTACTTACTAGATACAGGCGACTAAAGTGTTTAGCTAAGACAGAACCACACTTTAAATAGAAAATTAGTTCATTCATGATGCTCGTCGTAACGGCTTCGGAACCCTACACTGAGCATGGTCCGACATGCTCTTGCCCAATTTCTAACTAAACTACCTACGTGTTACCTATATTAAATTTTACTATCATAGTTCCTATTGCTTCTAAAAATTGTGAGAAGAAGAATGTTCATGGCAGTAGCTTTTTTGCTGCCGGAGATTCAGGGTTCTTTGTCGCAAACCCACTTGACAGCGGAAAGGGTGCGGTGCGTCCCATACATGTCATAAAAGCGTTTCGATTCATTACGTGGCTGAGATGGCTTTAGTATGGAAACCGCCGGCTCTTAGGCCCGCTACCGTAGCCGGAAGGAATACTGAAGAAGAAGGAACATTGATGTGATGCCACTGCTGCCACAATTGCCACAAAGAAACTGCCGTGGCGCGAATAAAGAAAGCAGAGTTGGCGACTTCAAAGGGTTGTAATGCACACTATTTGAACGAACGTGGGACCTATCCGTTAATTTTTCATAATTTCATTTGCCACAATGGTCACCTTCATTTTCCCTAATATCACATACTTACCATAATTTTTGAATGCCATAATACTCGACTGTAGTGTCATAATGTTCAACCTCCCTAAAATACCAGATACCATAATAACATTTTCCATAACATTTTGATCATTGTTCAATGTTCATAACCCTAATATAATATGCCATAACACTTCATTTGCCATAATTTCGGAAAATGCAGATCCAGACTGTATCAGTGTGTTTCAGTGGTTATAATTAAGTATGTACTGGTATAGTCTGGATTACGGACTACTCTTATAATAACTTACCTATTCTAACCTACCTACTGTAAGGAAGGGCTCCGTTAGGTACGATGATGAGCGAAGCGAGGAGTGTTAGGTAAAACTGGGACCTTGCGGCGCGCGAGCCGAGCGAGCGAAGCGTACGTGCTGCGGGGAGCGGACGGCGAAGAGCCAGACCCTATTATTTTTTATAGTCCTGAATGTTTTGTGGCAAATAATTATTATGGCCTTTAACATTTAAAGCATACAATTTTATAACACTTTTTTTTTTTTTTTTTTTTTTTGCCCCGCGGCGACTTCAACAGCTACTACCGCCGGGCTATGGCGTTTCCACGAATTAGTGATTTCGCCAGTGTCAAGTGTATATAAGTATAAATCAATATAGCAATAAAATACAATCCAATCTTCTCTGGGAAAATTGGAAGCAACGTTGTTCGGTAGTTTGTAGGACAGAGGTCAAGATAGTTTTAACCTATGTACCACTTCGAGTCCACTTGTAACGAGAAGATAGATGCCAGATACGCGAAATAAGTCCAAGTTTTCAATCACTGTGCAACACAATGGCATAAAAAGTACAAATCACTATCAGAAAAGAACTTTGAACACCTAAATACACAAAAAAATAAAACTAAAACAAATTACACATCCGCCATCTTTTAACGTTGCAAATGACCCCCTTATAACACTTGATAATAGGGAAAATGAAAAGTATGGCATAGGTATTGTTATGGCAACTAACAATTATGTCAAGTGGAAATATACCAAATGATCATTATGGCACATTATTTGTTATGGCATATAAAATTGTCATATGAAATTCGGGTGTAAATGAAATTATTGCATATTATATAGATAGAGAACCGACGAATGTACTATACAAAGAAATACACAATATAATTGATAGACCAAAACTTCTATTAAATTTAAGAATGTTTTATTACTTATCTCAAATAGGCTCCCAACTTTTCTTGTGTGGCTTGTTAAAATGACAAGTTACCCTAGAATTTCTTCTAGTCCGCCGTAAGCTAAATTTATTATGTTCAATTATTATTTTTCCTCGTGAAAATAAGATGATTTTAATTTAAATAAACTTGTACTGAGCCAACTTAGCTTAAGTATTTTTAGAAAACCAAGAATGTCAATATAAATAACTTCTAGAGAAAATATAAAAATAAACTTTTTACCAGCAAAGCTTTTTGTATTTTTTGAATGCAACATTAGTACAGTGTTGTCACATCTACCAACTTATTGGTAGATCTACCTAATTTGCCTCCTGTCTACCTATCTACCACCCTCGGCCTCAAAGCTACCTAATTTTGATATTTTTCCAAAATGTGATGATTGTAAACATTTTTCCATGCGTGTAGTGTAACGAAAAGTTACTTGCTATCGAATTTAGCCTGTCTTGTAGTTTCAGCAATTAAAACGGAGCGCGTAACGTTAAGCGTAAAAAAAAATTAGTAGCTCTCTGTGAGTGACAGCTGACACTGACAGATAGCAAAGTATTTCGCGGCATTTTAAGTAAGTTTGGTGTTAATTTTGAACATTTTATACGCATTTTTAATCATTAAAAACAGGGTGGTAGATCTACCTAATTTTCATTTCAAATTCTACCAATTTCTACTAATTTTTGGATCCTGTTCTACCAATTTGATAAAATTAGATGTGACAACACTGCATTAGTACAAATGTCAATGTCAAGTATTGTCAAGCAAATAATTATTGGTTAGGACAGCATTATAACCTTAAAAAGTACAATTATTAACTTTTATTTTATTTTAACTTATTAAAAATGAGAGAGAACTTTTTATCTAACTGCGAGAAAAGCTTTTTACAAAGGATTATATCTGAGGGTCACGTAAGTTAACTACAATATTATTATATTAATAAGTTTTAAGATACATCCATAGTGCATTGTTTCGAAATAATAACAAACATTTATCACTTATTGCAGAGACTAGATGGAAGAATATACGATGAAAGTAGAAAGTTAGATATAGCGTTTGGATCTGAATACGGCGGTTGTATTGTTTCACTGGGCGACACAAAGTAAGCTTGAAATGAATTTTAACATTTTTCATCTATCAACTGAAGAATGCATGTTTAGCGCTTTTTTTACTTTTTATATTTGGATGTAGCCTTGATCCTGATCCCACTATCGCGAAGTTCCGTTATAAAATTTGTATTTTTTAATAGATAAGACAGAATTGTTAACAAACACACTTGCACTTATTGTTTTCCAGAGTGTTAGCTCAAGTTTCCTGTGAAGTAGTACAACCCAAACCAACAAGGCCTAATGAGGGTGTTATGCATATTAATGTGGAACTGAGTCCCATGGCTGCACCACAGTTTGAAGCGAACCGTCAGACTGATCTCTCTGTGTATCTAAACAGGTTACTAGAGAAATGTTATAAAGACTCAAAGTGCATTGATTTGGAGACACTTTGTATTGTTGCAGAAGAAAAGGTAGATTTTTAAAATTATTCTGTAAAATAATCCCACTGCTCCTCCATGAGTAACTATGCTCCATAGTAATAATTTTGTTTGTCACTCATAAGTCAAGGTTGATGACAAAGGGTGTAGCAGGATAAGCCTTCAAAAATTGCCCCCAAAGCTTTGAGTTCAAAACTACTATCAGTTGATGCCCCGTCAAATGAAAATAATTCATACCAATTTTTAACCCTCTACTGCCACCTGGAACCCCACGACATTCATTTAACCCTAAAACGTTTTTATTTATTTTCTCAAAAAGTATACAAAGGAGAATTGTCAAATTTTGCACAAATGTTGATGTGATCAATATAAACTATTTAAAAAAAAATGAGCCCTCTACTTACTTATTTTCCTAGAAAAAAACCTAAATTAAAAATTAAAACATCCTGTATAACAATTCAGGCTCGTTGTACTATCACCATTTTTTTACTAAATATTAACCAACTACCTATCTACATAATATGTAAGTTTCATGTAATTAACAAAGGTGGAACAATGTGAAAATATAGGTATTGTTCAGTACGTACCATGTATGTAACACGCTTACGGTGACGACATTAGTAAAAGATATCGGCCCGCCAACCGGGAAGCCATCCGTAATCGATCTTTTTTTAATTTGCTAATGTCGAATGTTTAAGGAAGATGAATGAAACTCATTAATACATTTTGAACAAGTGTTTCTGTTTATTTATTTTTAGTAAAATATAAATTCGAGTTTATGACAACAAACTAATTATTAACTCGTTTTTTGAAAATATTTGCAATCAATTTTCTTTTCTTTAAGTTTAAATCACTGTTTGCATTTGCAGACATTTTTTTCTTTTAAAACAGCAGCCAAGCTTCACGCCGAGGAGCGAATTATGAAAAATTATTCAAAAATCGAACACGGGCGGCATCACGGCCGAGGGCCAATTTTTTTTTAATTTGTTTCGCTTTCATGACTTAAGAACTTACGTAAAATGCTGAGTAACCTATGTTGATGTTGAGTGGGGACGCAGCCGAGGCAGACGGGCGGTCGAGTGGCTCTCCAGTCATTCCGCCCTGTTCCCCTTGGTCAGGCCTCAGGTTACTGGCCCGGCGGCGCTCCCATCCAGCACTGATCCCATCTTCTTGTTTTCCTACAGAACAAAAGTGCGTCCTGTAGGTTAATGCTTTTGAGTGTCTCTACTGATAATGAGTCCTCCCCGAATGTGCGATATCTCAGTGACGAGTACATTACACACTCGGTTAGGACGTGTTGGCTAGTTTCCTCTTTGCCACAGTGTGGGCATCGAGGATCCTGTTTGACTCCTATTACCGTCAGATGTCTGTTGAGTGGACAGTGTCCAGTCAGTATCCCTGTCAGTATGCTTAGATTGTACTTACCCAGATTTAGTAGATACCTTGTTCTGTTCTTATTTACCCTTCCTATCATGAGTTTGGATTGTCTGCATCCCTGAGCTGTTATCCATGCCTCATTTGTCTTTGTCTCTATTCTTCTGGCGATGACTCCTTTCGTTACCGTTGCGGATATCGGAAGGGCTGGCTCCGGGCCCAGATACTGTTGATCCGCCCCTGCTCTGGCCAGTTCATCTGCCTTTTCATTTCCTATTGCTCCACTGTGCCCTGGTACCCATGCTAGTGTTACATTGGTTTCTGTGCCTAGATTGTTCAGTTCGTTCCTGCATTCCTGTACCAGGGAGGATTTGATGACCGGATTGTCTAGTGCTTTTAGTGCTGCTTGGCTGTCTGAGTAGATTATAACGTGGCTTCCCGTTATATCGCTTCTTTCTTTGAGATCCTGCGCACATTTCATGATGGCATACACTTCCGCCTGAAACACACTGGTAAAGCCTCCTAGTGGTATCGTTGTATGCTCATTCGCTTCTAGGTTGTAGATACCTGCCCCCGCTCTTTTTGTTGAGGACTTCCATGAACCGTCCGTATAGCATGTCGCTCTGGGTTCCGGTACCTCTGTCTCCCAATTATCTCTCTCTCCTATATGGATTCTGTATTTCTTGTCGAAGAGTCTGAGTAACCTAAGTAGTACCTTTTTGCTAAACAGTAAAGTAAAATAAACAGAAACATTTGATCAAATATGTATTAATGAGTTTCATTAATCGTAGCAAATTAAAAAAGATCGATTACGGATGGCTTCCCGGTTGGCGGGCCGATATCTTTTACTAATGTCGTCACCGTAAGCGTGTTACATACATGGTACGTACTGAACAATACCTATATTTTCACATTGTTCCACCTTTGTTAATTACATGAAACTTACATATTATGTAGATAGGTAGTTGGTTAATATTTAGTAAAAAAATGGTGATAGTACAACGAGCCTGAATTGTTATACAGGATGTTTTAATTTTTAATTTAGGTTTTTTTCTAGGAAAATAAGTAAGTAGAGGGCTCATTTTTTTTTAAATAGTTTATATTGATCACATCAACATTTGTGCAAAATTTGACAATTCTCCTTTTTATACTTTTTGAGAAAATAAATAAAAACGTTTTAGGGTTAAATGAATGTCGTGGGGTTCCAGGTGGCAGAAGAGGGTTAAAAATTGGTATGAATTATTTTCATTTGACGGGGCATCAACTGATAGTAGTTTTGAACTCAAAGCTTTGGGGGCAATTTTTGAAGGCTTATCCTGCTACACCCTTTGTTAATAAGATTCAATGTATATGGACACAAAGTGAATCATTCTATAGCTTTACCTTAATGTAACCATGGCGCATAATTATCGGTGAGGGAGCAAAGTTGGAATGTTTTATGGTACCTTTTTAGGGTTCCATACCCAAAGAGTGCCAATAGGACCCTATTGCTAAGCCTTCACTGTCATGGAAACGAGGGTTCCACTTGACTCTTTTATCCCTTTACATATGGTAGACAAAAGTAGTTTGACAATGATTTAATTGTATTACAATCATATGTGGAATTGTAAAACTTAAATCAGATTTTCAGGTAAGCTGATCTAACCCTTAAATTACAAAATTAAAAAGAAATCTGAAATCTAGCCTCATTTGATTTGATTTAGAATGAATAAGTTATTTGCTTACTTAAAGGTTCACTTATCCATAAAGTTGGCCCTATAGCTAAATCAATAATGAAGAAGCACTAACTATAAAGATAAGCACCTCTTATTATAGCTGTATAACCCATATAAAACTTCAATTACACCAACTATTTTGTGTCGGTAATACACAAAATGGTGCTAGGACCTAGCACAGGACATTTGCAGCCTTAGGATTGCAGTCTTAAGATTTATATGTAATTGAGTGTATCAAATCCCACTTACCTTTAGGAGGATTATATGCTTGATACAAAAAAAAACCCCAAAATGGATCTGGATGGCTGTAAAAATAAAATAAATACATATGTTATTATTTCAGCTGTAACTAAAAAAAAACTTAAATATTATATTTTAAAATTATAGGTCTGGTCATTACGAGTAGACATCAAAGTCCTTAACCATGAAGGGAACCTGGTTGAATGCACCAGTATTGCCGCATTAACTGCACTAGCTCACTTCAAGAGGCCAGATGTCACACGCAATGGAGACGCTGTCACTATACACACTATGGCAGAGAAAGACCCCATACCCACAGTCTTATATCACTACCCAATTTGTTTGACTTTCGCAATATTCAATAACGAGTAAGTATCTAATGCTTTGTACTCTTGTGTATTATGTACATATTTAGTTGTTTGTAGTACAACCCAGTATCTATGCAGGCCATAGAATATACTAGTTCTACGTGAAGATCAATGTATGTTTTGTGCAAAAGATGTAAAACCATTCAGGTATTACGTTATAAATGTATCATTTGGTTCAAATTCTTGCTGTTACACTGACATTTAATAACTTTTTTTGGTAATGTTACTTACGGGACACAGTAGTCAGAGTTAAAAACAGTTAAAACTATTGACTGTTTCTTCCTATTTAGAAATATTGACTTACTTTTATGAATGCCACAGGCTTACAATCATCGGCCACACACACGTTGGAGATAAAAAAGTTTAAAAAACAAAAACAACTTATAATTTTTCAAATTGGTCCAGTGGTCTTCGAGTAATCGGGGAACATACAGTCTCGAGATTTAATTTGGGACCCACCTTAGGTCCAAAGGTGACATTCTACAACAATAAGGTTGAGTTTCCTAAAAGTTACAAATGACTTGACATCTCTAATGAAATTGACGACTTCAAGCATATTTTTTTGAAATGGGTCCCAAATTAACGCTCGTGACCGTACATTAAAAAGAACAATGAATTGAGAACCTCTTTTTTTTTTTGGTCGGTTTAAAAAGAAACTTTATTTCATATGAATTAATTAAGTTAGTCCTACTGAAGTTAGGTACTTAAGAGTAAATTAACAGCCTTGACAATGATGCAGATTCATATTTTCCCACACAATAACTTATTGTGTTGGGAAATATTGTAAACAATAGAGTATTTAAATACACAGTAGAATAGTTTAACAAGGACACTGAAAGCAAGATGACATGTTCGTTTATCCCGTTCTCCACACTGGGTTAATGTGTCATACTTGGAATTCATTATTTTCGTTAAGTACCTACTATGAAAGTAAGACAGTGTTTATGAGATGAGGGTAATGTAATGCGTCATACATGTACTGTACGGCAGCCAGCAAGCATAATAAATAAATATCAGGGGGACAAAATCACATAAATTGACCTAGTCCCAAACTAAGCTCTAGGCTTGTACTATGTGTACTAGACGATAAATCTACTTATATAGAGAAATGCATACTTAAATACATGGTAAATATATCCAAGACTCGGAAAAAAAAACTTCTTACGCTTACACTAATATTTGCCTATACCGGGAGGGAATAGAACCCGGGACCGCCAGCTTTGTAGGCAGGGTTACTTACTACCAACTAGGCAAAACGCGTCGTCCGTGTCGCAGTGATTGAAAACCGGTTTATTTTCCGTTGCGGTTAAAACACACTGTTAGAGCCTAACCCATAATAAAGGTTACGCTCACAGGGAGCGAAATGCATTTACCGGTTAGAGAGCGCTCCTTCCGTGTGAACCGAGACAAGGGTGAATGACGGAAGCGCTCTCTAACCGGTTATAACCGGTAAATGCATTTCGCTCCCTGTGAGCGTAACCAATTCGTTGGAACGTAACCCAAATAATTAACCGGTTTAACCTAAATAAATACCGGTTTATTTGTAACCGGTTACAATCCCTGCCGTGTCGTCGCTTATGTCAACCACGGGTATAGTATGTGTGGTATAATCTTCCCAGGTGAATTTTTCGCTTCGAGCCCTAATCTTTCAAACAAAGGCCATTGTCTCTATTATCGCAAAGCCGCTAGCTACCGAGTTAGCACGTGCCACTACAACATTCATATTGAAAAACAAACTGTATCGTCTTAGTATTAGGGTTCAAATTTAAAATAATATGAGTGCCGTATTGCCTCGGGGCGGTCTATCGTCCTACACTACCAAAACGTAATGTCCAGAATATCAGTGAATTTAAATTTGAACCTTAATACCATGACGATACCGTTTGTTTTTCAATATGAATGTTGTAGTGGCACGTGCTAACTCGGTAGCTAGCGGCTTTGCGATAATAGAGACGATGGCCTTTGTTTGAAAGATTAGGGCTCGAAGCGAAAAATTCACCTGGGAAGATTCATACTATAGCACAAGTTGTATTTATTTTCTCGCTTGTCGCTCAGTGCGTCTCTATAGTTACTAGATAGAAAGGGAGATCCTAGCGACAACCTTGTCGCGGGCAACTTGTGGTAGCCGCGCTGTCACACAATAAAGTCTTCTACTTATTACTACATTGTTTAAAGTGCTTATAAAAGGAACCCTTATAAATCACACACACAAACCCTTGCAAAGAAAATGGGCACTTTCGATTTTTTCGAGTAGTTTCAATATAGGTACAGTCACGTCTAATAATATGGATACCGTTAAACTTTCAAAAATATGGAACCACGACTACTGCAAGGGAATAAAGTTGTATATATATTTCTGAAACGTTGTTAATGTATACATATTTATGATGCTGACTGTACTAAAACTAAATAATATTTTATGCTACAAAAGAAATAAAATATTGTTAACGAAGAAAAATAATGATTTTATATAAATTATATAGGATAAAATATCATTCAGTTACAGTATGTTTAAATTAAACTACATGGAAATATCGAAAGTAGGTATAGTCTAGGAAATATGAATTGAACATTTACTTTTTCCACTTAAATCTTTTTGTAAATATCAAACAAAAGCTAGTTGTAAAAGTGCCCCCGTTCTTCAAACAACACAGCGGACCGAAAAGTCTTGATATTTGCGGCACGATTTTGTATCACAATTTTATTTGAAAAAGAAAAGTAAAAAATAAAATGTCCAATAGGTTATGATATTTTTTTATTAGTAAAAATGTATAGGATACTTTTACATTAAGTATTTCATTCATCCGAGTCACTAGTACTTGAACTTGTGGAACCAACTACCCACATAATATCACAGATTTTTTTTTTAAATGTTTTATAAATTTTATAATACACCCCCAAAAGCAAAATTATTTTATTTAGATTACTATCTGCACCCAAGTGAAGAAGAAAAAACAAATAGTATCAATACTTTTCAATCCATGAGTAGTAGCCATTTCTGCACCCTGAGTGTCGAAGCGACTCATAATTAAGCGTTTGTTTTCACTATTCAAGGCTATACGTCGTTGACAATAAGTAGTATAATCGCGTGTAAAAAAATGCACTTTAGTCGCTCCGGCTCCCAAGTGAGGATTAGTGCTGTTATGAACAATAGATACGGGTGCTCGACTTCTCATTGTCCGGTAAGTGTTTACGCCGAACAAAAGATCGCAAACTAAATAAGAAGTTTCCAATTTATATTTCTCAAACTATACCTACCCGTTTTCTTTGCAACGTTCATTATTATGTGAAAAGGCTTTATTTGCATATAATAGGCTTTTGTTTTCAATTACTGCTTAGTTCTCTAAGTGAAAGATGCTTTTTTTTTGTTGCAGCATATTAATATCCGATCCCAGTTACATCGAAGAGTCAGTGTGCACCAGCAGCACCGACGAGGGCATCAATACCGGCGGTGGCTTGCTCGTCGTCGGCATGAACCAGTACAAGGAGCTGTGTTTACTGGACTTGACCGGAGCAGCTATATACAGCCCCAACTTAGTGCATAAAGCCATCCTCAGTGCTGCCACTCGGTGTAAGGACATTGTCGACAAGGTCAAGGAGAGCATAGTCAGTGATGACACTATGAGGTAAAGTTCAATCATTCAATTCGGTTTTTGTTGACTAATATTTGATTTGGAGTTTCCTTCACTTGAACACGTTACTAAGCGATTGGCCGAAGCATATTGTTGCCCGCTGCCGAAATTATCCGGAGTATAAGTACTCTGTCCTTTTCTGGGACTCAAACTATCTGCGTAACAATCAGCCAGTGTTCCGTCATCGTACTGTTACTCGCCGACGCGACACTAATTGGTCGAGTACGTCCCCCTCGCATCTCGTTGGGAGGGGGAAAAACGAACATAAAAATAATTCAACCAATAGTTCACATCCGACTATATTATATCTTTGTGGTTTTGTTACCAATATTTTTATCTTGAGTGATAAATGATAATTAACCACACAAGTTATTTGAAAATAGTTTTTTTTATCTAGTATCTACAATACCGCTGACAGTAGTCGTACTCGGAAGTAGCTGTACGTATTAGTTTAGTAACATATTACGTTTATTTACCGGAAGACCGATCGACCGCCCGCCTGATCCGGCCGGGCGTCCCCACTCATCATCATCAAGTCATCAACGTATTAGTGACAGACGACAGTGTGCTTTGAAATTAGTATATAGCTGTAACAATGTACGAAAATCGACTACTTCTGACTTTGATCGCATAATAAACCTAGAATATAACATCCAATAATAACATCTATTTGTCATCGACCGATTAAAACATTGGCTAACATGATTTTTACTTTCCATATTTGTTTTCAGACAAAAACGTGTCAAAATAAATTTCGCCAATATAATAACAAATGAACATGTACTGTCGCTAACTAGAAGGGACCTCAAAATACGATTGAAGCACTACAATGTCGATGACGTACAGCCTAAAGATGAAGAAATGGAGGAAGATGAGGAAGAACCCAGTAAATACGATGGTAGGTGTTTTTTTTACATAATATTGAGAAATTATCGGGGGCAAGGAAAACCAATAAGCTAGGCCTGTTGGGCGATTGCAAGTGGCAACCATAAAGTGGTCCTCTATCCCTAGCAAACAAAATGTAAGTGGGTTTAAAATGAGTTAATTTTGAAAACTTTCAACCTGCTTATACTCATGGTATCTGCTCTAATGCTACGTTGTCACAACGTAGAGTCCTGGGTAGTGATTCTGTAAACAACGCCGGTCGTGCGGACTGTCGAGTGAAACCAAGCGGCGAAATTAAGTAGTCCCGTCAGTACGAACAAAACACATTGTAGCGCGTGCATTTTCAATTAAGCAGCCTTATACGTTCGACCCATCGTGCTGCTAAATTGAAAATGCACGCGCTACAATGTGTTTTGTTCGCACTGGCGGGACTACTTAATCTCGCCGCTTGGTTTCACTCGACAGTCCGCACGACCGGCGTTGTTTACAGAATCACTACCCAGCTTGTTTTAATACTTTGGCGCAAGCGTCAAATGACAAAGACCTGCGTATAAAGCATCTCAACGTGGGCATTAGATATAAGAAGCAAAAAAGGCCTGGAGAAAACAAATTCACTCATTAAGATGGTGAGGGAAATAGGCCGTGCATCCGATGGAAGGATATTGAAACTGCGGTTGCTACAAACGCTAGCAACTCTTCGAAACGCTTCCCATAAGTAATGTTTGGGTGGTAGGACCTCTGACCTCATGTAAAAACTGCCGCCCCAGTATTATTAATGTTGTTGCAGTCATACATATATTTGATTTTAATTTTGCTTCGGTGTGAAGGTAAGAATGCCGGTAAAATTACATAGAGGCATTCCATCCGGTGACCTATCTTTACTCCTGTTTCTCAACCGATACGTTGCGGAACGAAATTAAAATTATGCCTTTTGCCGGTGCGATGCGTCGTCGCAACCCTGTGATTTTAAAATAGAGCGACGCACGTATTTCAACGCATCGTGTGGCATGTCGTTCTAATTTATGTAGAACGCCGCGGTGACGACAACGCACCGGCAACGTCGGTGTTGCACCTCTCTAGTCTTGTGTAGATATATCACAAGTAATTAAAGAGAACTGGAACGCACAAATCATCCACAACTTCTACAGCTATATGTTTCATATTCGTATGTAACATGCCCTGAATTTAGTTGCCTATAATATTACACTCATAGGATTGAATGAATATAACAAGTATGCTAGTTTGTTTCCTTGTATAGTCGCTTACTTAATTGTACATACAATTTCTTTTCAGTTGTTTCATCTGTGCCTCAAACTGCTGAAGTCGTGTCTAAGAAGAGTGGATCAGGATGGGTCGAAATTTCATCGGAATCAGAAGAAGACTGTACAATAGTAGATTAATAGTCATGTATGTTACATAAAATGTAATAAAATTCCATTTTACAATTAACTGTTATAATCACTTAACAGTATTATAGTACAGCTGTCTGTGGTATCATTGAATTACAACTAAGGAACTGTTTGCTAAAACTCGCTTTTGTAGACTAAAAGCCGCAAGGTCTCCACAACCTGTCAGAACCATATTCATAAGAAAGTAAAAACTCATGGATATCATTTAAATGAAACCCATGTAATAAGAAAATACGAAAGTAGTTGTAAAAATAAGGATCCTACTCACAGAGCTTAACGCGTAAATAGAACGGCGGCAAAATTACCTAACAGGCTGGCCGCTCCTTTTTACGGTTTCACGCCGGCCGGTGCAATTACGACCAGACGTATGTTCATCGATTTCTCCGTCAATTGTGGACAGATTTAAAATATATTTTTTTGGTTTGGTAGTGTATATATTCCCGAGGTGGTCCCATTGTCCCCAAATCGGAATCTAGGGAATCAGTGAGGAATTGAGGAAACTCCTCAAATATTGTAGGCAAACATATAGCGATTTTAGTATTTTTAGTAACAAGTCATATGTATTCTGAAAGTATCGTTTGGTGAAGTGGAACTGATGATGAAGACCACAGATGGCCACCGGAACTCCTCAACGGTACCTATTTCAAGGATGGCGATAGGATATCTCGATTAAGATAGTTAAGCGACTACAGCGAAGAACATTTAATCGTTTAAATATGACTATGACCTTCCCGCGGCGTTGGTTGCGTCGCGCTTGAAATGTCTTAAAGTTTCATATCAACTAAGAAGTGGGACTACACCTTAATGATCACTAAAAGTATAGAATAAAATATGTTGTAAAATTGTTGTTTTAAAAAACAAAAAACCACCTTCTGAAGCGCAAAAAATAACTTCTATTAAAATGATAGGTATAGTTTAAACTTTTTCAACTGAGCTTATCCTCCTAAGAATACAAAGCCATTATGTAGTTAACACTACAAATTAGGACGAGCTCGCAGTTAAAGCAGATAATAACCGCCTTAGAAGGTTAACATAGATTATCGACTCTATTTTTTTAGACAATAGACTACAAAATACAGTAATAGAATAAGAGCAAAAAAAAATTTTTGCGTTTTACAACCGCCCGACTAAGATTGTCTAGATAAGTGGAAGAGCTCAGCTCAAAAAGTTTATTTTCAACCAAAAACCGACTTCAGTTGGACTAACCTATTATCTATCATTTTAATAGATAATATTTTTTGAAGGTAGGTTTGTTCTTTTAAACATTTTACTCATAGATATTTTAGAGACAATTAACTTGATAATACCTTTTCAAACTCGTGTTTATGATAAATCCGACTCTCTAAGTGCGGGCGTTAGTAATTTTGCGGCACACACACACAGCGTTAGTGGATTTTGAGCTCTGGTGAGGAGGGTCCTTTATATTTTGACGCAAACTTAACAGTCAATAGAAACCAGTATTACAAGTAGTTAGATACAAAACATGCAAAGATAAGTGAATGTTGCTGCATATGGTTAAGACGGGTTGTTTTTGCTGTGTTTACATCTGCCATATTTTACAAAATGTTAGCATTAACATAATTCATTGTTTTATTAATATAATTCAGTGGCGGTTACTTCAATGCTGTTACAACTCTGACAATTTGCATAGACAAAAACACATTATTACTAAAGTAATCTTTATTCCAATTTTAAACTGTTAGGGAGAAATACAAAAACTAATCGTGAATTGAGAGTACTTCTCTTGTAGTTCAATCTTGACACCTGTCATTGAAATATCATTTTATAACCTACCTACTAACCTCCGTCCGCGTTGAAGTCGTTTATCGCTATTCCCTTGCAAACTGTACGAATTTCCGCGATAAAAAGAACCTAATGTTCTCCCTGGGGCTAAAAGCTATCTCATTTCATTCATCTTGGTTCAGCGGTTTCGCTGTTAAAGCGTCAGAAACGAATAATAAGGAGTTACTCTTGCATTTATAATATTAATATCGAAGAATAGATCGGTTTTGATGGTTATAATTTAATTTTACTGAAATGACAGATGTCAGGATAGACTTCTTATCTTCCATTTACTGTAGTTAGTGCCCGTTTATGCGCGGGGTGACGAGATGTTAGGTAGGCTACACCGCTTACCCCCAATAACGGCCTATTCCCACTTATCCACACCTTTTTGTTCACACTGTGAATTAGTGGATTATTTTTTAGGGTGCAGACTAATGAGAATTTATTTTCCAATCTGTAAGGACAAGTGGGAATAGCCCCCCCTAACATCCATCCGCGGGACTATAGAAAATGGACTTGTATAGTAGGTAGCTTGGACAAGCTGTGAGTGCACATGCAATCTGCATTACGGAAGTTGTTCTCAATGTAAACACAGCCAAATAATACATGGGTCAATAATACTTATCAATATTGAACTAAAGCAAACAGTAACTTACGTAACATATATAAGTCCACTGACGACATAACTATTACATTAGCATTGCATTTCCCTCATAAGTTAACAATCATACTTAACATTTTGACACTGCAAGGATTTCATAATATAATACAAAAATATTGTCTAATTACACTAATTGGAAATAAATATTACTAAATAATGAAGTTCATTTCAAACATAAGATGCTTACAGAATAAAACATTCACACAATGCTTAGAATATACATCCTGTAATCCTGTAACATCAGGCAATGATTTGAAAACAATTTCATAAAACTGTTTAAAATGTCGCACAATAATATTATTACATCAAGAATAAAACTTCACGCATTGATCTTCAATCTCATTTTACCTATAAATCTGTCTTGATACAAGATAGTATCCTGAATGATCATTAAAGAAGAGAAATGTTGAGAACCTATCAATTGAGGCCAGCACTAAATCTAAATGTATATCTAAACTAACAATTACCACAATCTACACAGAGTCAGAGTTCATTCCATTTTTTTGGTCCAACTTGTTACCATTGGTTTTCACCATATAAATAAAATATGTCATAATCTCTTTCTCATTTACTGGTAAAGTCTTGAAGTGTTTTTGTATAGCCTGAAACAATAAAAAACACAATGTTAAATTATTTGCCTTCTGTTTGGAGAAGGAAAATTATTGCTTTAATTACATTTTAGTTGTTTTCATAATTGTAGCTTATTTAACTGTACATATTCATGGCAAATAAATAAGCTCAATGGATACAGCTATTTGGTAGTAATTAAAAGATTTATATTTAAACAGAACTGGTATTTACGAGCTATTAATTGACTTTGATTGGAAAGAAATTAAGCTACAAAAACAATTAATATGCAGTTAAAATAATGATAAACATTCTCTTTTCAAATTAACATAAATGAAAATGGCTCTTCGAGTTCCAAAAAAAGAAAAGGATAGGTGTAAGGTGAACATTATTATGCCGCCGGTATCTAGGACTTACTTTTCAAATTTGTTTTGGGCTCAATAGTACTGAAAATATAAGTAGTCATATTGCATTTGACATGGTATTGTGTTGTTTTTAAGTCAGCTGCTATCACTGTCAATTTAATAAGCGCTATCATTAACTTTGACAATACAATAACATGTCAAAAGAAATATGGTTTTACCAGGTAAAGCTGACCCGATCAGATCTGATAAGGCACCATTATTCCTGTCATTAAGAAGTTTACTGCTTCAAAAATACCTTTTATCTTGCACACACGTGCCACCTTCACCACATTTAATGAAAATAAAGGTCATAATAAAATTCCATGACCTATAAATGTTTATATTAATGTTAATATTTCTGTCTAAGTATAGTTTTATTTGTATGTTATAATTACAAATAAAGTACCAGGTTCCTAATGCACACACATACTTTTATATATAATTCATTTAATTCTAGGTCAACACGGGAAATAGACAAAACATGTCTCCCTTTGTGTGTAAAAAATAATTTATGTTTTGATTTTTTTCTAGACGAGGTTAGTAGTACCATAAGAGGAGCCTTTCAATAAATCCTATCAATGATACACATCTGACTGAGTCAGCACTTTTAAAATATAGAATTAAAATTTTAAAGTTATCTTTTCTGCTAGAAATCTTGCTACTAGTACAGTTCAATCACAATTAACTTTTTGGCAGTATGGTTTCTTGCCCAACAAAGGGTCATGTAATATTCATTTGGAGTAAACTTTCTGCAGGTTATGTTAAGATGATACAGTAAAAAAATTTTACACAATCCATAGATCAAAACACCAGAGAAAGGGAATTCAAGCACTTAGTAGTACCGTAGTAGTACATGTACCTACAATTTCTTAATATTTTACTGTAAATAAAATTGTGTGAATACTCACATCAGCTAATTGAGCCTTATTAGTATTAGTGCCTGGCCGGGTTGGCACTTTGTAGTGCCGCTTGTACCGCCTCAACGTGCTGACTTGCAGCCCGAACCAGTCCACCTCCGGCGAATCCATGTCTGCCTCATTACTGTCGTCTTCGGAGTCCTTGGTCCTCCTCTGCTTTGTCCTCGCGCACTGAATCATGTTTTTATGATAGTCACAAATGTATGTGTGCCTCGCCTGTGGAACCAAGTTTTAAATTAATTAATAATGATAGCCCTAGCTTTTAACTGATGACGAGCTGACCTTACCATTGGGGGTTCAAGAGAGGGAAAGAGAGAGAGAGAGAGATATACATGCGTGCATGAGGGAGCTAGTTAGTTAAACTGCCAGCATGTCATATTTCTTTGTTGTTGCCTGTACTTTTTCAGAACCTATCTCAATTCAATGTAAATCAAAATATTTTGAGCCTAGGCTGATGCTAAAGAAAGGATGTTTAATCAATTTCAATTATCTGCAAATTTTGTCTTGGTTAAATGAGTGCCATTTTGTGTATGAAAGTGTAGTAGATAGTCACCTGGGGGTCGATATTCAACTTGAGCCGCCTCTGCGTGACAGTCTTCTGGATCCGCTTGCTATACGCAGCGTTGCCTGCTGATCGCCTGCACCGATCGCTATCATCCACAAGGCAACATATTTGGTCGGAATTTCCTCGGGAATCTTCTTCTCCTGTACTAAACCCGTTGTTCATTTGATACTCGCGTTGAATCATATATAAAGAATAAGCTTCACGTTTCTCACAGACGTCGCACGGGCGATTGACGACGAATCGACGTATTCACAAAGACGCGCGATTGAGGTTATGCTTTACAACAACACGAACCATTTCTACGGTGTAGTTGAGCGAAAACATGAGAATAAACGGCCGCAGAGTCAGTTTTTAAGCTTCGGACACCATTTGGAGGTTGAAATTCCTCAATAGCAGCGCATATTCACATATAGGTTCATCACTTGTCTTCACAACAAATCCGGGATATTTCCCAATAACCGCTATATATAACTGTTCCTTTCACTACGAGATTAAAAAATATTATTTAGGAGCAAATTTTTATACATTAGTACCTTTAGCAATTTAAAGAAAAGAGACGATATTGCCACCGAATACACAGACTTTCGTACCGATCGCTTTAGCTTATAGCCATTCGTTCGCGTCAATCGCTCCTCAACTGTCAACACGACTAAAGACGTAGCGCGCACCGAAAACAAGAACGTAAATGAAATTTGTTCTTTCTTTCTTCCCCGGCTTACGAAATGAGCGCTTGGTGGAAAACAGATCGTTCGCACTGTGCGTGAATGTGTGCATTGATGCAATGTATGTCAGTCGACGTAGCTATATTTATGTAACTATAAACAAAAAATAAAGCCCACGCCGGCCGCGTGATTGGGTGTAGCGTGGCGGGACATTTAATTTTGACCAATCGTGGCGAATTGCCGCTGACATTGTCTACTCGTGTATTCACTTACGACAATCGCGAAGTTCCCTACGTAATAAGCGCTGAAATCGTGTGCTCGTTCGTATTATACACATACTCGGTGAGTTTTCCTTTTTCATTTTATTCATATTGTAGATTTCATTTCGTTTACGGGAATTGTAGTCATGGACGTATTATTACTACTAATCCAGCGGTCAATTCTGAAGCGATATTTATAGTTCTACATTCTAATTTTGTAAGCAAATGGCTGCCGAAGTAAAGTGACACTATAGCTATGACAGTTCTGTTGGTAAGTAGCTATCCATCAATGTGTTGTGTTGACATTGTGATGTAGTTGTATTTTGCTTTCATAGGTAGGTATATGAACGATTAGCAGCTATTCGCTATTATTTCATATTAATATCTTTCAAATAAGATTATGATACATGAAACTATAGCGATAATATGGTTAATTTACTATTTTAGGCCATTTATCTAAATCTTTTATTGGGTTTTTTTTTTCAAAACTGATAAGATGAGTAGTAGGTAGTAACAATAATAAACAATCCTTAGTTTGATGTTTCATCTTGTCATCTCCAAAATGTGAGATTGAATTTTTCTTGAATTTGAGTGTTATATTATCACTTACCTATAGATACTCAGTGACAGCCGATTCACGTTGTAAATAATATAGCGGTTCTTATGAGATATGTGCTTCACGTTGTAGGTATTATTACTAATATTATGTAGGTAATTTAATAAATTAGGTAAAAACCAATCGTTGGTAAAATCGAAGTAAGTACCTAATTTAAATTTTAAATTAATTATTTAATCTTTTGAATCGGTATCAACAGTTATTTTTGCAAAGTAGGTATATAATGAGCCATCGTTATTAAAAAATGCCTGCTGCAAATATTAAGTTCACTAAAAATGTCCTGGCAAAATTAAATGAAAATGACAATCGATTGAACGCATAATTTTTAAGTGTTAAGTAAGTAGGTACCTACCTATAACCTTACTTCGTAATAAGAAAGCAAAAAGGCAGAAACGATCGTGGTAGGCACTTTACATTATAAAAGTTGAAAAAACGTTGTTTCTCTTAATAAACGGTAAAAACGGTTTTGTATTCATTTTTCCTTTATGGTAATTACAAACACTCGATATTGACCAATTTATGACGGTGACGACCAGTAGTTATTACTTAATCGTTATTTTTTTGCTTTACTTCATGTATTTTTTTTCAGAGTTTACTGTAATTTTACGGAATGAAGAAAGACACGTAACATTTTAATCCTGATATTAGTCCCGTACTTAGTAATGTCTTCGGTGAGTTTGCAGTGTATTCAGTTATTCATGTTTCGCAAGCTTATTTTAAATGCCGCAAAATCATACACCATTCACCTTACCTACTTGACATTGTATCCATGGAATTGTTTTGTCTTTTATCTCATCCACATTTATTATTGCTTGATTTCTCTAAACAGTATCAAGGAATAAGAGGTTTAAAATCGACGGGTTTTTCCCTTCATATCCCATTCTAATTCTTAAGTATTCAGCGAACGAACTTTGTTTACCAGCTGCTTCAGCAGTCAGCACACGCTTTCGCTCACTTATCACCAAAAATCCGAAACTTAGTTTACAAAAACTGCCTAAGAATTTTCGAGTTAGCATTATGGGTTGAGAATTCAAAGATATAAAAAATTTCGTGTTTATGAGGAACTAAGTATAGAGGGGATTACGCAAATTTCCAAAATTACTTACATGGTGAAAGTCTCGGTAGCGTAGCATAAAAGGTGCTCATTCGGTTGCATCTTCCGAGCACACTAATCGTCATATTTTTTAAATTTCCTCACCTTATAGGTACCACCATTGGAAACTGATCAACTAACTCAGTAGTCAGTACATATTTCATAAACGAGTGTACTTTTGCACAAGTCTCATGCATTAATATTTTTTATTGGTTAATTTTTTTACCTCTACTCGTATAAGCTTTTTAAACCTTCTTTTTACATATATTCGTAGGGGAACAAGTTGTCCGAATTTTCATTTTTCCGAAAGCTATGTTATGCTGGCGCTATTTTTGATTAAGTGCATAATTTAATTGTCATATGTTGATTAGGTTCGGTCAGATTTATAAGCGATATCAAAAAGTTTTATCTTCTACCAGAAAAACGCGTTCGGACTCTTCGGAATTATATATGTAGCGTAATGGTAACCGACTACGAATAATGTAATATTCGTAGTCGGTTACCGTAATTTTGTTTCCAATGATTGATAAAAATACTTTAATGCTTAATGGTTCAAGAAACGGGTTTGGCAAATATGACCAGATAAACAGATAGATATTTAAATTTTCTCTTATCGTCAATAAAAAACCATAACGCGACCGTAGCTAATGATGAATAATCTAATGCTTTTGTGTGGTAACGTAAGTGGTATCTTGTATCTTATTAAGGCTTATACCTATTTAAAGAAAAAGCGTGTTAATTCTGACATATAAATAATTAGCATCTCTACCGTGTTCATTTAAATTTATATAAGGTAAGTATTGATTTGTTGCCAAGGGCATGGTTGGTTTGTTGTCATCCAATAAAACTATCGATTATGTACTTCCTTTTTCACTACCTGAAATTGCGCTTGTAGTTTGTAGGTACACATTAGGTGACTGGTATATTTGTACAAAAGGAGCCAGTCTTTTGACCTTTTCCTCGTTGCTGATCTTTCGCAACTTTAGTTTTGTAGCTAAATTGGTTATTTATAATGGACATAAGCGATAATTAAACCACTGGTCTATCTTTACCCCTGTTTCGAGGCACCAGGTAGCCTGAGACAACCTGGCTTTGACAAACAATCAACGAAGTAAAAGTTGGCTTGAACAAAGTAAAATGGTATTTCATGATAAATATTATCATGTTTTTTTGCCATGTCTTGCATGGGATAATGGGATACATACATACCGTCATGCCTTCATCCCAGAGTGAGGTAGACATAGAGCTACATAAATAATTATCAACAACTAATGGGAATTGTGAAGATATCGAAATCTATACAAATAAATCTCTTTTGTGAATTACAGTCAAATAAGACAAATACCGCAAGGCCTAAACCACAGGTCCTAGGGACTTGAAAATTGGAGAAAATATTCGTTTGGTACCTTAGGTGTGCATGAAGAAAGGATTTTTGGAAAAGTGACCCTCAACGAGAAGAAATAGCGGGATACTAGGTAATTCTATTCGTATGCGTACAAAGTTACGGTCGTCCTCAGTCCTCTCGTTTTAGATATCACGGAGAACTCCATACTACAGCCATCCAAACTATGCGACATCTTGGTGGGGTGTTCCTTTTAAGTGTATAAACAAACGTTTTGGAGAACAGAATCGTGCAGTTAAAATCTTATTTGAATTCAAAATAAAGTGTCTGAGACTTGCATATCCGAATCAATACCTGTAACTACTCAACCTAGTCCAACCATTCCTTTGCATAATTATACAACATTTTGATAGGACTATACTTACTCATTATGGAATGGTTTTTACTGCTCTTAACTAGAAAAAAAAAAAAGTTTCTGGAATATAGAATTAAAAAATTCTTCCTATACAACGCGTAGTGATGGTTAATCTCAACAATAACGAACACAGAAAGGTTTAGAGAAGATGCAATATCAATCGTGAGTTTTTTTACGACTGTAGATACTCCTTATCCTACTACACCTATCTATCATCATCATATTTCATGTAATTCATTTATATGATCGATAGACCCAATGTAGGTACAACATACCAAATACTTAAAAAGAAAGAGAAGCATTGACTGCGTTTGAATAAATGCACCTACTAAGTGAATAGCTGGGCTCACCCTTCTCATTTATTTTACAATACATTATTGTACTAACTTATTTTCGTATTTTTTTTAGCTGCCCAAACTCAACCTGTTAGGAGAAAATGGCCTTCAAAGTACTGAAAAGTGACTAAACCCTCTAACTTCTATAGAGAGGTTTTTTTTTCTTATTTATTACTGGTTTGATTATAATGTGTGAGAACATGAAAAAATAATGAGTACTTACGTATTTTTTTATATCGGCCCTAACTAATATTTTCTTAAAAAAAAGCAACGATGAAAAATCTAAAACTGAACGGTTTTTTTTTTAAGAAAATATGAGTTTGGGCCGATATAAAAAAATACGTAAGTACTCATTATTTTTTCATGTTCTCACACATATAATCAAACCAGTAATAAATAAGAAAAAAAAACCTCTCTATAGAAGTTAGAGGGTTTAGTCACTTTTCAGTACTTTGAAGGCCATTTTCTCCTAACAGGTTGAGTTTGGGCAGCTAAAAAAAAATACGTGTCCGTTATTTTAGACTACTCTATAACATATATCAAAATGAATCAAATCGGAGTCGGACAGTTGGGTACCCTTCCCAGAGATGGGCAAAATTTATTCGAATGACGAATAACGATTGAGAATAAAAAAATCATTCGCGAATAACGAATAAATTTTCCGAATGATTATTCTTATTCGTACATATGGCGAATAAATTATTCGCGAATAAATCATTCGATGAATAAATTATTCGCGAATAAATTGTATCACGAATAAATCATTCCCGAATAAAATACTACGAATAAATTATCCTTGTTTAAAAGTCAATCGCTATAAGATCGACAGGGGTATTAAATTAAATAAAGAAATGAAAAATATATAGTGGTTTTGTGTGGTCTTGAGATACCACATCACGGTTTTCACTCAAATCCGTGGAGTTTAACGAGCTATCCTTGCTGGACTGGATATTATCGTCATCGTCATTAACCTCACTCATTTTTTTGTTAAAGTAATACACAGACTTCAGAGATGCGACTGGTTTAGACCAAAGTATGCGAATGACTAATTTTTGTGAAATAATAATGAACACGGGTAAACAAACCGATAAGAAAATTGAGTTACGTGGTTATCTCGTTCATTCATATATCCATCTCTTTCTGGTTGGCTACCTGCGAGACAATCCCTAGACCCTAAAATATGCTCCAGTTGCATTTTAATGGTAAATTTGAAAGTGTACTATAATATTATTCGTGGTATTTATTCGAATAAAATAAAGAATAATTCATTTATTATTCGAAGAAGTGGTAGAATAATTTATTCGCGAATAAATTATTCGCGAATAAATTTATCGCGAATGATTGTTTATTCGAATGATTATTCAAATAAAAATTTATTCGAATAATGCCCATCTCTGACCCTTCCTTCAGTAGGCCTGTTCAGTAGACAACGTTTACTAAATTATAGTTTTATAAAAAAAATACAATAATGTATAAATAAGAGTTGTCAAGTTTACAGAAGACTGTCTAATCCAGTTTTGTATACCTACACTACAAGCTACACTCTATAGCCTTCAAGTCTTACTTATTGAAATCATGACTCATTGTTGCTTACTTAATTATTTTTATACCTACTATATGAAATAAACCCAGGTGTATTACAAGTATAACATGCATAAGTAACTATTTATAAGCTGATTTCAGTTTATTTAGGCTTAAAAATATATATATCTAAATAAAACAAAAGGATTTCAGCACTGACGCGGATAGCTGTAGCCATAGCTGCTGCGCTAATCGTCTTATTGACCGGTTACTGGACGGGCTTGTTGCCACTTCGTGCACAGTCGGTCTCTCTTCGTGTGGATTCGAATGTTTCTATTATGGCCGCTGCGCGTTGAGGGCGCCTGTGTGCACTTGTTTAGCGTCTCGTTGTGCGACGTTGCCAACTGTATTGACTTTAAGTACGAAGGAACGAAGACAAAACGTACGCGCGTGGAGTGTATGGAGAACTTAAAGCCGGCAGCTTTTCGATTAAATACCACGCGAGACTTTCATTATCGTTGTTTTAATTACTGAAAGGACTACCCGTTTGTGTAATACCCAT
Organism: Acleris laterana; assembly: GCA_963966035.1. NCBI lineage: Eukaryota > Metazoa > Arthropoda > Insecta > Lepidoptera > Tortricidae > Acleris > Acleris laterana. Next base: position 14,562,308 of record OZ014442.1, on the reverse strand, counting down.
GGCAATATTGAGTTTTGGTGATAGTAAAGATTTTCTGTTAGAAGTGCGAGTGAATTTAGTAAAAACTTAAAACCCGTGTGTTAATGATATTTGTGTAAAATCAAAACACATACCACAAGTTTCGTGTACATTACATATAAGGCAATGATCATAACAAATATTATAACACATTAAATACTCAAAAGTCAGTAGAAAAGCATAAAGAAACTGGTCGACCGAAAGCGGTGATTGTAACATGGGGGATCGGGGCGCGACGGGGGGCGCTTGGGGTGCGCGCGACGAAGCCTCGTGGTGGCCGGGAGGCGCAGGTGAAATACAGCAGCAGCAGCAACAGCAGCAACAACAGATAAATGAGGACATTGCTAGAAGCACAACTACTGCTCCACATCAATTATACACTTATAAAATGACCGGTGGATTTGCGAATAATGGTGGTGATAATTCTACTTCTAGTTATGATTATCGTTTAGTGTCTGGCTCTAGTAATAGAGAAGACTCTCCTCAACAATCCTGGTGGTACGCCTCTGGATCTGTAGATTCTCATCCGCAGACATCGTCTCCTACGGTAATATTCCTTTGTTTATGAACCTAAAATCCGATATGCATACTGATTATACGTACCTACTTATTGCAAACTAAGATTTACGTAGAAAAAATAATAAAAGTACTAAAATCCAAGCATAAAATAACTACAGATTATTAAAGGTTACAAAAATACAGTCCAAAAAGATGTATCGACTTGTAATTTGTTGTGATTGTTGTCGCAAGTGGCATTGGGCTCACAAGCGGGAACAGGTTTAACAAAGTGTATTATTATCACATTGCCCTTATTGTCCAATTTATTTAGTCGTCACGTGAGTGAATTGATAATTCTTTTAAGTTAAAGTATGTATCTACATATCTATATAATAGCACAATATTCATATCAAACAATATAAATACTCACTTACCCTGTTCTTCGTATTAAGCGTTGCTATATTCGCAGAGTTCTCGACTCAATTATTGTTCAATTCAATAGATTATTCGTTCATTTTTGGTTTTGATTGTTCGAATCCATTCATTCATTTATTTTTTTAATTTTATGACCTTAGCTTAGGCCCTTCTCTCGAACTAGTCTAGTCGAATGACGAGTGACAGGGATGGGGCTAAGGTAACTTTGAACTTCGATTTTCAAAGTAGAGCCTGTGGACCTTAGATAGTGATTGATGGCACTGTATCTATTTTGCAAGTTATTTCGTTATTCAATTTTTTTGAATTTAGTTTGTCATTTATGGAAACCAAATGACGTATTTACCTAGACTGGTGGAAATACACTACCTAATCTCAAACAACTACCACCGTATTATGCACTCACACTCACTTACCTATGTATTAAACTCTTCACACTCTTTAAAATCTAAGCTAACGAGGAGGAGGCGACACGTCTCTTTGATTCAGGCAAGTTTCAGAGCTACGTAAATGACACTAAAATCATATAAACACCCAGCAGCACTTCGGCAGTCGGGTAAATAGATCTAAAGAATTTCTATTCCGAACTCTACGAAGTTGGCAAAGAATGAACTACAGACAATGGGATCAACTTTTCTGCCATAGACTCTGCTAAGGGCCTCTACTAATCGAGATCGGCCCTCTATAATGCATTATCCCTGTCACTTTCTCTCCATTGCGCTACAATTGAATAGTGAAAGAATTAATAGATTTCGAAATTTTTACACTTTTTCCGTTTAGCCCGCACGCTTGATGCAGCCATTTTTCGAAAATCGAAAGTGCACTTTAAGATAATTGTAATTATATTAATTGATAATTTACGCCTATTCCCGATTCTCGACCTATTTTTGCAGGTAGGTAAATGAGTGCGAAAAGAACACTTAAGTATTTGTTTTATTTATACTAGCTAAGTATATAAGAACATATTCGGGCTCGGACCTGGGCAAGTCTTTGGACATGTCAATTAGTAGGTACCTATAATTATTTATTTTAAAATCTTAGGTTTATATTTGCATCGCATGTCGTATGCCTTTCACAGGGCTTTGTTACAAACCAGAAATATACTTAGTAAAAATGTCAAACCAAACTGCCGAATAAATTTGCAAATTATCTTTTGTATTCGCCTTGTATATTTTCAGACTTGAGCAGTTTATGAGACTAATAATTGTTTTACTTAGCGGGAAGATAGCGTTGGTTGGTAGTTATTAAAGTTAAAAGAGAACACTAATTAGAAATGGTCGTCCCTTTTTTTTTAATACCTAATTGATATTTTGCCACTCTACCTTTTATTTTATTTTTATTAATAAAACTTCCTTTAATTCTTAGTTATGTGGTTTCAGTTATATTGAAGGCTTTTTTTGTCAACATGATTTTGATCTTTTGTTATCAATTGATACTTGTTTTTATTTATGTTGATAGTTCAGTCAACTTAAGTCTAAGTATACCTAATTTTATTTTAGCATTGCTAAAGTAGTAATTAACATTGAGGGTACTTTTTAGATATTCCATACATTTTGTTATGTTATGTAAACAGTAGATTATGACTAGTTAGTTACATTTCTTTTTGCTTTAAATGGTCCTGTTTAGGAATTTGTTAAAATCAATGAATTGCTTCAGGGAAGTCACCACATTAATTACATATTACATAATATCTATCTAACACCATTTTATCTTCATGATTACTTAAAACATAGGCAATTAACTTTTTTACTATGCATCATCTTTAACTTTATCATGCATCACTCGACAAGTCATTCAATTCATTAAATTAAATTTAATAAAAGATGTTTATTCAGTAACTCAAAAATCCACCAGCGCTTCGCAAGAGACCACTATACTGCAATGGCACATAATAACACTACTCACTTTAATTATTTCAGGATTCAGCACAACACATTTTTATTGTAAGCTGTGGCAGTGTTTATTAAGTTAAAAATGACTCTAGTTCAAATTGTATAATTCAGAAAATGTTATCCTCGGAAGACACATTGCTAGTTTTTCATGCTAGTATAGCAAGCTAATGATAATAAGCTAGTAAGCTAGTGGTTCTGGCCTTGTGTATACAGAACTAGCATTTTTCTAGGCTAGTAAGTTAGTGTCTCAAGCCAGGATAGTTTAAGGGGATGGGGTTTTATAAGCTAGTAATAGGACCCGCACCACTGATTTTAACAATTTTGGCTAATAGCTTTATGTAGCCAGTGAAGCTAGTATAAGTTTGGGTAGTTAAGTGTGCAGTGACAATGAGTTTTTCAAGTACACTAATATCTGTGTCAATACCATTTGCCTGAAATAAGCGCTTTGAATATGAATAAATTGAAATAAACATGCCAAAATGAAGTACTGAAAACAAAAGTTTAGTTGAATATTTCTTCTTAAAATTCATGGTGTTGTCCATGTTAGTTTTTACAAAAAAACTTCTGAATTCATTCTCTTCTAGGTAACTGTTTAAATTGTATTGTGTTTTTCTTACAAATCCTGTTAAATTTTTCAACAAGGATATGTGGTTATCCTAGTGACTGCGATACTGGCTATAAAAGACATCATCCATTTTGGTCCATAAGTGAAAAAAATCAAATGGTTTATTCTGATACAATTTACCCGCATAAGCATTTCTTACTATGGCGCCAAAGCTATGGTGGAATAATAAAACTACTACTATATTGGTACTACAGCTTTGGTGCCATAATAACAAATGCTCAGGCGAACAAGATCTAACAGAATATAGCTTTTTTTTTTGGCCGGCACTTTTATATTTGGACCAAAGTTTATGAATCCCGGATGATGTCCTTTCCTAGCATTGTGTAAACAGCTCTAGCTTGTGCAAAGCCAGGATACCTAGCTTGCTATCCTAGCTTTGAAAAACTATCCTTCTGTATCCAAGGCATAACGTTCCACTAATCATAACGGGTGGCGGTCTGGTTGCAAAACAACTATTGTCATAATATTGATTGTCATAACACTTTACGCATAAAGTTGATGCTCACAATTTTTTTTGCCATAAATTATACTAGGCATAATTGTTCCTTGTCATAATTATACGGAGTCATAATTGGTTTAATCATAATGTAGAAAGGCATACATTTATTTAGTCATAATATTGATAATTTATAATTATTTTTAGTAATAAATATAAATGTCATAGTAGGGAATAGGGACTTAGTGGCGAAACCGACTCGGATCGCGGATAGGTTAGAAGACGAAAGCTTTGCTCCCGCTTTCGTCTTCGAGGTTATTTTTTTTGTAAAAGAGCGGATGGTTAACTACTTTTATGAGCAACCATTTTATGTCCATTATAAAGTATGCTTAAAAAAAATTATGCGCATCAAATTTATGCGCGTTACACAATATGCTCTTAAACATTATGATTAAAAACTTTATGCGCTTTATAAATGTATAACAATTTACAGTTATGCGCAATGATGAGTATGACGAATCCTTGTATGCCCATCAAAAATGTGACTAAACTTTATGCAACCCGACCCCTACCCAATCATAACATGTGTCTCTATCCACCGGGCATTCAAAGTGTCAGCTAATCCCCTGTTCTGTGTAGCTTTATAATAAATAATGTATGTTTTGTTACAGCCACAGGCTCAGTCAAGTCCTGATTCAGAGCAAGGTAATCAGCAGGCTAATGGTATTCAGAATCACCAGTCCCTGCAAACTCAGGAGCAAAACCAGGCCATTCAACAACAGGGCCAAATACAGCAGCTAATTCAGCTGAATCTAAGGAAAGAGTTGCAGCATAATCACACGCTGCAACAGACTTTGCAACAGCAGCAACAACAACAACAGCAGCAAAATCAGCAACAAACGTTGCAACAGATGCTGCAGCAGCAGCAGCAGCAACAACAGCAACAGCAACAACAACAACAGCAGCAACAACAACAACAGCAGCAGCAGCAACAACAGCAGCAACAACAACAGGCACAACAACAACAACAGCAACAGCAGCAGGCATTGCAACAGAGCTTACAGCAAACACTGCAAGTGAGCCAGGCCCAGGCTCAGGCTATAGTGCAGGTCCAGGCTGCATTACAGCAGCAAGTCGCCCAGACATTGCAGCACCAGCAACAGAGTCTGCATGATCACATACAGGCAGTGCAACAACAACAGATACAGGCTGCATTACAGCAGCAATCTGCTACATTACAAGTAAGTAACTGTGCAAAAAGTGGGGTTTCTTGAAACTCCACAGCATTCATCAATTAAATCAAGCTGCCATTCTAAATTGCCCCTAATGTTAATTGCAACCAAGGCCTCTCTCGTTTATTTGATATCACCCACCTCTTATGGTTATTGGAATGGGCTAATATTAGGAATACATATGTAAACCCGATAACAATGAAATACCCTACAGACTGAACTGACAATCTGATTCCTTTTAAGACAATCTTCAGGATTGTACTTGTCTCTCATGTGCTCATACACTCTTATGCAATTCTACCCCACTTATTCGAACCTGCAAGCAAGACTTATTAAGAGCTATAGCACTGTAGGTATTTAATTTTGTCTTGTTTTATCTGCTATGCTGTCTCCTTTACTAAATAACGTACATGTAGTAATTCTATTTTTTTACTGATTGCCAAGAGGCAGGGTTCAAAATTGAATGTTTGGTAGAAGTCAGAAATTGTTTCTTCGGGGTTGTTCCTATACTATGTAGTACTCGTTTATACGTTCATTTCTCTGAAACGATCATGTCTGAGAGCTGAACTTCATCTATATCCATACAGCTGTTGTTGCAAGATTAAAAGACAAACATTCAAATATCATCACAAAGTTTTGCTTTGCACACAGGCCACCTGAAGGTAAGTGAAAACTGTGACCCATAGACATTAAGGATGGATCAACTTTTTGTTGTTGTTATTCTGTCCTATAAGTCAGGAGACAACAGTGATAGTTTCTTATTTTTTTTTAATAATATATGCTTCTAGCACACTCAGGAGAAAGACCATAAAAGAATGGGTTTGTAATTGCCAATAAAACTGATATTTAGTGGACTTATATCCTTTGAAATCATAGTTTTAAAGAGTAAGCCAGGAGCCGTCACCATGGCGACAAGAAACAAACAAAAGTTGATTCAACCATTTATTATAATACAGGGTGTTCGGCACATGGACCGTCAAATTTTTTTGGGATATTGTTGGGGTTATTTGTTATCTTTTCGCCCTTGGATTTAGGGTCATAAGGGTCACGGTTTTGGAGATATGATTTGTTAAATGTTTTTTCTCAAATTTTCCAAAATTCCTCCTTTAAACGTTCGTAACTTTTTTATTTATGCGTGTTAAAGAAAAGTTAGAGAGCTCCTAGATAACTCGTTACCTAACTGGTGGATAGGCAGAAGCGGCCCGATTTCTTGGCCCGCAAGATCTCCAGACCTAGCGCCTTATTTGTTAAATAAAACTTCGCTTCAGTACTTGTAAAGTATTGAAATGAAGTTTTATTTAAAAAATACTTGAGAAATTGCGTAGGCACTTCCGTTACATAAACTAGTTCTTTTGCCCGTCCCCAGACAAAAGTCTAAGGGCGTTAGGTCTAGAGATCTTGCGGGCCAAGATATCGGGCCACTTCTGCCTATCCACGAGTTAGGTAACGAGTTATCTAGGAGCTCTCTAACTTTTCTTTGAAAATGTGGATATTCCCGTTTACTTTTTATTAATGTGTAGCACATCGTTAGAAAGGTAATTAGCTAGAGAAGTTTTTAAAACAAAATAAACCCCAAAATTCTATTTAGGTTTTTAATAATTGAATTTTGAAGTTGGATTTTTTTACACTAACAGTAAATTTGTGAAATAAAAAACCTCGTACGTCCCTTTGAGACTATCAATTAGAATAAAAACTATTAGTATTTGAACAAGCATGTATTAACAAGTTTTAAATACAACATATTTTTCTGTAACACGCATAAATAAAAAAGTTACAAACGTTTAAAGGAGGAATTTTGGAAAATTTGAGAAAAAACATTTAACAAATCATATCTCCAAAACCGTGACCCTTATGACCCTAAGTCCAAGGGCGAAAAGATACCAAATAACCACAACAATATCCCAAAAAAAATTGACGGTCCATGTGCCGAACACCCTGTATATAGACGTTTGAATAAAATTCAAAGTGGCACCAAAGTGTGAGCAGGGGTGGTAATAGTAACAGATTAAAACAATCTCTTAGTTTACGTTTCAAATGTTACTTGTTGTATGTAAGTGTTATCTCCTTTCCATTGCTCTTTGAGGGGTGCTAATGGTAAGATGGTATATAACCCATTCTTCATCTCTTATGCTGTCTTTTTGTATCTTTTCTTATTCGGTTCCCCTTATCTACAATTAGACGCCATACTTCAAATCAAATGAGATGAGTGCATAGGGCAGGTTTGTACAGGCGAGCGCCGTATAGATTAACCGAGGAGTTTCCTAACTGCATCGCGACACAGTCCCAGAGGCGTTTCAAACCGGTATGCTCACGTCATCGGCAAGTGACGTAATGAGTAGGTACCTGGAGGCGAGTATCTTCGAAGAAACCCCTGGATTAACCTCTTTATATCTTTGTCATCAGGAATTGCAGCAGCAGGCACAGCAGCAAGCGTTAATAGCCCAGGCCGCCGCCACTAAAGTAAAGATGCCGCGAGCGCGCGCCTACAACAAGCCGCGTGGCCGCATGACGGCGTACGCGTTCTTCGTCCAGACTTGCCGCGAGGAGCATAAGAAAAAACACCCCGACGAGAACGTCGTGTTCGCCGCGTTCTCCAAGAAATGCGCTGAGAGGTGGAATGTGAGTTATAGTTTGAGCTTGGCTCTTCATGCTTTGAAAATTTGGAACTCTGCCTAGTTGCCTAATTAAATAATCAAGCTATTGAATATCTGATTTTTTAACGGTGATTGAATCCTTACGTGACTTGTAAGCTCAAATGTATGTCCCAGATGGCACCGGCAACTGATATCTTAGGAAAAACCGGTCTAGTGCGAGACTGCCTCGAGTACCAAGGGATATGCACCTAAAAAAACCTACTTAACAGAATTTTCAAAACAAAACACATGATAGGTTAAAAAAACGATGTCTCCGTTTTTTACTGCCAAAATAAATAATTTCATTTTATTTATAAGCATTAGAAATCTAATGCTTGTAAATAAATTTTAGCTCGATAGCTATAGCCGTTTTAGAGAATAAGGGTAAAAGGGAATAAAAGAAAAGTATAAAAGTTGTGTAATGAACTGGGCTCTAGGTTCTCAATGTTCTCATCTCACAGATTATGACTAGGTATTATATTTTAATTGTGGTCATAAACTTATTCATAACCTGCTTATATAAGGTTAATTAAAAGTCTGAGGAAAATCATTTCAACACAGCAAATTTATATCGCGCCTTGGGCGATAATATTTTTTATTGACCTTTATAAAGTTTTCGTATTAGCTGTACTAATTCTTAGCTCTGCATAGGCAGTAAGAGGTACTGCAATGCTTTAAGAGGAATGTGAAGCTTAAAATGTTCATACAAATTGCGATAATGTTTCTCACCCCTTAAACCTAGTGCGATTTTTGCGGTTTTTGAATATGTTGTAGATATCATGAAAAACAATGTCTGCGTACATTGTCCTTTTCAAGAAAAAAGTTCTACAGTGAAAAAAATTAAAAAATGAATTGAAGAAACGTACAGACCTAGTTCTTTATAATAACACCACTTATTCAAAAATCGTGGAGATCGGTCTTATTTTTTTTTGACAGCTACGCGAATTTAGCGGCGCTTCACAATACTCTTAAAGAATTTTTAAAACTTATATTTATTGCCGATCCCAACAACGTGGCAGTGAATTCTCGCCGCAACGAACTAATTTAAAACTAAAACTCTCCTCAACAGACTATGTCAGAGAAGGAGAAGCAGAGGTTCCACGAGATGGCAGAGCAGGACAAGAAGCGTTACGATCTTGAGATGCAGACCTACGTGCCTCCGAAAGACATCAAGATCGGCCGCGGCCGCCGCCGGCAGCAGGTCAAGGACCCCAACGCGCCCAAGCGATCGCTGTGAGTTATGGTCACGTTGGCTACCAAACTATTCATTAGGGTGTTTCATTTTTGACTCATTACAATTTTTAATGTTTCGATCCAATGCTTGGTCCTACCTTATAATACAATTAGTTGTTAGGTTACTTTGACTTTTTGAATCAATTTGCATGGTTACTTATTTATTTATTTAATCCTTTTTGGCACAAAAGAATGCACTTAATATACAAAAGGCGAACTTAATACCGTTAAGGCACAAGGCAAGCAGAGAATATTGTGGTGGCGGTGCAACATAGGGTCTAACATTATGCAATTTTCGAAAACCGCAACAGACTGTAAAAATGGTGATGAATGTGATGATGGCCAATATCATTAGTGTTTGACATAAGTTGACAGGAAAGTTATTTATTGTTTATTATTTTTGGAAAAATAATAAACAGGTATTGAAAATCTGCTCCTCCTAATTCGTCAATTTTTGCAACCTCTAAATGGATCCACTAACCTTGAAACTAGATATTTTTATTTTTTTACCATAGAAACAGTTAGGGCGTACCTAAGCGAAGTCTGCAAAAAATAATATTTATTTTCCATACAAATGTGAAACACCCTGCTATTCATATTTATTAATACAGAACCGTCGGCACTTTTAGCCTATTAATTTTTATGACACCCTGCAAAAATGACGCTGTTACCACCGACGCCCGAGCAGGCTGAGGGTTTACTGATATCATTTCTGTCATAGTTGCCATCACAGTTAATCGGTATTTATAGAAAAATAATGTGTGTAGGAATTTATATAAACAGTAATTTTAGCTGAGCTCTGTCTGAACTAAGAATGTTGCGAAATTCGAAGGACATGCTCGAGTTGCTAGTTTCGGATAAGCAATAGGTTTTACTACTACATTTACTTTAGGCACAAGTCCACCGTCAGGAATGTTCCCGCTACGTAAAATCATTGGTCAAAAGTATCGCATAGAAGATCTTGCGAAACTTTAGTTAAACCGAAACCGAGACCGAGTTCGAAGGAACCACGCGTTTCTTGACTGACTTGAAAAAGGAGGAGGTTACCACCGCGGCAGACCTCACTGCGCCGCTGCCTTTTAATACCGTGGCAAATAATAAAGTCATCACTCATCACTCACTTGCCAAGCCATCTGAAAAGCAGCACTAATTTCAGCCTAACGGGTATTATCGGTAGGATGTCGTGGAATGGACGGAGTAAACGAGCACACAGGCCACCTTCACACTGAAACCCATATCAAAACAAAACAGCAAATGCGTTGCGAATGCTGATAATCTGGAATCATTTTTGAAGAGTCATGTAACAGTGGGAGTGGGGTGGGGGGTGTAAACCATAACAATCGAACCTTTTTTCAACGAACTTAAAAAAAAAGGAGGAGGTTCTCTCAAGTCAACGCGTATATCACTACATACTATACATAGTATAAAACGAAGTCTCTTCCCGCTGTCTGTCTGTCCCTATGTATGCTTAGATCTTTTAAACTACGCAACAGATTATGATGCGGTTTTCCGGTATAGCATACTTCCGGTTCAAATTTCGGAATGGTGACAGCCAGATCCGTATTCTGCAGGGTCAAAACCCTCTGATAACGTTGTCACCCCAACTGTTACATGATTTGCCGCTTGTATCGTTTAGAGACGCGTTTTCCAGTTTTGGGCCAAGTCTGAGGGCTAAGTTCGAACGCCTCTTTACGCTTCTTTGCTGTGTCACCATTTGTCTTACTGCCTTGTTTATAGTTTAAAAAGTCCACAGCCAAAACACGATGCGAACAGCTTGTTGGTTACTTTTGCACTTTTATGAATGTAACTTTGCTCGACAGGTCTGCGTTCTTCTGGTTCTGCAATGACGAGCGTTCAAAGGTGAAGGCAAACAACCCAGCGTATTCAATGGGTGATATAGCCAAGGAACTTGGCAGGCGCTGGGCCGCCGCGGACCCTGAGGCCAAGTCCAAGTATGAGGCGCTCTCGGAGCAAGACAAGGCGAGATATGATAGGGTAAGTCCACGTTAGTGTGTTAATTTTCTGGGATGAAGATCTGGTGACGTGCAAGTACTCTATTGCAGTCACAGTTTTGATCATAATGTCTGCTTCTGGATAGAGTAATATGAGGACCATTAGTTATATCACTTTCATTTATTATTGCAAAAACATGTACAGTTCTCAATCCTTTTTTAGCCATAGAACCCTTTTGAAAAAGTAAATATTTTGCGGAGCCCCAATATTGGAAAAATCTCGGTTCATTTAAACATAAAAAATATATCGTACACATAACATTTTTCTTTAGGTTTATTATCGGATGAAGTCCACCACGGAGCACACTGAAAGTAAATGGTCTAGTCCATTAGGATCCAAACGGCGACGATATCGCTCTCTTTTTGTGGGGGTTACCAACTTAAAACACCCATCTTTGCGTGGGTTAAAAAGAAATTCTGATAGATTAATATTGAGTATTAAAATCAATATTTTAATGTTAAAATTATTGGGTGGCGTTGAATTTTGCTGTCCTTTGCAAAATAGGCGATAGACTAGAAAAGGTTGGAATCCAAATATAGCTTTATTCTAGTTTTAGAATTATCTCCTCTTTCTTCTTACACAATAAAAATATCGGATACCGTTTGCGGCGGCAATGTTCAATAATATTCAGCGTGTCCATATTAAATAACACGTTTCACGGCTACGGTGTGCTAGAGGCGTTAATATTTAAAATGGGATGCCTTAACACCGTAACTGAGTATCGGATTCAGTAGAACCCGAGAATAAACAGTTGCCTGTTCAGACTGATCCTGCCCGTTACATTTAAAGGTTAATGGTCTAAAATGTATGGAACATCCCATATAGCCATTTTTGGTAGCCGTTACGGCAATTGTCGACACTTATGTGTAGACACTGATTGATTCTAGTAAGACGTTTGGTAGCAGCTTCGTATCTGCTACGTAACCGCGACTAAAATTGGGGAAGAGTCGACACAGTAACTTTTGGTTTCATCGTTCCGTCGCTGTGTGGTAACAATGTTACGAGTTTGAAACCAGTTCGTCAGAAATCATTCGTTCATTCACTCTTTTAATGGAACTCGTTGAAGTGTCTGATGACGTTTTATTGTGATTTAAAAATATAAGAAGAGAAGCCATTACAAAAAAGTTTGACGACGTAAGTATTTGGTTTTAGTGTTTATTCATTATGGTTGTGTTCAAATCTCAATGGGAAAATAATTTCATCGTGTCATTTGATCATATTGGTTGAAATTCATCAACGCGCCATGATAAAATCATAATTTAGCCAATTTAGCGAAACACGTGACTGTACTGAGTATTATTTCATTATTAAATAAGTTTACACATTTAAAGATCTCTTGAGTTTGCATACACAGAATAATATATTTTATCAATAACAATAAATATAAAAGCAAGAATAACCATAAAACTTATTAATTATGATATAAATATGTCTTTATGATGGACAAACATTGCAGTCACAAGTGGTCACACAGTTACTAGATTGTGTCGACATGTGTCGACGTGTAACTTAAAGTAGTAACAAAGTTACTGAATTAACAAAATGGTCCCATGTACTTTTTTATTTACAGAGATTCTCAAAGTTTCACGAACATCGTCAATCATGCCGTTTTCGGTAGTTTTAACAGAAGAAAGGTCGCGAAAGCTTATCTCATTAGTTCCGAGTAACTGGGTTCAAGGTAATATTCTGTTTTGGCCTAATACAAGAAAAACGCCCGAAATTGATCGATTCAGAAGAGAGCAAAGAGCACCTACCAAGGAATGGAAGAAAATGAAATGTGTAATTAAAGTACACGGGCTCGAAACCTTTGCAGAAGGGATGCAAATAGAAAGCGGCGTTGCATATATATTGATACGAGGAGATTTGTATGGAAGGTCGAAAAAATTACATTTGTTTTTTATATTACTTCCAAAGATTTTTATTTTTCCCTTTACACAAGTAGCGAATTTCATCTCTATGATATTATTATCGGTGGTTAAAAACCACTTGTCTTTCATGTTTTTTGATAACGAATAACTTTCACTAATCTTGACAGTAGCAAATACTTTTTCACCTGTTTCCAGTAGGTGTTCGTATTTGACTACAGGATATGACTTTCTACATTTAGTTCTTGTATGCGATTGTATGCGCTACTTGCGCCAATGGTTGATTACCTTTTCGTAGTAGGTTTTTAATTCTAAATCACATGGCAACGTTAACTATGGGGAAATGGGGACAGTATGTTGAGAACCTTTGGATTTTATGAAGCCTTTTTGTTGTCATTTACCGTTACAAAGTTCCGAAACATTGACGTAACATTACTACACTTCGCGTTTATTGTTTTTAACGTGGTTACGGAGTTACCACACGGTTACTACACATTATTTCCTAGTTTGTAGACTCGTCACAAACTAGACGCAAAGTGTATAAAAATGTGTGATACAAATGTTTACGTTATGTGTGGACGCAACGACTAAACATAGTTACTAGAATTTTTGTGGTAGCATTGTTTATCAACTGTTACTACACTTAGAAACCAAACCCTTACACAGTCACAATGTGCCGGAGCAGTTACGAAACTGTTGTGACTTGTTACTGCTTTGAAAAGTCTGCGACCAAAACTGGCTATATGGGATGGTACATAGTCCTGCCACAAGTTCTGTCCCTAAGGTTTAGTGAAATAAAACTAATCAATGATACTTTTTTACAATAAAGTATATACATTGTGTTACCGGCATGCGGGCATTTATTAAAACTGCCGATAACACGTTACTTTAGCAATTGTTTGCAAATATTATCAATTAAAAAATAATTAAAATAACTTCACAATTAATTTTCTTAGATACTGTCCATTTTTAACGTAGTGCATGTGCTGCGTGTTCATCGTTATCAGTATCGCTGTTGCTTAGTACAAGGCATGTCGTGGTACGGGGGCAGATCATAATAATCAAAGTATCCGTCGACTGTCATTTACACTTGTCAAATTGCTGTGCTTTACATTGCTGGCAATTAACATTTTGTTAGAAAGTTAACAAAGCCTGAAAAGTTGTTTATTAATTAAATTAATGTCATAGTTACGTTACAGGTATACTTTAAAAAAAGCCAGGGTGCTGGTAACACACTGTATTCATTAAAAGCCTATTTAATATAATTTTTTAACAAATATCTTTCAAATGGTTGCCTAAGTATTTAAAATTATTATTTTAAATTTACAGAAGGTGTCTTCAGAAACACGCTAGATTCTTCTGCTTATTTCAGTTTTAAATAATGGTTAAAAGTAAATGTTTTATTAAAAAAGGAAAGTTGGATCTTTCATATTTTGAAACCTCTTTTCTCAGGCCATATTGAATTGCATTACACTTGAAATGGTTCTCAATCTCGTTATGAAGAAAGAGAATATGGAGAGATTTCGAATTTCTCAGAATTCATTCAAAATCGTTATGTCGAATTAGGGAAACATGAAGATTGCCTATTGTATAAGAATCTTCAGTTTATTTGCAATATATTTATATCGGTATTTAATGAAGTAAGACTGATTAATACGTCATATAAATTTGGACAAGCTGCGACAACTTTAAAAAAAGCTAATCAATATGAGCACCATCGTCGTCGCGTGTTTTTTACCATGCTCAACCAACCCAAAACAGAAATACTAAAAGCTTGTACATCAACCTATTGCAATAATTTACCATAAATTATATTTTTTAGTAAGTCTATATTAATTAATTTTGATTGAATATTCTCTTAAGTTGTCCACTGTAATGTCTAATATTGCATTGCGCATTGCAAAATCTTGCAACTTGCATCTGTTTTTTTGTAAACCGTGTCGTTTTTGCGGTCTGGTCTTTCCTTCTCTCTTTCAAAATATTATGAGAGTCAAAAATCATTATTGTAAGCATATTTTTTATCTTTTCATCTCTTAGGATGTGCATATGCAAATCATTCTCGTTAAATATTCAAGTGGTTTCAATGACACTTCAATCAGCAGAAATTAATTGAACTTTATTATTTTTAGGAGATGACGGCGTACAAAAAGGGGCCTTTAGCTTTAGTCCAACAACCTCAGATTGCCATCCAGGAGGTTGAGGACGTGGGGGATTTCGAGGGCGACGAAGAGTACAAGTGAGGTGTTAGTGTATAAATAGAATAGTACCGGACTGTTCCTTTGCGTGTGGTACCTGTTACTGGTACTGCCGCGCGTCGGCGGAACGCAGTTATCGTTTTTTTAGAAAGGACATGCTTGTGTTACAATCTTTATAACCAGTTTAAGATAGGATCTTGATATTGTTTTGTATTAACCAAAATCTTTTGGATCGATTTGGTAAGATTCGAATATTTTTTTGCTAAGGTATCTTGGCTATCTGTAAGTGACTTGACTAATTAGTCTAATTACCAAGTAACTAAGTAATATATAGTACTATACTCGAAAACCTAATTTAAGACCAAAATCCTTACCTCAACGGGCGCACATTCGCTGTGATTACTGCATTTTGGTTTAATTGTAGGTATTTATATCAAGAAAACTTACCCTAATAGTACTGGTTACACGAGTTCTCATTCATGTTGTTATGAAATATTGTTAAAATAACGAAATAATCAAGGTAGGAACTGTCAGATTTTGGTCTTTAATTAGATTTTCGAGTATAGGCTGATAAGCAGTCAATCCTGACGTGAAGAATTAGTAAAAACATTTTCTTTTATTATTATAAATATTCAGAAACTTCATGGTTGTGCAATGTGTCAGGATTTAAAAAAAGATTGATGATTGCAATAAAGTGTTGAGTATTGAGTATATTTACGCCTAATCTGCCTAGTACTGTAAATGCTGTGTAACCATATTCAATTGTGATAAGTTACTGAATGTTAGTTGTTCCTACTAGCGCATATCGACGACCGTAATCTAAATTGACGTAAGGGACAAATGGCTACTTTTCAGGAGAGCCAAAAAACTGTTTTTTTTTTCATTTTAAATTCATATTTTTTTTGTTTGTTTACGTATCATGTAACTGATAATAGCCAATTACTTATTTTCTTTAACCCTTTAACTACAAATAATTCAATTTATCATTTAACGCTTAGTTACTGAGATAGCATGTCCCTTACGTCAAAAAAAAAAAATCATTATGTCCAATACACCCTTCTTCAACAGTTGACTTTAGAGTGAATTTGATGTATCTACAAATAAATTGAAAGAAACGAAATTAAAGTGGTCGTAACTCCATTGAAACTAATCAATGACAGGGCGTAAAAGGTACATGGGAAATTATCTTAGGTGGAATAATAAACCAAAACATAAAATGTAAATGTGTTATTTATTAGAAAAATTAAGAGATCAATCATGTACCTAAGTATAGACATAATTTGCCAGAGCTCGGAATCGCAATTATGTAGTGGTACTTGTGTGTTTACAGGACTTTCACTATTTAAATCTTCATTTTTCTTTTACTATCGGCAATATACAAGGTTTTTAATTAAAGTAAAGTGTTCTGAAGAAGTAAAAGAGATAAGACAATTCTAATGAAAGTTATTCGTTGCTCTCGTGTTATTGTAAACGAGTGTTTTTATAATTATATTGCAATGATACATCACTATATATTATACGCCATTATGAGCTCTCTTTAATACGTCAATAGCTAGTAACAAGTAATAAAATAAAACAAAATACACTATTCGGTGTAAAAACGATTAGAAATGTAAAAACATAAGCAATTTTAATTCGACAGTATCAATTAGAACTTAATAATAGTAGTACAATTAGGCCAAATGCTATCTTAATAGGGTCGAAATACTTACTGGTGTTCAGATACCAGAATTGTATAAACGGACCAAAAATTCTTAAAATAAACTTAATAAAGGACCAAACTATTGTTTAAAGTATAGATTAGTACTTTAAACAATAGTTTGGTCCTCTATTAAGTTTATTTTAACAAAATAGCACACAAGTAACTTAGTTGGTATTTTCCTAGGAAGTTATGTCGTAATACCAAGAATGAATAGATATATTTTAATGTATTTAGAAACGTAACAAAGTATTTTGGTTAGCATAGCATTTCTAAAGACTTGAAAAATAATATACCTACATAAGAAGACACAAACACGGTAATTGCATGTAGCCGAAACCTTGATATTTTATTAAATAAAATACTTACTGCAATAACTCTTCTCGATCCCGCAGTAATTTATTGCGTCGAGCTAAGAGTGATTCAATACTGTTCCTATTCATCGTTATCAAATCTCGGTTGCCTTCCTTATTATTAAGTACTTAAACGTGCGTGAAGACGAGTGCTCGTGCAAAACAGAACTGAGCAAGCAGCGGCAGCACTCAATTCAGTGTAGCCAGGTGTAATTCGAAAAACGAATAGTTTTTTTATCAGTCGAACATACCTTTGAATAAATGATTATAAAACTGTTTTTTTCTTGTTCGTATGTATGTATGTAAACGCTTTATTGGAAAACTAACAATTGAATTATGTATAGAGTATTCTCATTAAAATTATTTTATTTTATTTCTATTGTAAAATTATAGTTATCACGTGTCGTGTTATTGTAAATACTTTATACTCTGTTTGCACAAACAAACAAACCCTTGGAATATTATTTTAAATGCATTTATAGCCATATTTTCAATCGAAGTCCAAGGCTCAAAAATCAATAGATTGTCAAGAAAATTCAGTAGATTTCCTAAAAATCAGATGAAGCGGCAACATTGTCAACCACTACCAGGAGCGACATGCTCTTTCTGCAATGTTTTTGATACACGAGGTGATAGTGAGATCTCTTTCACCCTCAAGCAACTTTAAGTGCGTTAGACTAATTTAGCTATATTGACGAACACTTCGTATGCCATCTAACGAAAGAGATAACGCTTACATTTTTGGTAATAGTTAAAATTTTGCAGCTATGTTTTAATGTAAGGGACGGTAGTTTTGACATTTTACTTGTAAAAAAATGTCGTATATACTCTTAGCAAACATTTGAAACAATTACAAATTACCGTAAGGGTCACTGTTGCCTTACATTTGTGAAAGCAAAACTGCGTATCGTACAATTGCTTAAGTACAGAATAGTCTTTTACGACGTAGATAAATTTAGAAAATTATAGTTACATCTAATTGTGATAGAATGAATTTTGTTTTTGTAGATAATTTTGAGAACGTTAAATGATGTATCGTACCTTTACTTATTTAATGGCTCCTTACAGCGTTAGGTAAATTGCGAAGATGAATGTTACACCAAGAAGTAAATGAACTTTTTTTTATTGCTATCGATACGTCGTATTTGTTTGAAATACGGAGTAAAAGTAACATTTTCTTAAGGCTGTAAGGGGCATGTTTTTTAAGGCTATTGAGATGTCACCTATACCAATCGATAGAGAAAAAAAAACTGAACAGAACTCCATTCATAACTCATTTTCGCCATTTTGTCCCTTACGTCAATTTAGATTACGGTCGTCGATATGTTGCGTTTCGCCGATGAGCGTGGTTAGAGCTAGTAACCTTATTGTGATTTGTTGGCAGAAATTGTAATGACCCTATTACACAATGGCTCATCATGGGCCAATGTAAGAGACGCAATTTCACCTGAAGGCGAGCAACATGTTCTTGTATCTGACTTCCGCATTATTCGATCTCTTACGCTCTGGCCCAAGATGGGCCATCGTGTAGCGGGGCCATAAGGCCATGTAAAACCCAAGAGCAATGCACCATTAGGCTAATACTATATCTGCACAGGTGGGACCTAGGCATGTCTTGTTTTTCTTGTCAGGGCAGCTATGATTTTACCTGTGTGGGTGTCTAAAAACCACGTTTTTTCACTTAAATGGTTGAGATTTCGCCTTCATAACTTTTATACATCACTCGTATATTTTTATACAATATGTGTCATTGTTTGGTCAGTGCCATAAATAAATGTTTCAAGTAATTAGGTACTAAGGGTTTGTGTATTGTCTAAATACCCGCTTACCAAAGTGATACATTGTTTGCAATTTGGGTAGGCTCAGTGTAAGTGAAACTTGGAGTTGTGTGATTTTGACCCTGACCAGAATTTAGGGAAATATACCTTTTTCTAGGAAATACAAAACAAAGCAATAGCAATAAAAATTGTGAGTCAGATAAGTTGTGAGTAAGCTTTGTAGGGTATGATTGGTGTGGTCTATGTTGATGTACAGTCGAAGACATAAATTGATGAACAGATCCATATTTTCAAAACACCTGCACAATGTAAAGTTCCATATGTCGCTGAACAAATTGTTGATCAAATCTATGTGAACATTGCAGAATGTCAAATGTTAGTAAACAATATTTTATCAAAAGTTGCTGGACTTTATAAATATACATAATTAGATTATCATTGATGGCAACGAATGTCCATTAACGCATACTTACAAAACACATGCACACTATTTATTTAGCATTTTTAAAAAAGGTAAAATAATATTAAGTATAAATATCAAAGTGTTGAAATAACCTCCAGTTAATTTTAAACTTCTTCGTGGAATTTTAGCGTACAGTGACTTTTGGATTATTTCATCGAGTTTAAGTGTCCAGCGACTTTTGGCGTTAATTAAGTTATGGTAGCGTTCAGGGACTTTTGAACTGTCATGACGAACAAGGAGTTTTGAACATACCTTTGTATATTAACATATGGAGAGTTCTCGTGTACAGTTCATTTCGTAGCTTTATTTTGTTTAGCGACTTATGTCTTTGACTGTACCTAGTGTTATTAAGTTTCATTGAAATGTGTTGTAAAATGAGATTCCTTCATGTAGCTGCAAAATTTGACACCAAATCCATAGTAATGAATTGTCATGTAGGGAAAGATTTCACTTCATATATTAAGTATTCATTTACTTAAAACCGATTTGGTTACGAGCCATCTCGTAATATCTTAATTCATTAAATATTCGCAATTTTATCGCCCTCTTCTATTAGAGCATAGTATAGAGGCTTCAAAACAGTGTCTCTGATATTACAGCTAATGAAAGGAAGATTTTCAAAGTGCATGAATTCAGTTTCATTGTTGTTAAAAACATGTTTTGTAGGTTTTGAATTGTTTTGGTATGAGCATTACCCATTGTTTTTGATATTTCAGTTGATTGTTGTTTATATGTTAACGTTAAATTTAAGGTCAAATGTAAAGGTGTGGCCTTATATTTGCAAACGTCACGAGGCAATAGTATCTTTGTAGTGCCAGGAACAAAAGTTAATATAAGTCGAAAGAAATTAATAATATCTTTGTAAGTTGATAGTTTTAGTAGAAAGGGAGACGCTCGAGTGAATGCGTTGTGTGAGAACAAATGTATATAGTTAAATTATATTCCTTTATTTGACAGTTAGATATTTTATTTTACTAGTACTTGATGTTTTACGGCTACGTAATAAACGTTCAGGTATTATAACGTGAGAGACTGTACCGTGATAGTACTTAATTTAGTATTTTAAAGTCTCGAGTAACGCTAGGATGTCCTGTTTTTGGTTTTTGGCACTTGTTCCACCGCAAGCTATGGCATTAAGTTCTTTCTGCGTTGTCTTTCTGCAAGCGATGGATGAGGCGATCATGCGGCGAGTACGGACCGTGTGTGGAACGTATAAGCCCTGAAAATAAATTTACATTTTACCCCGCTTCCCCGCAGTGTATACGGGCAACACTCCCTGTGGCTAAGCGCCATCTATTGACTAGATCGAGTACTAGGAGCAATTTCACTGATCTAAGTTCGATCAGGTAATTTTGGCATTAAGGAAGTGTGATCTATGATTGTCCTTGCATGTCATATCCATGGACTTATTTCTCTAATAATGGTCTGTAACTAACACATGTAACTATGTGAAATAGACTTTAACAGGAGTGAAAGCCGTTAATTAAAATTAGCGTAAGAAGCAAGAATGTTCAACATTTTTATTGGGTGACTTTACAGGAGGTTCATCGCAATGTTGACGAGAAGATTGTGTAACAGCTCACTAATCGTCAGTGGTGTAAGATTCAATAGGGGCTCCCTTCTGTCACTACCCCACACACTTTTGTTGCCAACTTTTTGAACGCCCAACGTCAAAAACAGTGCTTCTATTTTCTTACCGCCTTACTTATAAACGTGAAATAGCCGTGGTGGGGTAGTTAAACCATGCTTTGTCCTTATCTGTCATTGTGACACTTGAATTTGACAGATAAGGATACATAATGGTTTAGCTACCCCACGTGGAATAACCCCACGTTTATAATTAAGGCGGTTAATGTGGTTCGGCAATCTTCGTTTTTGTATGAAACACGAGTGAGACAGATCAGTCAGCTGCGAGTGCAAGGGTGTACTGGGAGTACTGTACAAATGTGTTTATCGCACACCATGCATGTTTCAAAAGCTGTGCAGAATTCATCTTAATCCATACGAAAGGAAGTTTGTTTTTAACTAAGCGTGTTGCTGGTTGATCGATTATAGGTGATTGCTGACGGTGGATCAAGTGCCTTTATGATGTATTACCTAATTAATTGAATGTTCATGTGAACATGTGTTTTTGAAAGTGTTCTGAGCCACGTTTTAAGCGATTCCAGAGAATAACTATTTGTAAGAGTTCTGTGTGTATTCTTGTGGGCGATATTGTTTTGAATTTTGATCGCTCATTGTACAAAACAATATAGTTTTACTTTCACACAATACTTTCTTTCATTTCATAGTTTCTAATGTACCTCATAAAGGTCTTATACAGAGTTTGTAGGTTTAATAGTACCTGTGTAGTTTTGTGTACGTTTCGTTTCGTGTCGATTCCATCACATATATTAATTGTGTCACAATAAGAACCCTGTCGCAATGTAATGTGTAATACTTAATGATAAGAAATTACTTTGAAGTGAGTTGAACTTTCTTCGACAGGATTCCGTGCCGGTCTATAATAGGTCCGCCACCGTACACAACGACTACAACGATGTACGTAATTCTACGAACTCTGCATCAGTCCGTCGTACCTCCTAAAATAGTGTTAACGGCATAAAAAAAAAGAAATAAAACACGTTGTAGACTCGTTCGAAACATCATTTTATTTTATAAAAATAAACGTTTTGACGACAAATAGTTTATAATATTCGGGGTCCTTACGAATCGTCGACTCCCACAGAGTTCCCACCAGAAATGTTTCAAGACATTGTAAAAAATTCAGTTTTTACAAAAGTTACTTTTTTTATCTTAAAACATTAACAACATTACATTTTTTCACATCTAAATCTAATAACGGTCGATCACTTTACTTTACACAGTAACATTTGCGTTTACGAAAATAATTAACCTTATCATAGGACTTTACACTTCATCATTTCCTCTTCCGGGCCTAAGTACCTTGTTCAACCTTGCAAGTTAACCAGCCCTCAATGTTACCCCTCTGATTAGCAACAAAAGGTCTTTGACATAGAGTTGCTAAGACCAGGAACCCAATTCTTAAAACAATAGAGATACAGTCACATACATGTGTTTCCACTCGACCAGAGCAGAGGAATAGACCTATTAGATTGTAGATATCAATTTCAATCAATCTTATTGGTTGTTATCTTCACTCGACTATTTATTCCCTCAGCTAAAATATATAAGGTGACATTTTATCAATCATCTGAACTTTTATCTCTATTGTAGTGAAGTTTGGGAGGTTCTTTAGTTTCCGTAATTAATCATCTGCCATCCAAATTTATTTAAAACGAAACAAACTCAGCGTATTCATACCCCTTACACTGAAAGGCACGCCTATCATTCTGATCAAGCAAATTCGAAGTAATAATTAATCAGTAACAAAGTAATGACAAATTAATAATACTAATGTTCATTTGTTGTTCTTAGTTTTTGTTTACAAGGTACACTATTTTGAGGTACCGTTACATTTCTGTCCTAGAACCACTTGCAGCAAGTGCAGCAGCTGTAGTGTACCTTATACATAGTCACGAGCAATAAAAACGGGTCGCTTTGTATTGAATTACCATAAAAAGTGGCCCGTTTTCAATGCTCCTGAGTGTAGATTGTCTTTTTTCAGTTCCTTGCGTTCGTAATAGTGTTAAATTAAATACTGATTATATTATATGCCTTAAAGGAGTGTATTGTAATGTTTTTAGAAATACCTTCACCGTTTAAAATAGTCTTAAGATTTTGACTAGGATGAAGACAGTTTCAGGGGTTCTTTTAGTCTTATTCAATGGGGTGGCATAATGCGGGGCATTTACCTAAATGCTATTACCAACGCCTACCTACTCCAAGCACGGGTAGTATTTATTTTTTTATAGCAATCTGGTTTTTGATCTGTATCCGTAACTCAAGTCCGAAATAATATCAAATGCGAATGCATTGTGACTAGACAAAGTAGTAAGATTATTATTGGAATGATACAAATCCATCTATTACGCTATCAGTTTATATAAATCATATCTACAGGATATTTCCATTTGCACTCCTGGGTACAACTGGGGAAAAATTAATGTCATCCATGTGGGTACAGTCGGGGAAAATCCCAGAAGGTTAAGTACAAATGGAAACGGCCCATTACTCCGCACGTATATCCGTATACCAGGCTAATGACGAAGCTTGTTCATCTACTTATATTTACGAAAGGCCGTACGCAAATTAAATATCTACGAGATCATTAATTATTTATACTTAACAACAAAGATTTCGAAAAGCGTTTCGAAATAATGAAATGACAGGAATAATAAAAAAATGCTTCTCCTGAGGGTTAAGATATTTTTATGCATTTCTTATGAACCTGTATTTTTACCGGGTTGATGTACAGTCGACCAAATTTGTTGTCTGCCCTTGAGGTTCTTTAGTTTGCACGTCATAATACAATAAGGTCGTTAAGATGGGTTTGTCAATTTGAAGGGTCATCTATAGTAGTATTTTTATTTTTTTGTAATTTGTCTTAAAATTAGACGACAATTTGATCGACTCTACAGAAAATATTTGACATCTTCTAAACAGTATTGTTTCCGAATGATTTATGGACTTTCATATCTTCTACGTCATATTTTTACATCGCAGAAAGGGAATTAAAGCAAGAGACAAAATAGAACAATATAAAATAATATGGTAGGTTTATGACTTTATTTTGACCATGTTGCTTCTATATCACGGTCATAGTGCCGATGTTGTGTTATGACAGTTTTTATTCACTTGATAGTGAGTGAGTTGGTTTACTATTTTGTCATGAATATGATTATGGCATAGAAGCAAGACTGGTTCAACAAGTGGAATAGAGGCCTAATTAGGATCACCATACGGCATATCGAGGTGTTAAATATTGGTGATTTCGAACACACGATCCGGGAGCGGAGTCGATACGTGGAGCGAAAAAAAAAAAGTCGAGGCCGAAAGATTACAGAAAGCTCGTCATTAGCGGAACCT